>OZ038459.1:21966033-22231868 GCA_964036195.1 Sphaerolaimus hirsutus
ATTTCAAAAGTTCCATAATCCCGATATAAAGTTTCGTATCTGCAAAAAGATGCAGTGAAGTATACTCACTAGTTGAGTGTACGCACATGCCAATTTGCAGATAATTAGTGATTGTCGTTGAAGTTTGATAATGAATTTCAGTTGTCGGTTCAGTTTCTAAACGGGTTTCGTGTTGAAACCGAACCGACAACTGAGATTCATTTTAAAACTTGACACGACACGAATTATCTGCAAATTGGCGTGTGTGTACACTCAACTAGTGAGTATATACATCACTGCTTTTTGTTGCAGACATGGAACTTTATTCCGGAATTATGGAACTTTTTCTGTTCTTTTTGTCGTCACAAAAATCAGTGTAAACGTCGCTGTAGACATTTGGTGTCTTTGTCAACAAGTGCGCGTAGCACTTTACCAAGCTACTGCAGGCACCCCACCCAAAAACACACACTAAACATTAACCTTGAGTTCTGCCCTGCGCAGTATTTCCCTCCGTACAAGACGAACTAGCTCTCACTTGGGCGGGGCTAGAAGATTGGCGCCTTAAGGGGTCCCCTCCACGATTTTGGCCACCTGAAAAATGGGGGGGGGACTTATTGAGAAAAATAAAGTGTGGTTTTTGTTTCTGATTGGATCAATTCTTTCAGGGTGTTTTTGTAGTTGTGAAATTGTCGCTGCACACACTCGTTTACTAATGAAATTTTTACCTTTGAAATGACACATTTTAAAATATACCAGGGGGCAGTCCCAAGCCCTGTCAAGTGTAAAGTAAAGTGTCAAATGTAAAGTCAAATGCAAAGTAAAAAGTGTCAATCAAAACAAAAAAGAAAATATTATATTACTGAACTTTGCATGACGATTGACAGTTTATTTTGCATTTGACTTTACATTTGACACTTTACTTTGCACTTTACAGGGCTTGGAGGGATTGCCACCAGGTAAACTAAATTATCAGCCTTGGACACATTTAAGTTCACTGCAATGAGTTACTTTAACCCAGCCTCAACTTGTAGTTTTACGAAGATCTAATTCCAGTGAACTCAAATGCAATTCAATCTAGTCATTTTATGAGTTGACATAACTTTTTAGTTTACTGTTAGTAAACTAGTGCGTCCAGCACTATTGAATGCGCTGTGGTGTTGTAAAATGTGTCGTATAGTCCTGGGGGCACTCCCAGACCCTGTAAATGCCCTGTAAAATGTCAAATATCATGCAGTGTTAAAAGTAATGGAAAATTCCCTGCAAAAATGGCAACCGAGTTGCCATTTTGCAGGGCATTTGCCATGACTTTTTACACTTTGCATAACATTTGACATTGTACAGGGCTTTTTACAGGGTCTGGGAGTGGCACCTGAAATGTTCCGTATGCGCACTTCGCATCATATGTACATTACTTAGGTATTCAAAAAATTAGCGCAATTACTTGGTGTAAATCTATAGCTTTCATCAATTTGTGTGAATTTAGTAAATTTCTATACCGAATTCGATATTTCACAATAATTATGATTCTATTTCGCGCAGTATAAATACCTATGTATCCATTGAACACAGTACAACACATATAGAATTTGTACAAACGCAAAAAATTGAAATTTCACATTCACTTGTAAATAATTTAATTGAAAATTAATTTTCTGTGTAGGCGAACTTCACGCGCATCATTGCAGCTACAAGCAATTAAATGCGACGAGATTAGAACTGGGTGAAAACAAATTATTTCCACAAAATTGTACACTTCCCGTCTACAAGCGGGGGTGTGGCGTGGCGGGCAATTAATTTCCGTATTATACAACTTCAGCTAACAATTTCAAATGTATTTCGGTCGTGAAACTGCCATTGAAAACAGAGTTTAAGGGCACATTGTACCGTCAGAAAATATTGACGCCTGGCTCTTAATTTACTTTACCCTATAAATTTTTGTATGCCCGGTACTAGTGATGGAATGGCGCCATGGCGCCGTAATCATTTGGCGTTTGAAACACGAAAAAAGGCGCCACCGCCATGACACCATTTATGTTTGGCGCTGTTCATACTGGTGCCAGGCGCTGTTTTTTGAATACCGTATTTCCTGGAAATACGCCTAGGGTTGGCCGATGTTTTTTTTTAAACGTTTTTTTTTTAAAAAAACGTTGTTTTTTTAAAAAAAACATGACGTCCGAAATGTTTTTTTTTAAAAAAAAACATCGGCCAAAATTTTTAGTACTAAGCACTAGGTATTTTGCAAAATTTTTGCGCGCAAGCGCGCAATTTCACACACAAATTGACATTGGTGGTTGTTTTCATTGGTTTTGTTGCATTTTTAGTATCAAAACATCCATTTCTATGTGCTACCATGGGTGAATAAGCCGACATATGTGGCTGTAATTTATAATATTGAGGTAATGTGCTTCCATGTACCTCCACAGTGTGTAACTTCACTCCCAAAGTAACAACCTCCTTTTATAACCTTGTTTGATCACCATTCCGTGCCAAACTTTACTCGAAGTCACGAACATTCGACTATAAGGCGATATACGAACGATATGTCGACGAAAAATGGATATTTTTGACACAAATCACCATTTATAATGCTATCCCATGGCTCCACAGCCATTATATGGTCATATTTAACATCACAGAGTATTGCCAGTGTCTGATAGACCTATATATGTTGACACTAGGTCATATCTGGGAGCTTTTAAAAAAAAACGTTTTTTTTTTAAAAAAAAACATCGAGTTAAAAAAAACGTTTTTTTTCCAACCCTAAATACGCCCCCTTAAATTAACCCCCCTCGACATACCCCCAGGTGTTTTTGAGCTGGGGAAAAAATACCCCCCGACTGGAATTTTGTACATCATGTATGCAATGTACATGATGTATATGTTGGTCGCAGTTTGCATCGCAGCTACACATATTCTAGTTTGTGTAGCGATGGACGTTGATACCCTACTTGGACACGTTGATTACCGGTTTTGTGTATATAAAAGCATACTCTTTACTATGAATATCGTGAAAATTTCTGACGAAATAATAACCCCCCTCGAAATACCCCCTGAAAATTTCCACTCTGAAAAAATAAACCCCCTGGGGGTATCTCGAGGAAATACAGTAGATTTATTACGGAAATACGGCAGACAAACAAATTTATTATACTCCATCATTTTTCACCGTTAATCCGATTCATCAAGATTTCCGCAAAACAGAATGAAACAGAATGTGTTTGGGGTCTACTTCTAAATGTCCACAATTCCAAAAAGTTTTGTTTTCTCGAGAAAATTGCATGTTCCTAGTTGTTCCAAAAGTGTCAAAATTGATAAAGTAAGTGACACTTCAAACAAGTTTCAGGTGACATTGATTTTTGGCTCTACATGCCGATTGTGTGCTTAAATGAATTTTTGGATTTTTTTAAAAGTTTATCGACAATTTAAAATAAGTTGACATCGTGATCGACATGTAAAAAGTATAGTATTTTTTAACATATTAAAATCTATGCAACAAATCGGGCTGCCCGACAAAAACTGTCGGGCTCGTTCAATCTCGCTGATATTTATATCTATAAACCGTAATGGCCCTACACATTTAAACTAGTTTACTTACGACTGAACTTACGGAAACTGATAAATCATTTTGGGGCGCATTTGATTTGATTTTTATGAATTTCCGAAATTTCTGTCGTTTACTAGGGTGTCTGGCCATAATGATTTTGGTTACCATTGTATAACTATACATATCCTCCACAATTAGGTATGTAAATAAAAATAAAAATAATCAAAAATTCCTATTTCTGTCCATGTCTGAGCGACATTCACATTTCACAACAAAACGTAAAATTTAATGGTGGCATTTTTAAAGCTACACAAGTCGGCGCAGGGTGGTAGAATTAACGCAAAATTGGAAACTTCACCGTACCGTACCGTTTACCGGAAAATAAAAAATCTACCGTACCGTAAAATATATCTATCTTGGCGTACCGTATACCGTAAAGCCGTACAGTTTGCCACTCTAGCTGTGGGCGTGGCTTAATTAGGACCAATTTTATTGTCTAAATTGGGGGATGTTGCAATTAACTTACAGCTGTATAAAAGCTATCCAATATCTGATATAAGCATTCTGTACTGAACACTGTTAGGTATATTCTGCTATATAAGCTACCGTATTTCCTCGAAATACCCCGAGGGGGTTTATTTTCCATAGTGGAAATTTTGAGGGGGGTTATTCGAGGGCGGTATTTCGGGGGGGGGTATTATTTCGCTTAGAATTAGAATTATTTCGCTTAGGGTAAATTAGAATTTCCCTGATACTAATTCGTTGTTTGTAACGTATGCAGACGTAGAAAAATGTAAAGTATAAGGGTCTACAGAATTTTAGTATATAAGTACCTATGAAGATGGTAAATATAAAACGTGATCTAACGTAACTCAGTCATTGCTTTAAACGTGTGTTCTGCATTGACTGGATCACGAACCGCAGTTTTGCTATTTGCGTTCTCTTCACACTCAATTTAAGGGGCTATTTCGTGGGGGGTTGGGTAAAAATTCATAGTGGCCATTTTGAGAGGGGTATTTTGAGAGGGGTATTTCGAGGGGGGTATTTCGAGGAAATACGGTATACACAAATTTGCTATATAAGATAACACTATAAATACATTGCTCTGACTGTGGAAAATTTCGTGCGCTATTTATGACGTCAATTTATTCATCAAAATACGGTAATATACTTTTTGTACCGTTCAAATTTTGCCGGCGAATATAATCCTCTGTGTGTATTTCACGGATATACAGGATTTACAAATTTACACAAAATTAAAATTTCGATATTTATATTTCTCAACATCACTGTCTCGACGATACATTATATCTTTCTTCGCTAAATAAACTACGGTGTGTGCAAGGACGTATCAAGGGGGGGGGGCGGTGGGGGGCTGCAACCCCCCCCCCCTTCCAGGGGTGAGACCAGAAACGTTCACGAAAATGCCACTTTTGCTACAAATTCTTTAATGACGTTTTTGTAAAAAAATTTCGCGTCAAGCGCGCAATTTTCCACTACACAGAAGCTATTTTCTGCAGATCTGCAGATCCCTGTATAGGCAAATCAATGAAAATGCCCCAATTTTCTGCCTGTCGCTGTAAAATGTATGTATATTTACATACCAATACAGCAGTTTTTGGCGCCAACGCCAACGCCTACAAATGGCGCCATTTCTTCACTCTGTAGGAAAAATTATAAGGGGTGGCTGAGCCCCCCCCCCCCCGTTCGCAGACCTCTGTAAACAGGCAAACCCCCTGCCGCTCAAAAATCCTTAACACGTCACTGGGTGTGACTCATTTAATTGAATGTGTAATAAAATTCGCATTATCTAGCTAGCTGAAATAATCGACACTTTTTCACCTGCCATGTAGAAATGTATTATTGCAACAAAACTCGAATTACCGTATTTGCTTGAATAATCCCCCTGGGGGATTATTATTTCGTCAGACATTTTTGAGGGGGGAACTATTCGAGGGAGAATTATTCAAGGGGGAATTATTCAAGGGGGACAGGGACGTATCCAGAATTTTTGAGCGGGGGGGCTGCTTGTTTACGGAGGCCGGCGAGGGGGGGGGAGGCTCAGCCCCCCCCCCTAAAATTTCAGCTACATAGTGGCGGAATGGCGCCATAGCGCTGGCGCCATTAGTAGGCGCCACGCCATGGCGCCATTGGCGTTGGCGTCAGCGCCATGGAAGGCTGTATATGTATGTAAATATACATACAAAACAGCGAAAAGCACAACATTGAGTGTTATTAAAACGATTTGCGGGCACATGGAGCAAATCTGACGATAAGTCTGGTGAAGAATGCGCGCTTGCGCGCAAAATTTTTTACGCTAACGTTAAAAAAGTCGCAATTTCCGGTCACTTTCTGGTCTCGCCCCGGGAGGGGGGGGGGGCTGCAGCCCCCCGCCCCCCTGGATACGGCCCTGAAGGGGGAATTATTATTTCGTCAACATTTTCAAGCATGTTTCTATCAACTCATTTCACAAAATATGCTCTATAAACACAATAACGTGCCATTTTTGTAAAAATTAGGTACAACAAATTAATCAAATCTTTAAAGGGGGATTATTCAAGGGGGAATTATTATTTCCTCACTCGTCTCACAGGGGGGATTATTCGAGGGGGGGAGAATTATTCAAGGGGGGACTATTCAAGCAAATACGGTAATCAAAATTCGTGATGTAAAATCGCCATGGTGCCTGGCGCCGCTCATGTCATAAGCGCCACGGCGGCAAAAAAAAGAAATCTAGAATTTACGGTTTGTATAAACTTAGAGCTTGGCGCTTCCCTAAGCTCAGCGGTAAATTACCATTTTACTTGACTACAAACGTAATTTTTATTTTATACCAATTATATTTAACTCTTATTGGCACTTTTTATCGTGCGGAATAAACCGCGGCAAACCTCAAAATGGTATAGTCACACTTAAAACATTCTGGTGACAACGAACATTGTAAATACAGCAATTTTTAATCCTGCTCAGAATAAAATTTTGATAAAAATTTACATAAATATTGATATAGTTATAAACACTTAGTTATAGATATTTTTTAAAAAAATAATTAAGATTCATATGATATGAATAATATACCCTTAGGTAATGGTCGACATGGATTTTTCATGACGACATAATTTTTTTGTCGTCACCCGCCTTCTTTTGATGACATCAGAGTTATTTTGTCAACAGATTTTCCCCTGCGACGACAACAACATAAAAAGTAACAACTAATAAATATTTGAGCTGCATAAGTGATTGACAATTAGTGCAAAAAGTTGCTAGTTGTCACACCCAAAATAGCCAAAGCGCAATATTTATTTCAACAGTATTATACTCAAAAAAACGATCCCGATCTCGTGACCTCAATCACGATCCTCATTCCGAAAACTCAAAGACCAATCCCAATCCGAAAACTCAAACATCAATCCCGATCCGAAAACTCAAAAACCTATCCAATCCCGATCCGGTGACCTCAATTCCGATCCTGATACCGAAACTCAAAAACAGACACGATCCCGCCGCTCCCGTGGCTTCAATCCCAATCCCGTTTGAACCATATTTGCAACACGATTCAAAACTCTGCCGCATTTGAAAGATCTTCGTGGGCTCGTGAGCAAGCTTCGAATTGGGATGGGAACCAGTTGACATTCGGTGCCCTTGTCAACTAGTGTGTGTAGGGCATTAAAACAAAAGCAGGTATTAAACTTGGCAGTGTTTACTGTCCAGTCATATTTATTAAACTTGCATGAATGCATGACCGATTCAATTAAAAATTTACTTGTGTTCAGTTGAATTGACAGAGACTGGACAGACAATTGCATTGGCTTTTTTGAACATTTTTAACCAGTTTTGAACAGAAACATCTGCTCAAAGTGTTGATAAAACAGTAAAATTGTTTTGTTTTTTTTCACAGTTCAGTTAACTGAAGGGAAATCATTTCAATTTGATTGAAACTAAAGTTCTAAATTTATAAAAATTTCGGAAAACTCTATTGTGCATGCACATGCACTATGCAAACAAAAGATAGTAGATATGAATCTTAAGTAAACTGCATTTGATCTCTGAGAGCTTATTTCAGGATTAGATGTGCTATGCTTATGAGTGGTTTCCTGGGGACAGTCCCATACCCTGTAAAAATGCCCTGTAAAAATGTCAAATATTGTAGATTTGGACACTTTGGATTTGTGAATCTTTACATGACATTTGACAAAGTTGTGTGTCATTTTACACTTTACATGACATTTGACAATGTTGTATGACATTTTACCCTTTACATGACATTTACAGTGTGTGGGACTGGCAATTACAGTTTGGACAATTCAAATTTAGCAACAAGTTTACAAGTTTTATAGTCTGAGTTCAATTTTTTAATGTAACATGAACAAACAATCATGTCAATCATAATTGGGACTAAATGAAAAACAAATAAAATATGTTATGATAAAGAAAAATGGCATAGAATTTTTGTTATGTGCACAATATGTATTAATTTACATTCAGTGTGCTATTCAGTTGTTCCAAGCATTTTTGTTGAGATGTTATTCCAAGCTGTTTGATAGATACATTTTGAGAGGTAAAAAGAAGTTTTTCACCCAAATATAAAATTCCAGTTCCATCCAACAAATATATATTATTTTATCCAAGTATCTTAATACAAGCAAAAAAATCTCGCACATTTCATCAATTATGCAGTAGTTCACTTGAAAAAGGAATACCCCATTGGCTAAGCAAGTGGCCACTATTCTTACAATACAATGTGCATATCCACTCTGAATAAACCCCCCCCCCCCCAAAATTATATCATTTCTCTCATTTTCCCTCAGCCACATCATATTGCTCTCACTACAAGTGAAATTGATGTGATTATTGTTCCCAAAATCTTGAGAGATTTATTTATATATTTATATATGAACAAAATGTAAAAAAAATTTCTATAGTTTTCTACATGTTTTTAGGACAGATTTAGGGTATATTTTTTTATGAGAAACAATAAAAAATCTCTCATTCATATTGATTTATTTTTTGAGAGATTTTGCGAAATTATATTTAATCATATTTCTGAAAAACACCAACTTTTGGAACGCTATTGGTGATATTTATATATCATAAATAATGCACACGTGTGTGCCATACATCTCACTTATATGTGCCTCAACTTTCACACACATTTCCTTCCTAAATCTACTCAAATTTCAAGTTTCTCTAAAACTTTTCCATTTTATTTTCACAGGGCTTCACAGGGTATAAAAAATGACCAGTGAATTATCGAATGGAAAGGACTGGAGTTTAGCAAAGATTATTTGTCTAATTGGAACATTGATTTTGCTAGCAAACGTTAAAGATGTGGATTCTCGAGTTGCACCGGATCTTCAATTGTGAGTTAGCCACTACACACTGGATGTCAACTGGTTTGCTTGTCAACTCGATTTCAACTCAATTTAGTTAGCAGCACAATCTTCAAGCGCACATGTGGCAATGTTGAAAAAATCAATGTTGCCATGTGCATTTGAACATGGTTCCCCAACCCATCAACTAAAACTCTCATGAAAACCAGTTGACATCCGATGACACCCGATGTCAACTGCACTGACTGGTTCATCGAGATGTTAGTTGATGTGTTGCAAAACCACGTGTGTTCGAGTTGACACCGAAACCAGTTTACATCCAGTGCGTGGCGCCATTGGCTCTACACACACTTAAATTCAATAGAAAGTTTTGAAAACTCATAAATCAGCGTTGAATTCACGAGTTTACCGGAATGAGGTATCCGTCAACCAACCCGAACATGCCGAATTCAGTAGATATAAAACGACGTCAAAATGGCGTTAAAACGCTTTTCAAAATAATAAAAAAGCATTAAAATAACCTTAAAAACACCCATTTTGCAGTCGCACCTTTCCCATGATCGGTCCATTTGGTCAATACAAGCGGTACTTGGCATATACAACATTGCACAATGGCTACAGACGCACTTGTCAAGGGGGAGGGGGCCGGGGAACCCCCCCCCCCCCTCTAGTTGTGGGCAGCTTTGATGGCTGTCATAAAAAAACTAATTTTGAAAATTATTTAATTCTTTTCCAATCCACCCAGAATGGTCCAATCAGTGGCGTAGCCAGGATTTTTGAGCGGGGGGGGGGCGGATTGTTTACGGAGCCCCGCGAACGGGGGGGGGCGGCGCCCCCCCCCCTAAAATTTGACCTATGTAGTGGGGGAATAGCGCCATGGCGCTGGCGCCATTCGTAGGCGCCGCGCCATGGCGCCATTGGCGTTTGCATAGGCGCCACAGACCGCTGTATATGTATGTATTTTACAAATGTATACAGCGAAAATGAACATTTGAGGGCATTTTCAACGAGCTTGAGGCCGTTGCGACCTGAAAAGAGAAAATGCCTTTGGCGTTACGCTATATTGCGCGCTTGCGCGTAAAATTTTTGAAAAATGGCCTCAAAATCGTTGCACCAGAACACATTTCACGACATTTTTCACGTCTCACCCAGGAAGGGGGGGGGGCGGCCGCCCCCCCGCCCCCCCCTGGCTACGCCACTGGGTCCAATGAGTATAGGAAAAATTGGGGGTGGCATTGGGCCCCCCTGGTGCCGATCCCGATTCAAAGCTTGCTGACTAGCCGACGATCGACGTTCAAACGCATGCTTTGGTTTGGGAACGGAACCAGTTGACATTTGGTGTCGATGTCAACTAGTGTGTGTGGGGCCAATATTAGGAGGGGGTCCACCAAACTTATGTGTTTTCCCATTTTGTTCGACAATTTTGTTACTGGAACACACCAAAGTCTGGTGGACCCCCTTGAATGCCACCCACAATTTTTTAATGCCCATTAAATTCTTTCATGATTTTTGCAATTTATGCGATTATTGTAATATTCTTGCTGGTAGGTGGTGGAATGTAATTTGGAAACATTTCTGTTTGAAAAAAATTCGAAATTCAATGTCATTTCCGAAACCCCCCCCCCAATTGAACCGATTTTTCAGAGGGTTTCCCATCGTAACACTGGGCTCCCACCCCAAAATTGCCAATGGCGCCAGGCGCCAAAAAAAACCCAAACTTATCGTCAGCCACAAAAAAACAACACCCCAAAAACCAGTTGACAAGTGTGCAGGAAACCCTTCAGTTATATCACTTGACGGCGCCCATTCAGTTGCCCAGGGTGGACTGTCAAGTGAGAAGCGAACTAGAATGGACCCGGTTTTGATCAGATTGGGAAGGGCTTCCAGTGCGCCATTTGTGGGTGCTACCAGTGGGAATCCAGGGTTGGGAAGGAGGTATTTGCCACCTGTTAGTTGTATACTCCGTTGTGTGTATGAATACAAGACTAGGGTTGGCCGATGTTTTTTTAAAACGTTTTTTATTTAAAAAAACGTTGTTTTTTTAAACAACATGCCGTCCGAAATGTTTTTTTTTTTAAAAACATCGACCGAAATTTTTAGTACTAAGCACTAGGTATATTGCAAAAATTTTGCGCGCAAGCGCGCAATTTCACACACAAATTGACATTGGTGGTTGTTTTCATTGGTTTTGTGGCATTTTTAGTATCAAAGTATCCATTGATATATGCTACCATGGGTTAATAAGCCGTCATATGTTGCTGTAGTATATAATATTGAGGTAATGTGCTTCCATATACATCCACAGTGTGTAACTTAACTCCCAAAGTAACCACCTCGTTTTATAACCTTGTTTGGTCACTATTCCGTGCCAAACTTTACCTGAAGTCACGAACATTCGACTATAAGGCGATATACAAACAATATGTCGATGAAAAATGGATATTTTTGACACAAATCATCACTTATAATGCTATCCCATGGCTCCACAAACATTATATGGTCATATATAACATCACAGAGTATTGCCACTGTCTGACAGGGACGTAGCCAGGATTTTTGTCCGGGGGGGGGCGGATTGTATACGGAGCCCGGCGAACGGGGGGGGGGGCGGCGCCCCCCCCCTAAAATTTTACCCCTGTAGTAGGGGAATGGCGCCATTCGTAGGCGCCATGCCAGGGCGCCACTGGCGTTGGCATTGGCGCGAAAACACCAGTATACGTCTGTTTTTTACAGGCATAAAGGGCGACATGGACAGGAATTGAGTTCATTTTCACTGGTATTGAAGCCGCGGAGACCAGTCAGCCGAAAATATATGTTGTGACGGGAAAATGCGCGCTTGCGCGCAAAATTTTTTCAAACTGTCGACAAAATCGTCTTCTGGAAGTGCCATTTCTGGCACATTTTTTGGTCCGGCCCGGGAAGGGGGGGGGCGGCCGCCCCCCCCGCCCCCCCCTGGCTACGTCCTTGCTGTCTGATATACCTATATATGTTGACACAAGGTTATTTCTGGGTGCTTTTAAAAAAACAACGTTTTTTATTTCAAAAAAACGTTGTTTTAAAAAAAAAAACGTTGTTTTTTTAAAAAACATCGAGTTAAAAAAAAACGTTTTTTTCCAACCCTATACTAGACACTGTGCTGGTACTCATCTTAACTAGCTACTCATCTAAACCCGCTACTCATCTAGACCCAGCCACTAATCTTATTCCACCCGCTACTCATCCATGATAAGTGACATTTTTCAATATTTAGTTTTCAAGCATTTACTTTTCTTCTAAATTTGTACTACTCACTTCTAGATTTACTTTTGTTTAAAAGTTTTACTTCTCACTTCAAATTTACTTACAAATTTTTACTTCTCAATTTAAATTTAGTTCTCTTCTATGTTTACTTGTCACTTCTATATTTACCTTCTATCCAAATTTTTACTTCTCATTACATTTCTCACTTCAAAATTTTAATTGAAATTGGCACCAGATCTAAACTTTGTAAAATATTTAAACCCCACCTTTTTTCACAGGGTGTGTTCATGCCCCCGCCAGCTGAATATGTGGGCCTAAATCGCCCGGATACGATGTCAAGTTTTGCCCCAGCAGAGCAACAACCTTATTGGAATGGTTTTGGGTCAAATCTTATGCCATTTGTACCCACGGATCTGTCTCAATATATGGTGGGTGCAAAAAAAATTAAAAATGACGAAAAAGCAGTTGACGGAAACGCGTATCAGAAGTTTTTTAGTTGAAAACTCATTCAATCGTCAACAAAATCGTGTATTTAGACAGCAGAATTTTCGCTATGTGCTTGAATAGCCAAAGCGTGCTTTAACATAAGTTTTGGAACAGATAAAAACACAAGCTCGTGCTAAACTTGCCAGTATTTACTGTCAAGTAACATTTATCAAACAGAATCATAGTTGAAAGCAGGGAAACGGCATCTGGAATTGGTCTTGCACAGGGACGTATCCAGAATTTTGGAGCGGGGGGGGGGGGCTGCTTGTTTACAGAGCACGGCGAACGGGGGGGGGCTCAGCCCCCCCTTAAAATGTAACATATACAGTGGCGGAATGGCATCATGGCGCTGGCGCCATACGTAGACGCCTTGCCATGGCGCCATTGGCCAAACCCCTGTATGTAAATATACGTACATATGCAGCGACAGGCACATCATTGGGTGCATTTTCAGGGATATGTGTCCACGGGGGCCGATCTGCGCAAATTTTTTGCACAAACTGTAAAAATTATAGTAAAAGTTCCATTTCCCGGGGGTTTTCATGTCTCACCCCGGCAGCCCCTCCCGCCCCCTCCTGGATACGTCCTTGGTCTTGCACATCCCGAAATCGACTTTGAGAGTTATCGACTTTTAAAAGTGGACGCGTGGTCATTTTGAATGTCAAATTTTACAGGGTGGTCCATTGGGAATTTCAAACCCGGCACCGATCAGAGTAGCGCGCAGGAACATGCCGGTTATGATTCGGCTCGGTTGAAAATTGGACAAATTTGGCAAAATTCAACCAATTTTGGGCAGTGACAGAAATTTTGACTGCTTCTGTTGTTCAGCGAGCGAGAAAATGATCACAAATCAATTTTACTCAGCGGACCACAAAGTATGCGTCATAAATTACTTATGTTTTAGTTGATAACACGCGAACTGGATACTATGCGCGCACATTGACAAAAAAGAGTTTTTTGAAAAGAATTTTCTTCCACGACGAAAAAGAACACATGAATTTTTTGAAAAGAAAAAAGGCGGAGTCGCGTACAAGAGACAAATCTTTTTTTCTTTTTGAGGGGACCATTTGTATTTTGTTAACGATGACCTCTTGATCGAGTGTTTCCTTCAGACAAATGCATAGCATGCGGTCCGCGGAGTTATTATATGTAATAAGTATATATGTTGCAGAAGAATTTTGCCTGACAACTGGATGCGAAAATAATGACTGTGATAATTTTTACATTAATTTGAAAATTAGTTTTCGTGAATTTTGATGACTCCACTTTTTCTGACTGCTGTGGTAGAATGCACCACACATGAAGCCCGCGAGTGTGTACCAATTTTTGAAGATTTTCGAAATAAGAATACTTTTGTGTACCATTTTTTAAATCGATTATTTGTACTCTCGAATTTCTCGCTACCTTATTGATGTTATTCATAAAAGTTTATGCGCACTATTCATACGCACGCGCAATATGACATTATCAGAAATATTTTCCATTTAAAATGGTCATAAAGAGCCCAATAACTTTACCATATTGCCGTATTTAATCGCGAACAGTTACCACACCCCAACTACTAAACTCGACTGGCTTATTGCTACACAATTTTAGATACGGATACTTATGTCTACCGTATTTCCTCGAAAACCCCCCGGGTGGTAATTGTTTCAGAGTGAGAATTTTGAGGGGGGGTTAAACGAGGGGGGTATTTCGAGGGTGGGCTTATTATTTCGCCAGAAATTTTTTGAAATGCCAGTACTAAATTGTCGTCTGAAACGTACGCAGACGTGGAAAAATGCATCAATAACGGCTATATATATATATATATATACCGTATTTCCTCGAAATACCCCCCCTCGTTTGACCCCCCCCCTCTCGAGACCACTATGAAACAATCACCCCCCCCCCTCGAAATACCCCCCCCCCAAATTGAGTGTAAAGGGAACGTACATGACAATGACTGTAGTTTGTGTTCTGTGTACTGCAGAACACACGTTAAAACAATGTCGGTGTCACGTTAGAACAGTGTACATACCACCTACATACTAATATTAGTCTACAGAACCTTATAAATGGCGGTTTTTGTTGCATTTTTCGACGTCTGCGTACGTTTCAGACGACAATTTCGTACTTGGTTTTCAAAAATTTTCTTGTGAAATAATAACCCCCCCTCGTTTAACCCCCCCCCCCCTCTCGGGACCACTATTTCGAGGAAATACGGTAAGTATCTATTGACTTATATAAGCATGTAACACTGTTCTAACGTAACAATTCATTGTTTTTAACGTGTGTTTCGCATTGCCCGAATCACAAACCGCAGTTTTGACATGTACGTTCTCTGTACAGTCAATTTGGGGGGGGGGTGTATTTCGAGGGGTGGGTAATTATTTCATAGTGTCCATTTTGAGGGGGGGGGAGTATTTCGAGAGGGGGGGTATTTCGAGGAGGGTATTTTGAGGAAATACGGTAAAATAAGTCTTAAATACGAAAAAATAAAAATTGGGTTCGTTTGAATTAGTCTTAACGTTTGAATGAATTCAATCAGATGTTTTCAGGCGAAAATTGAAAAGTTATAAAAGTCGCCCGACTACCACCTCCCTACAACAAAACAAAAATCTTTAAAAATTGAAAAATTGTACAGTAACCCACTTGAAGTCAGATTCCTTGAATTGCTGGAGCTTCTCTGCAGCGGCGAAGGCTGCATTGAGCGGTACAAAAGCGTCTGTCCGGTTTGCTGTAAAAATGTTGTTTTTTTAAAATATTGTTGTAGAGTTTGTATTATAAAACTTGTCTTATGTCGCGGGGATTGCGTTTTTAAAACGTTGTTTAAAACGCTAGCATAAAGGGATTTTTTTTAAATAAAAGGCAGCCGAAATCTTCGGTAATGATTCACTAGGTAGTTTGAAATTTTGGTGCACAACCGCGCAATTTCACACGCCAATAAACATTGCGGGATGTTATCATTGAGTTTGTGACAATTTTGATGTAAAAGTTAAAATTTTGTTGTGTTATAATTTATTGAAGTTTTTAAAATTCGGCCAATGTGCTTCCACATGCTTCCGAAATACAAAGTATCACTCAATATATTCACCTCCTTCTCTTCTTTTAGCTTTTAAACACTACTCAACAATATTTCAACCGACTCAACTAGAGTTGGAATGACATATCGTATCGAACATCGACATTTTTTTCATATCGAATATCGGATATCAACCGTTTTTCCAATCAAATATCGATATTGAAGGTCGATATCCATATCGAAAAATCATATCGTCGCAACCCAACACTAAACAAAACCCACTGCGAACCCACCACCTGTACACCCCTAGCGCTGGGTATCAAGGGGGCCGTCTCCAACACGATGCCGGGCGCGAAGTTGGCCTGCATGTCGGCCGCCGCAACCAGGGGACCGTCTACTAGGGAGCCACCGGTTTGTTGCCCCCTGTGCACCTGCGCCCCGCCAAATGTGGGCGGAGCTAACGCGTCGTTCGGACCAATGGGCGCGTCGGCTGAGGGGGGTAAAGTGATGTTTGTGTGGATGGAGGAAGTTTGATATGTTTGGTATAGTCGGCGGAACGCAAAGTATGTGCAGCATCCTACCATAATTTAATGAATAAAATCCCGTCATAAATTTCGTAATTACTTATGAAATTATAAAAACGAAATATTATGATGAAAGACTGTATAATTTTTGGTTCATTAATCAGATGGGTTATGGTAGGGTTCCATACTAAGTGTGATGTCTGCCGGGTATATTGCATTTATTTTTCATTTATATTTCTGCCGCGGCGTGAACATTTGAACATCGTTCTGCGACCCGTCAACTAAAATGTGAATTGACATAGAAACGAGTTCACATTCGGTATCAACTGTGTGTGTGCTGAAATCGTGATCATGATTCCGTTTGAACACTACTTTATACACATCAAAACACATGAAACCTCGCAAAATTCGAAATTCAAGGACCCCAAACCACCCCCCCCCCTCCGGAACCCCCCAAAGCACCATTAGTATCATTAGTCCTATTACTGTGAGCGTTGCTGTGGTCGCTGGAATCGCTCGAGTCGCTGTGCGAGGAATCGTTGAATACGCTCGCAGCCTGTCGACTACTGGTCGGCGCCTGGGTAATAAACGAGTTGACGTACGCGAACTAGTTGACAGAATAAATCTTAGGTGAAAAAATTTGTACGCATTTGGGTTGATCGGAATGGTTTGTCAACTAATGTCGACGGAGATAAAAATGTTTTTTTTATGGTTAACTCAAATGAGTTTAAAACAGTTTTATCAGGATTGGAAATTTCGGTCGTCATTTAGTGTGCGTAGGCCAAATTTCGAAAACTCGACCTAAAATTGCGAAATTTCGAAAACTCTAAAAATTCAATCAGTGTCAACGCATTTGAGTTTACCGGAGAAAGTTATTCCGCCATGCTTCACACCATGGCTACCACTCAACACAAACAATCAACCAAAAGCCAAAACAACCCCCAATCCAACATGTGCACCGCCCTGTTCCACATCGGCACCAGCGGCATCTTGCCGCCCGACGCCGGCGCGCCTCCTTTTCCGCTCCCTTCTCTTTTGTCTGCGCAAAATGTCCTCTTCAGTGCGCACTTTTCTCTTGCAAACGGGACACACTTTGCGTGATTTACACAGCCATGGGTCGATGCAGTTTGTGTGGTAGGCTGAGGAAAAGTGTGGAAAAGTTTTTTTGGTTTTGTTGTGTTTTGGATGGTGTAGTTGTGAAATTGTAGGGATTTTGAGTGAGGTTCAGACTTCAGATCGGGATCAATAAATCACGAAAATTATCGGGATTCGAACAACAACAGTAGGAACCTGACAATTACGTACTCGGCGGACATCGCACTTATTATGACAACCTACCACAACCTATATGAAAAATGAGCCAAAAATTACACAATTTTGTCATCATAATATTTCGTTTTTACTATGGAATAGTCAATAACGTAATTTATCACAAGACTTTATATTTAACTTATGGTAGGATTCTGCACATACTCTGCGGTTCGCTGCAGGGGTCTCCTAGGGGGGGGGGGCTGGGGGGGCTGGGGGGGGCTGCCCCCCCCCCAAATCGGCCAGCTATCTATCTATCCCGGAGGCCGCTCAGCTATCTATCTATCCCGAGGCAACATTTTTGGCTACTACCCCAAAAGACCCCCCCCCCCCAAATCGCTCAGCTATCTATCTATCTGGAGTGGTTTTTGAGAAATTTTGCCCCAATTTTCGCTCAAAATCACTAATCTTTGCACCTTTTTATAGTTTTTCACCTTCAAAATCGTGCTTTCCGGCTATATACATGGTTATATACCTATTTTTAGCCATTTTTTACCTACTTTTGGCTACTTTGTACTGATTATTAGCGATTTTTTCCCCTTTCTGCCTTCTTAACCTTGAAAAAGCCTATATATTGTGCCCCCGCCAGCCAGCCCCCCAAGCCACCCCCAGAAAATTTTTCCAGCTATCTATCCCTCCGGAGGAGTGATTTGCTACCTATCCAGCCCCCGCGAGGGCCAAAATCCTGGAGACCCCTGGTTCGCTGAGTATATGCACAAACACAAATTCTTGAAAATTACACGCGAAAAGCACGAAATTGCATGTTTTATATTCGTTAATTTGAAAGGGCCGAACCTCAATAAAAAAAATTGAAAATACATTAAAATAAACATGAAATGTAACAAAAATAATTACCATGTTTGCATGGAAGCACTCTCAATTTCTCTCCCTCAACGAACTCATCCAAACAGATCGCACACGTGTCCGGTTCTTCACCTGAATAAAAGTATAAAAATTTGAAAAAAACCCGAAAAATTAAATTAGAATATTTAACACAATTTGCGCTCACTGGGTGTCAACTGATTTTCATGTCAAGTCAAATTTTAGTTGACGGGTTACAGGTAGGGTTCAAACGGGATTGGCTTTTCGGGATCGGGATTGAGGTTACGGGATCGGAACCACAATATCCCGAAAATTCTCGGGATTCGGGATCAGGATCCCGTTTGAACCCTAGTTATGGGACAACTTGCACTTCAAATGCACATGCGGAAATGTCAAAAATAAATTTAAAGTCTGAATGGAAACCAGTCGGCCCAGTTGACATCCATGCCATTGTCAACTTGTGCGTAGCGCCATTGCTCGACAGTATTTATAGAACAAACCTTTTTTGTACTTCTTAATAGGAATTTTCTTCAAACTTTTTTTCGACAATCTTCTGCGAGCTATACGGCGCCTGTCGCGCACCCATTTTGCAACCTGAAAATTGTTTGACATCAAAATTAATAATTTTATAGAAATAAATAATTAATTTATGAAAAAAAGAAACAAACCATAGCAACAAGCAAAACTCCGAAACAGAAGGCAACAACAACCAAAAAAGGTATCAAATATTTAATTAAACTGTATTTAGTCACATATTTCAGCATAACAATGTACCCTTTTTCAGCGGGATAAAATTTCATTATTCTCTGGTAGCATTCCCTCGTGACCATTGCTAAAGGAATTGTTATATTATTTGATAATCCGGAACCTGTGTTATAAAAATGTGTGCGCGTTGATTTTATTGATGACAATTAAATAGAAAATTAAACTTATTCTGGCTGCACAAACTAGTTCACGCAAAAAAATTCAAAAACTCCCTAACTCTTTTTTGAACACATTTGAGTTTACCAGAATGAATAATTTTCGAAATCCGGCAACTAGTAAGCGAACTGATTCGGGTAAACTGAAATGCATTCAAAGCCGATTTATTAGTTTGAGTAATATCCGCTAAAAATCAGTGTGCATTATTTGTTTGGGGTGGGAAAAAAAACAATTTTGTTTGTTTTCTTGCCAACTTGATTGTAGAGTTACAATTTTTCGACATTTTTGTATAATGACATATTTACCACATTCTCAAAGCCAAACTGGGAATTTTATTTCTTACTCTATACCAGCTTAACGAAATCATAGAATTTTAAATTGCGTTTTTATGTTGACATTATTTTCAATTGATTTTTTTGTAAACAAAACCGCAGCTCAAAAAAGTTGAGTAAAATTCAATTTTACAATTTTTCCCCTCTAATCACGAAAATTATTCAAGCGCGAGGGTATTTTGACCCGGTAAAAAACTTTTAATTAAAATTCGACAAAATTAATGCATCCCAAAACTTACCATCCCCGCTCATAGAAATTGGCGGGTCCGAACTATTCTGATACACGATCATAGCCCTGAAAGTCCCCATCAAAAAGTGTTCGGAACGGTACACGGCATTTTGTACGTTCCACGCCTGTGCAAAATTTTTTACAACGATTTTGCAATTTGGGGGTTTAGATATTTAGAATATTGGGGAATTGTTTGGGTGGCTGAGATTGGAACTAGGGATGGAAAAAAGCGCTTTTTTTAACGGCCCCGCTTTTTTAAAAAAAAACGCGCTTTTTTCGCTTTTTTTTCAAAAAATGTCGGGACGTTCCCTAAAAAGCTCCCAAATATAGTTCTGTATCAATATATACAGGTATATCAGACAAGTGGTAGTACTTGTGATGATATACAGCCATAGAATGGCTGTGTAGTCATGGGATTACATGATAAGTGGTGATTTCTTCCAAAACAATTACTTTTTATGTTAACGCATGATGTATATTCGCTGTTTGTGAAAGTTTCGTGACCTCAAGTAATGTTAGGCATAAAATAGTGCTTAAATAAGGTTAAAAGAGAACGCTAATACGTTGAGAGTAATGTTTCCCACTGTAGAAGTATGTGGGAGGACATTGGCTGAATATTCTATGCTACACTAACATATCACAACTTATTATTACATGATAGCACCCAGGAATAGAAGCAATGAAGCTAAAAATGCCACTAAACCGATGAACACAAACACCAGTGCTAATGTGCATGTGAAATTGCGCGCTTGCGCGCAAAAAATTGCAAAATGTCTAGTGCATAAGTACTGAAAACTTTTGCCAGCGCTCTTTTTTTAAAAAAGCGCTGGGACCCTTGCGCTTTTTTTTAAAAAAGCGGCGTTTTAAAAAAAAGCGCTTGAAAAAAAGCGCTGGCCATCCCTAATTGGAACTAAACACGCTAGTTAACACTAAGTGCCACTACCAGAACCAGACAGTGACAAATGTGAACTGTCATGCAAACTGCAAAGTGTCAAAAGTTATGTAAAACCTCCTGAAAAAAGTCAATTTTTCATTTACTTTTTCAGCGGTCGGTTCACTTTGTATGAAATTTGACATTTTGCAGGGCATTTTACAAGACCCTGGAGTGGGTTAAGGTCAACTGGTTTCAGTGTACATTCACATTTTAGTTGACGGGTCGCAGAACGTTTTTCAAATACATACCGTATTTCTTCTAATAGAAGAGCGCCGTTCTATTTTTTTCGTCAACTTTTTTACCTACCGTTCTATTGGAGGTGCCGTTGTATTGCAGGCTGCCGTTCTATGTTTTTCACCAATTTTTTCACCGATTTCTTATTACAACATATCCTTATTTTTTAATGAATCTTGAGCAAAATTTTTATATCAGATCATCAATTTGAACTCTAACACGTATTTGAATTATTTGAACGTTCTCAGGATCCATTTTTGATTTATTTTTCTTCTATTTTTTCGTCTCTTGGCACACTCCCAACATTGATTTATACCTGCCATTCTATTGGAGGTGCCGTTCTATTGGAGGCTGCCGTTCTATTGTTTTCGTGAGCGTGAAAATGTGACAAAACCTGACGTTCTATTGGAGGTGCCGTTCTATTGGAGGTATGCCGCTCTATTAGAAGAAATACGGTATGCCACATTTGCCTAATCTTCAAGCACCATAAATATTTGAACATTTCACGTTCAGACACTTGTCAACCAAAATCTGAATTGTCATCTGAATACACTGGTAGACATCCGCTGTCAACTAGTGTGTGAATTTCACATAACCATTTGTTAAAGATGATCAGAAAACAAGTATTGTAACCTTCTGTACAAAAGTGCAGTCTCCACGTTCGACGAAGGCCACATTTCCCAATTCAGCAGGGGGGCACAGATCGCTCACGTTGCTGCAAAGTTTTTGGCTACATTTACGTAAAATTACGAGTAAAATTCATAAACAAGGGGGATTAATTTATTTACTATTTATTTATTTGTTGTTTCTGCAAATTTAATCCCGAGGGGAGTTACTATTTCCGCAAATTTTTCTTTTGACAGGGGGGGGGGTTATTCGAAGGGGGATAATTTTTACGCTAATAGTAGGTCAATTTTTTTTGCATGAATGGGGTCCAATTGTCAAAAATTAATGAGGTCAAAATAATCACATAGTTGCTTAAACCGGTAAGTCAGAACTAAGGTACGGTACACATTACATAATTCATGCAATATTTATAACCAGGGATAGCACTTGCTTTCTCAGCTCATTTGTGTTTCAAAAATCACATCGTGAAAACTTTTTTTTATACATGGACGTTTTTATGACACATCAAAGATGGGGGGGGGTTCGACGGGGTGAATTTTTGCCTCAGCCAGCTAACAGGGGGGGGGGCGGTATTTTCGAGGGCGGAGTTTCACGAGGGGTGTTTATTCGAGAACATAGGTAACTGTCGCCCACCCCAACGCACCTCACAACTCCGCACGCATCGGTGGGCACCACTTGCTTGGGGCAGCCGTGCATGGTGTATCCTAATCTGGTGCCCTCCATGCCGAAACTCGCGCCCGCCGCATGACACTCGTCTATTGCTTGGTACTCCCCGGCGATGGGTTCCAACTGGGGGTTTTTTGTGGGGGGGGGGGGTGGATTTTATGGATTTATATGTGATGTGTTGTTGTGTTATGAAATTTCGTTGAAAGTTTGGGAAACTCGTAAATCAAGTTTGAAGCGTTTGAGTTTACCAGAATGTCTGATTAATGTTGATAAAGATGTGGTAAACTAAAATACGTTCAAATTTGAGTTTATCAAATTTCCCTTAACCATTTCCTGTTGTTCTTAGTTTATATTGCACGTTATGCCAACATTTAGTTGATCAACAACATAACTACATTTCGGCTATTTCATGTCTCTATGTATCTTTTTTAGGTCTTTTTGGAATGGTGACAAATGAGAGGTGGGTTCTTTACCGAAAAAGTAAAAAGCTTAACAAAACGTGTTTTCTTTTTTAACGAAACGTGTTCTCTTTATTCTACCGACTACTTTCTAGGAAAATTCACTATTTTGGGCTTAAGCTTAGGCTTAGGCTTAGGTAAAAAATTAGCCCAACTAACCATTTTAAGCTTAGGCCCACTAACCATTTTAAGCTTAGGCCTACTAACCATTTTAAGCTTAGCCCTACTAACCAGTTTAAGCTTAGGCCTACTAACCATTTTAAGCTTAGCCCTACTAACCATTTTAAGCTTAGGCCTACTAACCATTTTAAGCTTAGCCCTACTAACCATTTTAAGCTTAGGCCTACTAACCATTTTAAGCTTAGGCCTACTAACCATTTTAAGCTTAGCCCTACTAACCATTTTAAGCTTAGGGCAATGAACCATTTTAAAAATGGCTTAAATAGGTAGTGGTAATGTCAAATGTAAAGTGAAGTGTCAAATGTAAAGTAAAGTGTCAATTGTGTATCCAAATCTTATTTTTTCATATCCAAATCTTATGTTTTTGTATCCAAATCTTACTTTTTGAAATAAGATTTGGATACAAAAACATAAGATTTGGATACAAAAAAATAAGATTTGGATACACAATTGACACTTTACTTTACATTTAACTTGACATTTGACATTGCACTTGACTGTACATTTAACACTTTTCTTTACATTTGACATTTGACTTTGCATTTGACTTTACATTTGATACTTTTCTTTACATTTCACATTTTACTTTACATTTGACACTTATTTAAAGTATTTTAAATTTTAGTTTACCACTCTTTACTTTACATTTCACATTTAACTTTGCATTTGACCTTCCATTTGGCACTTGACTTTACATGTTAATGGGCTTGGGATTGCTACCAGGTTGTTTTTACCCAACTGTATCAAGGTAACTACCACAGTGGTGATAAATAATATCACCACTATGGTAGTTACCTTGATACAGTTGGGCAAAAACCATGTTGCCAAACCCGCAAGGTACAGAGCCAGCTAGAGCCAATTCCAGACCACAGCAAACATGTCCAAACAGAGCCAGCTGGTGCCTGCAGGCTCCGCCCACTGTGTTAGTGTAACTGCTCTAACCTCTGTCACCCACCCAGTATAAAACCAGCTCCCTAGACAGCCAGAGCTCAAGTCAGACCCACTTGGGTCTGCACCTAGACTCAATATAGGGTTCTACCTCCTATATTGGGATTGTATTTTTATGTAGGGGGTGTTCCCGACGAGTGGCCCCCGGTGCATAGGATGGGGCGACCAGCCGTGGTCGTGTGTCCAATTTTTTGGTCACATGATTGCGACAGTGGTTGCGCGTTTTGTCTTTTAGATAAAACGTGCAAAATAGTCGCTTTTGGCAAAACGCCCAGCAGTATTAAGTAGGAGGAGCGTACAGAGGTGGAATAGCCCTACATTTCATAACAAATGTCCACAACAATATTCAACAAAAAACTCACCACATATACAACTAAGCTGCTGAATGTGAATGGAAACATCAGTATCATAAAGAACGATTTTGAAATGACTCTCTCCATGATATTTCATCTGTTTTAGGTATCCATTCTGAGTTTTAGAGCGCGAAATTCTTATCAGCAACAGTCACGTAAATTTATCAACACTGTTTACTTTTCTTTTTCGCGAAAAAAATAGTTTTGGATACCGTTCTGAATACGTAGTAGGGTCATTCAAAAATGGTACTTGTCTAAGATTTTGGCAATATTTTCTTGAATTAACACCGATTATAACAATGTTTAGTTTTAAACGATACCGGAATAGATGTGCATCTCTCAAACATCTCAGAGACAAATGATTTTTATGACGTCATTTCATTTGTGTTTGCTGTGGAGAAGGCCAAAATTGTGTTCGTTTTTGTCGCAAATTTTGTACGATTCGAGTGAACAAAGCATCAAAGACATTTGAGACATTCACGCACTGAAAATTTAACTACTGAATTCTGAATGAAGAATAAATTATTAGATCACTTCACCATGACAACTTATGTTTAAGTAGGCACAAAATAAGTGACTGCCTAAGCGATAAAAATAACGTGTTCACTGGTCACTTTTTAATGACGCACGAATTGTTTGGGTTCACGATGAGTTCACGCCCCAAAAATGCAAAAAATGTTTGAATGGTCGGTTGTTTTCGCCTTAGAATCCCATAAATCTTTCTCAAATTTGCTTTTATTTCACCGCTCTCATATAGGATTTGAAAAAACACCAATTACGTTTTTAATAACTTAATTATTCGCGTATACTAAAAGCTTTTTTTCCCACTTTCAGATGATTTACTTTCGCTTCTTTCATTCATAAAAAACGCAATTATGCGCTGAAAACGTAGTTCAATTCTATTGTTCCTTATTCTAACACGAATTTTGACTGTCCTACGCGAATTTGCATTTGATAATCTATTGTTGCCGATTATAAAATTCTGCTGGGTTTAAAGAACGATATCCTTGCTTTAGCGAGGGAACTTCATTGTTGGCACGTTTCCAAAATTGTTTGCTTAACGCGGCATTAACCACATCGGCAGGGCAAAATGTTTCGATGTATGCCGTTTTTCGCCTGCAACAGGTTTGTTTATTTTGGTTTATTTGAATCATTCGTCTTTTATTATTCTTTTTGTTGGAATTCTGCCAGATTATCCTCAAAAGGAAGATTCGTGTTAGAGTAACTTTTTGGCAAGACTCGTCGAGACAACCCGGAAAGCTGACAAATAACAAGTCATAGATTATAAAAAGTGCAAGTGGTAATAAAGTTACAAGTAAATATTTTTTTGTTTGTTACAAGTTACACATGTTAACTTTTCCATTTTTTGACATTTTTCATGAAATATTACACTTGATTAATGACATGTTGCGTGTTACATGACAGGTCACATGAGATTTCACAGTTTCCGGTTTCATTCGTGCTCGCAGGTGTGGCAAATCAATTTATAAGCTAAAATCCGCGTAAAATTGTGTATTCACTATATCAACCATGCCGGAAAAAATCATTTGTAAATCCATTCAACTTATTATCGACAAATCGACACAGACAAATCGACTCCATCGACAAGCGCCAGTGCAATTTATCGGGTGTTCCACACGATGTCGATCGATACGCTAGAAGTTTGGAGGAGTTACTTCTGGATTCTAATCATATCCAGGTTTTGAGCAAGGTAGGAGTCTCACTTTTTGTTTTTCTGCAGCCCTGAGGGTTCAAACAGGGTCTCAAATTCCGAAAATTTCGGGATTTTCCGCTCGCGATCACTAAGCCCTAACGGGATTGACTTTTTGGGATCGGGATTGTTTTTTTGTGTTTTCGGGATTGGGGTTTCGGAATCGGGACTGCAAAATCCCGAAAATTTTTGGGATTTGTTATCGGTATCCCGTTTGAACCGTAGCCACGATTCCGAAAATTGAAAAAGCCAATCCCGAAAAGTTGATGTCGTTTCAACCCTTGAAAGTTGACCCCTCCCCCGCCACCCACTCGATGTGTTATTGATCATATCCTTGCGGCGACATTGTGCACCGAAATGTTCATTTTTTTCTTGCGTATGTGCACCCAGCGTACAATCGAATTTTCGATTTTGCATAAGTATATACAAATTTACAGATGTACAAAAGAAATTTTATCGCTAGCACATCAAATGTCCAAAAATCGGCTTTTTGGTTGACTCCACGCTTCCATTTGTGCATTTAAAACGTGGCCAGGAAGTTTCCCGCTCGCCATAAGCGCCGCACGCATGTGGTTAAATCGAATCAAGCTATACATCAGCCAATGTCATTATGTACGGAACCGTCCCGCGTGCGGGGTGGCCCATTTTGAGTTTACTTTTTAAAGTTTGAGCTCATTTAGTTGACCTAATATTTTGGGCTTTTACATGTGTAAAACCAGCGATGGAAAATCATTGTTGCGTAGAAGGTATTCTCACTTCACTTCAAATAGTTACTTTTTGTACTGAACTACCATGCGCGCTGGCAATTTGATCGAAAGGATCTACTTATTTTGCAAATTGTTTATACACATGGAGGGGACAGTTGCACACCCTGTAAAGTGTCAAATGTCATGTAAAATATTATACAAATCGAACAATCATCATGCAAAGTGGCAAAAGTTCAGTGATCAAATGTTTTCTTGTTGTTTTTTTAAACTTGATATTTGAGGCTTGACTTTACACTTGACATTGCGCTGGACTGCCACCAGATGTATAGCTTGTTAAATTCATGTCAGAAAGTTTTACATTATGAGTGCTTGACAAACATGACACAAAATAGCCATGTTGTTGAGCCACCCTGTATTCCGCGCTCTATTTAGGTGCTGCTATGCATGAAAATCCGAGTTATATACATTTTTCATAACAAGCTAGATATGAAACATTTTGGACGGTTTTTCGTCAACTGCATTTTCAAGGGAATCACGGCTATGGGTAAAAATTGTGTGAAAAAAGTTTTTAATCAAAAATGTTTTCCTAAGTAGAGAAGTTTGAACAATTCTACACCTACAGGGAAATTTTGTGTCTCATTTTCTTATCCTAAAGGTGTCAAAACCCAATTATATGCACCATTTTCGACAGCTAACACGGCATTTGTAATAAGTACGGGGGTAATATGTGAAAAACACAATCTTCGGTCTGAAGATCGAGATTTGGAACTTTTTATCTGATATTGGGAACTTTATTTTTTCGGCATTCGAGATCCGATTTTAACCCATTGTTTTCATTTTTTTTCAGAATCTTTTCCGCCTGCACAAATTGCGTCGATTGCAGTTGAGCGACAATGAAATTTTCAAATTGCCGCCAGATATCAAGGAGCTGCACAATTTAGTCGAGTTGGATTTGAGCAAAAACGGTTTGTTTACGTCAAATTGTTTTTTAAAATTCGTTTTTAAAGACCTTCAAAAAGTTTTTTTAACAAAATGTTTAAAAAAATTACAGATATTTCTGATCTGCCAGAGAACATTAAATATTGCAAACAGCTCCTAGTGCTCGATTTATCCAGTAATCCCATCACGAGGTTGGTCATTTTTCATTTATTTTTTATTTTCCTTTATTTTTTCCTTGTTTTGTTTCATTTTTAACGTAGCAACAAATATTTAAGGGCGATTAATTACACATTCTCATCAGCTTAATGCGTGTCGATTTTGCTTTTCAATGCGCCTTTCCATTTATCACTGATTATGCTGCCATTTCGCACTAGAACAGCATTTTGGCATGGTGCCAAGCCTAATGAGTTTTGTACGTGCAATGGGCCAATTGAATTGCTTGCTGAGTGGGGCTGAAATAAGCATAATGGCGCTGTGTACACTAGTACGCCATCGAAATTTGGGCAACTCATTTATCAGTTTTGAACACATTTGAGTTTACCAGAATGAGTAGTTTGTCAACTACTGTTAGCGAAGATCAGAAATCAAGGGAAGTGTTATTTTTATGTTAGTTAGTAGGTAAAAGAAAAATGTCTAAAATTAAAAACAAACACAAAAATTGAGTGGCCGGTCGCTTTACAATTGATTAGAATGAAACGTCCATTAAAGCGGTACACCATCTTAACGAGCGCCGCTCAAATAATCAGAAAATTTTCTGTTACTTGATTTTTTCTCTCCAATTATTATAGTTTTGAATGTGTCAAAAATAAAAATAAATTGAATTTGAAATAAATTAAAACTGGACACAAGCCCCCCACGCGCTGGAGAGTTGGCACTGTTCCAAAAGTGTTCACTTTTCCTGAATAACCGTGTGAATAAAGTGATGAACTTTTATACATCAGTATTTGTAACTACTTCTTTAACTGGTCGCAAATTGTGTACCAATCAGTGACTCGATTGTTTCCACCCATTTTTAATTTAGAATTTCATTTTGCGCCACCCTGTAACCTATCTGGCTGTGTTTTATGTGGAATTGGTTTTCTGTGTGTAGTAGATATTTTAGTTATACCTTGAATCGCCATTTGCCACCTCTCATCTCAGCGCACTCATCAGCGTAGTTATTGCGGTGTGACTCATTAAAAATGTGAAAGTTTTTTTGTCTTTTTTTCTTCTTGAAATCCATCTATAGTGTTCATTTTTATGGTGATGTATGGGTCAAATGTTTCATGAACTATTCTTTTTTGTACAACTGATTATATCTAAAATGTGGTTAGAACACAGAAACTCTGTTTTTACACATAATTGTGCACATTTTTGAATTGTAGACAGTCCATCAAAATCAGAAACAAGGAATTCAGCTAATCACAATGTCACATTCTAGGATATACATAAATATTAGCATTCAAATATTTTGGTGTAACATTTGAATTGATCATGATATGTGAAACTTTAGATTGCAAATTGCAGACTTGCAAATTGCGTGAATTGTGTGCAAAAAAGGGTACTCATTCTTACATGCTGATTGACTGCATGCTACACCAAGAGTGTTAATGTATTATGGTGAATTAATTTGCACAAAAAATGTCTAAAATTTCACACATAATTAGCGCAGTGTAATGTGATGTGACAAAATAGAATGTTTATTTTTTCATTCAGATGTAATAATGTACATTTCACTACTCAAACTTTTTTTTCATTTTTTAAATCACAGAAAACACTCTGAAAATTATTTTTTAAGCAAACAATCAAAAAATGATTATCTGGGCCACCCTGTACACAGTATAGGAAAAAATGCATGCATTGCGTGTGCTCATATGTAGAGGTATATACAAAATTCGCGTGTGCACGTGTGATGAGTTCTCCACGAAACAAAGTGCCTGAACCCTGGCGCAGATTTGTCACTTGAAATTTGGTGATTTTTTTTGTTTTGTTTTTTTTATGGCCAATTTTGTGCTGTATGTTGTGGTTGAATGGAAGCTTATTGATTACTACGGTCTTGATATGGATATTGAACTTTTCCCCAAAAAAATCTGAGATGTCAAAAATATGCTTAATATGTTGTATGTATTTATGTTTTTTTTATGTGCATATATTTAATTATGAATGACTTATTTAAATAAATACATTCATCATTATAGCGTATACAACATTTTAACTGTGTGTATTGTTCAGAGGGATGACTGTAGTTGTAATAATCGTTTTTTAAACAGCATTTTTCATCACTAATAATTGTTTATTGCATTTAGCCGAAAAATTTGAACCCACATTCTATATTCCATGAATCACCGTAAACACTGTTCCAAAAATACTAAAATGACACTTTTCAACAAAAAAAAACATATTTTTTTCTGTGGGGGGGGGGGGGGTTCCAGTGTAACAACTCTGCACACGTTTGCACACATGCCCGTTCAGCACTAATTCTCTGCTGAGTGTCGAGATGAAATTTTCGGGGGATGAACAAACGTTGTGTGTTTTTTTCGAGTGGAAATGCTGTCGGGTCTTTTTGAGGGCGATTTTTTGCTTTTCGAACTTGGCTGGTGTGGCTTAAATTCGTTGTGCTGGGTAGATAGCTGGGCGAATTGTGTGGGGGGTATTAAACACAATTTTCTCCCCCTTCAAACATCCTATCCCGTTGTCGGACCCCGGATCCCGATAATTTTCGGGTTTTTGCGGTATCGACACCAAAAACTCGAAAACCAATCCCGATCCCGAAAAGTCGATCCCGTTTCAAACCCCCCAGTCCCTCCCGCACTAATCTCACACCTTGTAACGTGTAAAGTAGAATAAAAAGGAAATATTTTATTACATAACTTTGACATTTGACAAATTAGTATGACATTTTGCATGACATTTGACAAATTTTAATACCGTGACATTTGACACTTAACACTTTACGGGGTGCGGGACTGGCACTTGGTAGACACCCGTTTATCCGGAAATCTAGCACTTGATACTTAACTGTTCAGTTTAAGAAAAAAGTTGTGTAACTTTTTCAACCTTGAAAACTCTACATTTTCATGTGCTGTTTTACACTGTTTTACAATAGTTTTTACCGAGTTCATTTGTTTAATTTTTGTAAAAATTGATGGATTCTGGGGGGTAAAGGGATGTCCAAAAAATTGGGAAATTGTCTGAAAATGTTCAGATTTCAGATTTTTAAAAATTTTTCTAAAGCGCCCAGGTTTTATGAAGATTTCTGTATATTTGGTGAAAATTTTTATTTACGTTGTGCGACTCGTAATCCATAATTCTCACTTCTTCTGAATATAAATTTCCAAAAAATTGAATGGGCATTCACTTTCTTGTGATGTGCAATTTTTTTTGGAAAAAGTATTTTAATAATTTGAAATGTATATGGTTTGCAGAAAAATTTTCTCACTCAAAATGGTTGTTGTTGAATATTAATAAGAAACTGATGCACAGTGAACGAACGAGCATAAAAAGATACATCTATCTTACGTTTTATTGCTTCAAAAATAGGGTGTTATATAACATACTGTGCCTACACACTAGTTTTCAACGGAAAATTTTGAAAACTCATAAATTACCATTGAAATGCACTCGAGTTTACCGGAATGAATTATTTTTAATTCCCATCAACTGGAGTTGACGGACATCTCAATTCAGTCAACTCACTTGTGTTGAAAACTGATTTATGAGTTTTCAAAATGAAATTTCAGTTGAAAACTAGTGTGTGTAGAGCTTTTTTGGTCAATATATTTACCTCGTTTCACATGGAAATAAAACAGCTGCAAATTGCTATTTTCAGTCGGTGTTTGGAAGCGAATTGACTGAATTTTCTACTATACAAAATGTAGATAGCACTGTCTATAGATGAATATTATTTGTGGGATTTTCACACGGTTTTTGATATGACGACAATGTTTATGTTGGGAAAGTCGATAAAATTATAATACAGGGGTGGGCATTTTCAGTTACCACTGGAAAAACGCGATAGCTTGAGCTACGGTTGAGCTATCACAATGAAATTTTAACACAATAGAGTAGACTCCATAGGACACCTATTCTGAAGTTTGCAACCCAAACGGCCACATTTTGGATGAGTTGTGGAACAGACAGGTTTTAGTGTGATTTTGTGACTTGGCGTCACCCATAGAGGATAAATCGAGGGTGGCATTTGAGGGGAGGGGGGTCACCGCTCTTTGGTGTCGTCCCAATGGGCCCACACACACTGGTTGACATCGACACCAAATGTCAACTGGTCCCGACCCAATTCAAAAGTTGCATATGAACGTCGGTTGTCGGCTTGTCAGTTTGGAATTCAGACCAGAACCAGTTGACATTTAGGGTCGATGTCAACTAGTGCCGATAGGGTGGCAGACGGTACGGCCTTGCGGTAAACCGTACGGTACGGTAAAATTCCTATTTTGCGGTAAACGGTACGGTACGGTAAATCTTCAATTTTGCGGTAAACGGTACGGTACGGTAAATCTGAAAAGTGCGGTACGCGGTACGGTACGGTACGGTACGGTAAATTTCCGAGTGTCAGAAATATATCACTACCGGACTACAGGCAACTTTTACTTCAAAAATTGACATCAACTTCAATTACACAATTTGATAATGGACTTTAGAAAAAAATAACAGTGTGATGACATAAAATTACATTACCCACAATGAAGGGGCTCAATATATAGGCTTTTTCAAGGTGTAGAAGGAAGAAAAGAGAGAAAATAGGTAAAAGTGGGTGAAAAATTGCTAAGTAGTTGAAAAATAGGTACATAATGGCATATAGTAAATAAAATAGCTGAAAAAAGCCATACGACATGAACGCAATTTGGGAAAAATAGGGCTGAAAATGTGTCAAAACAATGTTGTGAAAATTGCGCACTTGTGCGCAAAAAAATTGCAGAACACCACATAAATTGTCATTGATATTTTGAAAAATTTAAGGTAAATCTGAGTAAAATTTACCGCGTAAAATGCGGTAAATGAGTGCGGTACGCGGTACGGTACGGTAAATTTCGGAAAATGCGGTACGCGGTACGGTACGGTAAATTTCTGAAATTGCGGTAAACTGTACGGTACGGTACGGTAAATTTCCCAAAAATGCGGTACGGTACGGTACGGTAAATTCTGCCACCCTAAGTGCCGATGCCGATTTTGATGCCCTTTGAGTATGTTGGGGTTTGGGGTCGGGGCACCGACCAGATTCTTTATTTTTCTCGAATAGTCCCCCAGTCCCGAGATAAGCGGGGTCAAGTCACAAAATTACACTAAAAACTGTGTGTTCCACAACTCACCCAAAATGTGGCCGTTTGAGTTGCAAACTTCAGAATAGGTGTCCTATGGAGTCTACTCTATTGTGTTAAAATTTCATTGTGATAGCTCAACCGTAGCTCAAGCTATCGCGTTTTTCCAGCGGTAACTGAAAATGCCCACCCCTGTACCTATATTAGTCTGATTTGCTATAAAAAACATGTGTCTGGTTTTTTTGTCGTAAGCACCGCTAATCATGATTAATTCGTGATGTTGACAAATGGCGGATTTTTTCACACATGCAAATTGTCAATTTTGACACAAAATTGCATGTGCAGAATTGTCAATATACATAACAAGTAAAATGTGTTAACAATATTTAGTGGTGTGTTGATAAACCACAAACATATACGTTTTGATGCCATATCAGACTGATTTATCGTAATTATAATTGATTTTCTTAACTTAATCATTGTCGTAATATCAAAACCCTGTGGAAGCACCTGGTTTATAGCACAGCTAAATAAATAATATAGGAAAAAATATCAAATAATGGAAGCTTTGGGGGGCCAAAAATGTTACAAAATGTCACATTTTAAAACAATTTCTGTAGTTCATGTTTCTATAGCTTATATGTTGGTTTTACGCAAACTTGTGCATGAAACAGCATGAAAACTATGCAAAAATTTTCCTGCTTAATAACCAGCGCTTAGTAAAAAAGTCATGCTCAATACTTTTGGCTGCCGTGTTTCCCCACAAAATTTCTGAAATAATTGATTTTGCCTTGTATTTTTTTAAACATTTAGAAAGGAAACTTGAAAGTTATAACAAATCGCAAAAAAAACTACGAAAATACATCTGTATCATTTTTTTCAACTTTCTGCCTCCGAAATCTGTGTATCTGTAAATAAAATCGCGTTATTTCACGGTGTAAATATTGTGCATGTGCAAAATTTACCGTTGTATGCTATTCATATACAATACATGCATAAATTCATGTATATTGTTTGTTGGTGCATGTAAAAATGTATTTATGTACCCGTGATTCATGCACCACTGCTGATTGTATGCAGTTATGACATTTTTGTCAGTGTTAATAAATACATATCAGTGTATTTTTGTACACATGTGGGATATGTAAATGTATAAACTCGTGGAAAGGGATGTTATGTTCTTGAATAGTGAAAACTGAACTTGAAACATGGAAAATTAATGTGAAAACATGGCGGCCGGCACACTAGTTGACACACGTATTTATGTCAACTGGTCTGTGTTTATTAAGATTGCGACTTCACGTGTCGCAGAGCAACTTTCCAAAGGGGAGTTACATAACTAATATCTAAGTTGCTGAAAATAGTTGTCACTTATAAGTTAACTTGTCACTTAACATACCACTTTTTCTCACGTCTCCACTTGCGGAATTGTATCAAATGAAATCATAAATAACAATGTTTGTACTGATCCCGAACTATAGCCACCATTATGTTACCCAAGATTTCAGTCCCTTTTGAATCACACATTTATGGTAGCAGAATGTGATTTTTCAAAATATACAAATAATTTATTTATGAACTTAAGTAGATACAGTTCATAATATGTATTTACTTGACCCCAACACCCCAATGCGATTAACCAATGCTTTTATGCAGAGGTTTAGTAAGGGGGGTGGGTTTACCCCACCAAACGATTCAGCTTTCTATGAAATTTTTGGCAACCCCTGAACTCCCCTCTCCCAATCTGACAACTATCTATATTTTGAGGGATTGTCACCCAAAATGATCAATTTTTGTACTTTTTCTACATAGTTGCATATTTTGAGCTTTTTGGCTATATAAATCTGAGCTTATATAGCCATTGGAATATAATCATTTTATATACCCTTTGAATAGTGAATTATTAATTCTGGTGTATATTTAGTGCAAATTCAAGAGAAATATTTCTAAATTACAAAAATAGACCTTCCAAACCTCCAAAAACTCAGTGCCAAATCTGCACAAAAGTGGCCACCTCCCTCCAACCACAAACAGAGCACTTCAATATACTTTTGTTTTGTGCTGACAGCTTTCACCTGTCCGTGTACTCATTTACCTGCTTCTCTGTACATTTGTGCAAGTGTATTTGTTTGCCACTGTGCTGTATATTGTTCATTTTGTGTGCATTTAGAGACGTACACGTATACTCGGCTGACCGCAAGGTATGCGTCCAAAAATACTTATGTCTTAGTCGATAAAGCGCGAGTTGGATACTTATGTACGCAGTTTCCCACAAAATATTTCAAAAAGAAAAAGGCGGAGTCGCGTACAGGCGACGAATATTTTTCCCTGAAACGTTTTTGGAACGATTGTTATTTTCTTAACCATGACGTCATGATGGAGTGTTTTCATCAGAAAAATCCATAGCATTGCCTCCGCTGAGTACACATAAATATGTACACGTGTAAATGCTCAAAGAATTTACAGTGTGGTTCTATTCAAGCGATCAGTCATGTATTTTTGATAAGTTGCTTTTTAATTTGGCTAATTGCCTGCGTGAGATTTCGTAGGGTATGAGTGAGTATTTCTTTGATTACTTGACTTCAAGACTTAAAAGATTTTTTTCCCATTCTTATTGTAAATAACAAACGTGATGGGGGTTTTCGAGTGTGGGCTTACTATGTATTTTGATTTTCATGAATTTTTCAGTGTCATTTTTTTGCTTTTCTACCTATTTAAAAACGCTTTTACATCTTTTGATTTAAATATCTCCATTTCATAGCCATAAGTATTCTGCAATTTCTGAGATGGGTAAATAAATACTATATAATTTTTGTACATTTTTGGATATTTTTATATATGTGAAAATATCCTGGTTCAAATTGAATATATTTATTCATCAACCTTTCACAACACTTGACTATTTATTTAAGTAGAAAATTCATTTATCTGGTTTCACTAAAAATACCAAGTGCAAAATTGATGGGGCACTAAAAATTTGCTTCCCCAGACATTTTTATGTGTTTTCTTGTGAATGTGTGCTTAGGCTTTGTGCCAAAACGGAAATCTAGAAATTTAAAGTAGTTTAGGGATTGTATTGAATTGTACCAGATAAGCTTGCACATTTACATTTGTACATTTTTCAATCAATTTTATGGTTGTTGAAAAATGAAACATGAAGACTGAATTATTAATTTTTAACTGACGCTAAACTTAATCGGGGTTTTAATGTTGATTGACTGACGATGGCAAATGAAATTTTTAAAAACGTTTCCGAATTTTTGGAGTTTTCGAATTTTAATTTCACCACTAGAAAACCCCTAAAAATCGATGTTTTTCTAGAAAATTTCGAAAACGTTTTCGAACAAAAATTGTGCATGATAGCAGCTCGAAACGCCGCAAAACTCCACAATAATGTGATGGAAAAAACTCCAAAGGTATTTGAAAAGTTTCGGAAACTTTTTTTGAAAATATTCAAAATTTGTATTGTCGTAAAAAATACGCTTAAAAATGTATACACATTCCTAGAGGGTTTGCCATCGTTATAACTGACCCATAAATACGTGTTTACTATACTCGGTGGACCGCAAAGTATGTGCAGAATCCTAACATTATTTAATGAATAAAATTTTTTGATAAATTTCGTAATTAATAATTCCATAGTAAAAACGAAATATTATGATGTAAAAACTGCATGATTTTTGGTTCATTATTCAGATGGGTTATGGTAGGTTTCCATACTAAGTGTCATGTCCGCCGAGTATACATATGTATAATTGAAAATTTCGTGTTGACTTTGTCACTAACTCACTACAAACATGTATTTACATTTGCAAATCTATTTTTCCATAATTATAATTGCAGAGAGTTACTTTTTAATGAGTAATGAGACATTTGAAGTATTGAAGTTTAGTGCAATGATTTATGAAATCTTTGGTAAGTCGTTATGATTTTACATGACCAAATTTACATCGAGTAAACAAAACAATGTGATTTGAAGAAAAAAAATTAATTCGTGTGGGTACACAAAAATTAATACCAATGTTTACCCATTCTAGTTTTCTGTACTCTTATTTGCATGTTAAGAAATGAAGCCACTTTCAATAGGAAATTAAGTGTATTTTCTGTTGTTTTCTGTATTCTCTGTATCAGTTGATGAATGTTGTGCTAAATAAAAAGAAGGAAATTTTCATTCTAAATTCTGGTTCTGAAAATTGTCAGTCCAGATAGAAATTGAGTGCCCCCCATATAAATATGTATACATATTTATTCTGAAATCTCAATTTATTTTCAATGATATTTTTACAAATTAACTATGGTTCAATCGCGATCCCCACATTTGGAAATGTTTTTTTTGTAGACATTTCTGTGTAAAATTAACAGAAACCCAGTATCCCAAACTTTGTTGGCCAGAATTTCTATCCGGCCCCGGAAATTTCGAAAAACCAATCCCGACGGCGAAAAGTCAATCTAAAAACCTTAAAATTAATGTCGTTTTCACTCCCTTCACGTAAATATTCTAAAAAATAGAACAGAATATTCTGTCAAAGTTTTTTTTTCTGTTCTACAAGTATAAAAGAACAGCTGTGACCATATATTTTTCTTGGTTTTTGAGCTCAAATACATAATTAGTTGACACCTGATTTTTGAGTACTTGCAAAATATGCGCTTCTGAAATTTGATAGGGATGTAAATTGAATATTCTTTACATATATTATTAGAATGTTTCTCTCGTATTGTGTGAGTTTCAAAAAAGTGCATTAAATATTTGTTGTTATTTATGTTCATTTAACGCAAATTGTGCCTACACATGCTAGTTTTCAACTTAAAACTTTGAAAACTCTTAAATCGGCATTCAACACATTTGAGTTGATTTGAATAAGTTTTTTTAACCCCTGTAACTGTAATCAACTGTAATTTACAGACACTTCATTCCAATAAACAAATTTCGAAATTTTGGTTGAAAACTAGTGTGTGAAATTAAAGAATTTACGGGTAAAGAATTTTGTGTGAAAATGCAGCATTTTAGAAAGTAATTTTTAATTGGGTTTGAAAGCGACCAGTAGCAATTGACGGGCAAAAATGCGGGAAAAATTCCAACAAAAAAAAAACAGTCAAAATTTACATCGGTAAACATGTGCATTTGAACGCGCTCCGGCGACATGTCAACTAAAATCTAAATAAAGCCAGTTTACCCAGTTGACACCCCATTTCATTGTCAACTGGCGTCTGTAGAGCCATTGTGCCTGCGCACACTAGTTTTCACACGAAATTTCGAAAACTAACAAATCCGCTTAGAACGCATTTGAGTTTTCTACAATGAGGTGGCTGTCAACTACAGTTGACGGAGATAAAAAAATGACTCATTGTGGAAAACTCAAACAAAATGTTTAAAGCTCATTAATGAGTTTTCGAAATTTCGTGTGAAAACTAGTGTGCGCAGGGCCATTCACACAACGCCAACTAAAAACCAAAAACAGTATTTTTTCAACTCAAATAACCCCCCCCCCCCCCCGAATTTCGCAGACTACCCCCCTCAGTGAGCCAACTTCGTTCGCTCACATCGCTCGGCTTATCGGACGTTTCTTTGACTCAACTGCCCCAAGATATAGGCAATTTGAGTAATTTGAGAGCGCTGGAATTGAGGGACAATTTGTTGAGGTCCTTGCCGGATAGCATCGCGTACTTGGCGCAGCTGCAGAGATTGGATTTGGGCTGTAATGATTTGGAGGAGTTGGTGGGTTTTTTAAAAAAAAACAATTTTTTTAAAATGATTTGGAGTTGGTGGGTTTTTAAAATAAAATAAAACGGATCTTTTTAAGTTCAATTTGGTTTTGATATAAGGACAATGTTAAGGGTGAGAAATCGATGGATAAAAATATTGTGTTTGGTTTGGGGTAAAATCGCAAATATGTTTGTGTTATACACACCTTGGTTTGGAGGAAAAAACAACTATTTGTAAGCTGCCTTCAAATCTAGTTATTTAAAAAGATATCTTGAGTCAAATTGAGTCCTCTGAGGCGGATATAAATGAATATAAACTATTAATAAGCTATATAAAATGATAGATGGTGTACTGATATGACTGTATCCCCAAGAGATGATTTCAAATTAAAAATAGGACTCAATTTGAATCAAGTTTAAAAAATCTATTTGTTTGAAAAAATCTATTTATCTATTTGTTTGACAGCTATAAAAAATCTCTTTTTATCAACAACCCTAATCGTATTGGAGAAAAATTATGCTGGTTGGTGAATGTTAATACTGGTGTTTATAGTTTATTGATAACTTGCTCCGCTTATTACACACTTTCTGTACCATTTTTCCACCAGTATTTTTCCGTTGATTCCGACATCACATAAAAGTGCAATTTACATCCTCTCAGCCAGCGGAGGCGGGAAAATTGACCAGTTTACAAGAATTATATGTGGATGGCAACCATTTGGACTCGTTGCCGAGGGTGAGTTGCGTTTTGTAACACCCCCTTTCGGGGGGGGGGGTTCAAGATGGAAGAAAATGGGGGAAATAGACAAAAAGAAATAGCCAAAATCGCTCCAGATGGAAAAAATAGCTTGGGATCGATTTTTTTGGGTGGGCATGTTCAGGAGATGGTAGCCAAAATTTGGGATAGGTGCAAAATCATATTTGCAAAATCATTATTATTTATGTTGAAAAAGTTTTCAACTGGTTGGGTTGTGGGTAACAACTCCCTGAATGCAGTCGATATCTTATTTCGATCCCACCTGTCCGATCACTTTCTGAACAACCTTTATCCACTAATTTATTCACAATTAAAATCATTTACCCCCGCAGGAAATTGGTCAACTTCGCAATTTGCAATCGTTGGACATTTCCGAGAACAAAGTCACTTCATTGCCGGATGAAATCGGCAATTTGGTCAACTTGAATGACGTTGTTTTGTCCCAGAATAGTTTGGACACCCTGCCGCATTCTGTGGGCAAGTTGAAGCGTCTGCAGATTTTGAAGGTGAGTTTTTGTTGACTGTTTTGGTGAAGGAATTTACATGTGCAAAATCATCACTATTTATGTTTCAACTGGTTGGGTTGTGTTTTTACATTATAAAAAACATCAGTTCCTGTAAAACCTTGGTTGGGAAATGTTCTTAACATTCTGCTGGGAATTCTTGCTATTTGGGGTGTTTATTTAACTGGGAATATATCATATAACCACTAATTATTTTTTTTAAATTAATTGATCAAATCAAAATAAACAATTAATTTTATTTTTGGTGGTATCCACATAGATCCGATGTTGCATCTGCAAATTGTGCAGGTTGACCGTAATCGCCTGATTTCACTCACGCCCGCTGTGGGCAGTTGCGAACTTCTGGCAGAATTGATACTGACCGAGAATTTATTGAGCGAATTGCCGAGTTCGCTGGGAAATTTGAGGAATTTGGTCAACTTGAATGTGGATAAAAATCAACTCCACGAGTTGCCGTCGACGGTTGGTTACCAGAACTGGTTTGAATTTATCTGGATTTGAAACTTTATCCAAGATTTGTCACGTGGTACTGTGCTAATTGCCGCTCCCCCTGATTTTGATTGTTATTATAAAATGGGATTGGGATTTTGGGAACGCAACAACCTAGGTTGCAAACTAGACTGGGTTTTCGAGACCGAGATCGGAAAGTTTCAACATTCTCACGTGAAGCGAAACTTTTCTCTGGACTTTTCTTGTCACTTCTCCATTTGCGGAATTGCTCACTGAGGGCAGTCACGAGCCTGAAAGTGTGAAGTCCAGTGTCAAAACGTAAATCCATGTATCACTTCAATATTAAATACTGTTCGGCGACTAGGGTTCAAACGGGACCGGTTTTTCGGACCGGGACCGGGACCGGGACCAGAAATTTTTCTTATCGGGACCGGGACCGGGACCGGGACTAGGTGGTCCGGACCGGGACCGGGACCGGGACTGGCATTTTTCAATTGTCGGGACCGGGACCGGGACCGGGACTGGGGCATCCGGACCGGGACCAGAATTTGCCGAACCAGGTACCAGGACCACAGCCCCCTTTTGAGCCCTATCGGGACCGATAACCATTTGAATGCATATTTTCAGAAGTTTCATACGATTTTCACACTTCATTCAATCAAAATTGTCATCAAAAATATAGTAAAAGTCACAAAAATGACATAATGCACAAAAATTATGACAGTGATACATAAGCTGGCGCAGTGCTTTCTGAAGGTAAATTATATTTTCAGCCTTCTCTGATGTCGAACATGAATGAGAATGTTTGGAACTCACTAAAAAAACGTCAAAAATTCGTCGACAGAACGAGAATGCGCCGACTGGCGCGAATTTTTTTGAATTTTACAAGTATTTAAAAGGCAAAATCTGGATCCAGTCCGGTCAATTTTTCTTATCGGGACCGCTGAAAAATTCCGGGACCGGGACCGGGACCGGGACTGGGTGGTCGGGACCGGGACCGGGATCGGGACTGGCCTTTTTCAATTGTCGGGACCGGGACCGGGACCGGGACTGGGGTGTCGGGACCGGGACCGGGACCGGGACCGCCCCAGTCCCGACTTTTTGCCGAACCATGTACCGGGACCGCGGTCCCGTTTGAACCCTATCGGCGACCCGTCAACTAAAACATGTATTGTCATCAAAACCAGTTGACACAGTCAACTAATATGCATACCACCCCAGTTCGCAAGTCCCTCGATTGAACCCCCCTATCAATTCCCCATAAAAATTCCCAGGTCGGCGGGTGCACTTCCCTGGGCGTATTATCACTTCGCGACAACTTAATCTCAACTCTGCCCTTTGAAGTGGGCCGATTAGAAAAACTCCGCGTACTCGACGTGTCCGGAAACAAACTGCAATATCTGCCGTATACTATAAACGCGCTCAGTCAACTCACAGCGTTGTGGTTGAGCGAAAATCAAAGTCAACCGATGTTGAGATTGCAAACTGAAACTGATCAGAGAACTGGGGTCAAGGTGCTCACGTGTTATTTGCTGCCGCAGCAGGTTGTTTTATTTGGGGGGTTATGGTAGGATATTTTCTGTGGTGGTCTTTTGTTGTGGGGCTACTCTCAGAACATGTGAAATGTCAAATGTCATGTAAAGTGTGAAAAGTCGTGAAAATGGCGAACGACCACTAAAAATAAGAGAAAATTTGATACATAACTTTACAGGATATGATTTTTGACACTTTTACAGGGTGTGGGAAAATTAATTGAAACAGGACACTATCAGGTTCATTAAAAAGCAACCATTCGTAAATTTACTCCAGTGTCCGGCGCTTTACATTCTAATTGAATTTGTAGCTTGAGCTATCAAGTCTTGCATTTCTTGGCAGGATAGAGCCTTCTATAAAAAGAGCACTTTCAGAAAACATGTCCGAATTTCACTGACACGCCCTATACTTCCTTTCTACCAATATCCCTCAGGACGCCACTGCGGGCAGTTCAACCGAACACCAACCAGATACGTCCCCGTCTCGTTTGTCCAATTTTGTGGGCGGGCCCAAAGTCACGTTTCCCGATATCGATGGGACCACTGCGACTGCGGCTGGTGGAGCGGTGGGGCCAAGTTTGTTGGGTTATGGTAGGGGTTTGGGGGTTATTGTAGGGGTTGAAGGTAGGGTTTAAGTGGAATCACGATTCCGAAAATTTTCAAATCCCAATCCCGATTCCGATAAAATTTCACTAATCCCGGAAAGTTATTCCCAAATTTGCCAAGTGACTTTTTTTACACTGAAAAATATGAACGGGAACCTTCAATGGGCATTTTATTCAAGTGTGTTATAAAACTTTTTTCTGTGAGAACTTAGAGAAAAACGTTAGTGCCAGAACTTTTCCAAAATCCCGATCCCAATCCCGAAAAACCCGAAAAACAATCGCCATACCGAAAGGTCGATAACGTTTGAACCCTAGTTGCAGGGTTACGGTAGAGGTTTGCGGGTTATGGTAGAGATTGGGGGTTATGGTAGAGGTTTGAGAGTTACAGGAGAGGTTTCTGTCACATCGAAGTGCGGTTACAAATTGGATGGAAACAAATTGCAAAGTGCATATTAAAATCTTACAAAACTTTCACAACACCCCTAATCTCCCATTTTTCTCCCAAATTACATTTCCCCACCCAAAACCCATTCAAAACCCCCTCAAAATAAACTCCGCCTTTTTCCTCCAGGCGCCACCAATCCCGACGTGGACGACGATTCTAATATCGGGAATTTTAAACGCCACGACACGCCCCATCCGAAACACGGAGCGCCCAGACAGCAGCAAAAAAGGAGTATTGATGGCACCGTTATACCGCATCAGCACCAACAGCAGGTATGTTGTTGTTGTTGTTGTTGTTTTTTTTGGGGGGGGGGCAAATTTGGGGTAAGGGGGGTGCGATAGGGGTTCCCTTAAGTATTGGGTTGAGCCAACAGAAAATCGACCTGCTGTTTATATATCCCAGACCGCATTCAGCTGGCTACTTCCAATTGTTACCATGTCTAGACCTTGCAAAATGTCAAAAGTCATGGAAAATGTCAAACATCCAGTTGAAAAAAGACATTTTGAAATTTTGCACGTCATTTTACATTACTTTTGACACTTTGCATGACATTTAACATTTTGCAGAGGATTATAGACACTTTGCATGTTTTTTGACATTTTACAGAATCAGAGTGGTCCCTGGTTTTCTGGATACGTCCTAAATGTCACTTAAATTTTCAAAACAAATTTAAATTCAGGCGACCACACTCGATCTCGGTGGCAAAAAACGACATTCTTACGAAAATATGAGCTTTGGTGCCGGTTCGACGAGAGAAAACGCCCCATCACAAGGTGAGATATTGAAAGAATCCAATTTGTGAGATTACTGTATTTTTGACGCTTCACTCACCAGTTTACATTCGAATGTCAACTGGTTTTAAAATCAGTTCCGATTTTAGTTTACAAAATGCGGAACGTAACTTTGAACAATGCGTATTGCGGCATGTGTATTTGAAGATCTGCGACGCGTCAACTAAAATCTGAATTGACGTGAACTAGTTGACATTTATTTACATGTCAACTGGTGTGTGTAGCCCCTTTGGCACTTATGTTCGGGTTGCGGTGTCATTTGTCCGCGTTTTTGACGGGGAATTTGAATTGCATTGATTTAGTTTTGTCACTTTTTTGATATTTTGGTGATTTTCTGCGTGTCAAGGAAGCACTTGTGTCGTTGACATTTTTGCCCTGTTTTCGCATTTTGATATATATTTTTTTACAAATTTGTGAGTGTAAAAATAGTTTACCTAAACTCAAATAGGAAGTTAGGAAGTTAACAAGTTAGGACGAAAATAGAAAGTTAACTGGGTCTATTTCATTATTCAATAGCGGATATTAGCGATGGGAAAAATGTTTTTAGCGACCCTGTCTTTAAAAAAGTATTTAAAAACAACGTTTAAAAAAATAAAACTGTTAAAAAACACCGGCCATCCCTAGCGGATAAAAAAATTTTTGTTTGACTGTGAGTAAGCTCCTATTTTACACATCGCATGCACAAAGAACTGTGCAAAGTCAATACTGCGCAATGTGCCTGCGCACACTATTTTTCACACGAAATTTCGAAAACTCACAAATCAGCTTAGAACGCATTTGACTTTTCTACAATGAGGTGGCCGTCAACTACAGTTGACGGAGATTAAAAATGACTCATTGTGGAAACTCAAACAGGTTCAAAGCTCATTTATGAGTTTTCGAAATTTCGTGTGAAAACTAGTGTGCGCAGGGCCAATAGATTATTTTATAAGTTTATTTGTTGTTTATGCAGCGTTGCAAAATGCAAGTCGAAGTCGCTATGCCAAACACTTCTGAATATCCATTGACCCCACACAGTAGTTGACAAGGACACCAAATGTCAACTGGTTGCCATCCCAATTCAAAGCTGGCTCACGACCACGAGTAGCACTATATGTACACTATGTGTACCGTATTTCCTCGAATTACCCCGGGGGGGTTATTTTTTCAGAGTTAAAATTTTTAGAGAGAAACGTGAAAAATGCAACAATAACCACCATTTATAAGTTTTTACAGCCTTATATAAGGATGTAGATGGTATAAACGATGTTCTAACGTAACACAGTAAGTGTTTTGAACGTCTTTTATGCATTTCCCGGACCGCAAATTCATAGTGCCCATTTTGAGGGGGGTATTTCGAGGAAATACGGTACACACAAATATATACGTCACATTGTAAATACATTGCACATACGGAAATATTTATTTCAACACTACAGCTTCATTTGCAACATGATTCAACACCTTTGAATTTGAACGTCGTTCGTCGGCTCGTGAGCAAGCTTTGAATTGGGATGGGAACCAGTTGACATTTGGTGTTCTTGTCAAATACTTTGTGTGGAGCCATTGTCGCGCGGTTATTTTGCATATTTATTTTTGTAAGGTTTTCTTTGCTTACAAGACATTTTTTAAGCGCTTTGTTTTTGAAACTTCCGATGTGCCTATCTCATTTCTTCTCATTCCTGTATATATATAGGTAAAATATTTATTTGGAATGTTTTTTTTATCAAATTAACGTTTACATTGACCCCTGTGCTAAAAATGAGGAAAAATCAGTAAAAAAACCCTGCATAAACATAAAGCTGTATCATGTAAAACTAAAATGAAAATTCTTATGTAAAATCAAAGTAAAATTGAAAATGTCATTTGAAAAATACTCTGAATACCCAGAATGAAGTCACTGCTGTCATTGTGGCTAAATTTTTCAACAACTTTTTTCGATAAAAAAAAACTTTTTTACATGGCATTTACCGGATTTACTGTTCGCTTGGGCCTCCTTATTACTTCATTTGATTAAGTAGAGGTAAATGTAATAAATATCTTACCTTCGATTTATGTATAAATTGTTTACTGCAGTTATTTACTTTATTTAATATGTAAATACCCATTTTATAATTCGCATGTTTTCTTACTGTAACCGCTCAATGTGATATTTAAGCGCAAAAGAGCTAATCTCTAACATCTTTACTCTGCTTGCATTTGCATATGCATGATCGAATTTGGAAAACAAAAAGCTTTCAAAAAATATGTATAAAACAAGTACCGTATTTCCTCGAAATACCCCCCGTCTCGAAGTACTCCCCTCAAAATGGACCCTATGAATTTATTCGCCCCCCCCTCCTCGAAATACCCCCCAAATCAAGGACGTAGCCAGGGAGGGGCGGCCCTAAAATGGCACTTCCGTAAAGCGATTTTGTCGGCGGTTCAGAAACATTTCGGCGCCGGCTAGGATTCAAACGATATATCGTATCGAATATCGGATATCGACCATTTTTGAATATCGAATATCGAATATCGATATCGAAAATGTTGAAAAAATATCGAATATCGAATATCGATATCGAAAATTTTGAAAAAATATCGAATATCGATATCGAATATCGACCATATTTTCGATATATCGAACCTGTATAGTTCCCTAATTAAGTTATTATTTTTGTTTTGAGATATTTGTGATTTATTTGATTTGCTTATAGTATCTAAGTTGATGAGTAAAAGTAAAGTATTTTATGTCATCTTTGTTGGAGTGCTTACTCCACATTTCTTGTATTTGGTTTGGCCGCATACCTACTGAACCACCTACCTCAAATTTGAAGGCAGAAAATGCTGATATGCTGCTTTTTTGCAACATGCCCTTAAACAATTGGGTTATAAGTATGAATTGTAATATCTACCAATTTTTGTTTGTCTGATACAATTTGATTCGTCATGTTTTTTCTTCGATTTTCTCATTCTGACCATTGTAAACCTTGTTAAAATCAATTGTACTTTTCAGTAAAGAGATAATCAACCATGTTTGCAACCATATTGAAATACAATATGCTGCTTGAAATATGCCTTGCTATACCAAAAGCTAAATATCAAATATCGAAAATATCGAAATATCGATATCGAATATTGACCATTTTTTAGTATCGAATATCGAATATCGATATCGAGGGTCCATATCGTATCGAATATCGATATCGAAAATTTTGAAAAAATATCGAATATCGAATATCGATATCGAAAGTTTTGAAAAAATATCGAATATCGATATCGAAAAGTGATATCGTTTGAACCCTAGCGCCGGCACAGTATTTTTCATTCATAGCTATAGTTTAGGACAAAGCACTCAAAATATGTCCCCGTCGCTGTATATGTATCTAAAATACATATATGTACAGCGGGTTTTTGCGCCAATGGCACCATGGCATGGCGCCTACGAATGACGTTGGCGCCAAGGCGCCATTCCTTTACCACAGGGGTCAAATTTTAGGGGGGGGGGGGCGCTGCCCCCCCCGTTCGCCGGGCTCCGTATACAATCCGCCCCCCCCCGCTCATGAATCCTGGCTACGTCCCTGCCTCCAATTGAGTGTAAACAGAACGTACATGACAAAAGCTACTGTTTGTGATCCGAACGATGCAGAACACACGTTAAAAACAATGACTGTGTACGTTAGAACCTGTTTTACACCATCTACATACTTATGTAAGTCTATAGACTTTTATACGTGGAGCTTTTTGTTGCATTTTGCGACGTCAGCGTACGTTACAAACAACATTTTAGTACTGGGAGTTTAAAAAATTCTAGTGAAATTATAAGCCCCCTCGAAATCCCCCCCCCCTCGAAATTCCCCCCCCCCCCCCCTCGAAAAAACCCCCCTCGTTTAACCCCCCCCTCAAAATTCTCACTCTGAAACAATCACCCCGGGGGGGGGGGGGGGGTTATTTCGAGGAAATACGCTATGCAGATTTTCCATACTTTTGAACGTTCCCAAGCAATCCATATGACATTGTTCTTTCGTACGATTGCAATTTTCATACAGTTAAATTTATGTCAAATGATGTCATTTATTTATGTAAATATAATATCCCACCTGAAGTAAAATACTTATCCAAGGCAGTAAATATTCTCACCTATACTAATACGATAACACCTCAGTTTAAATAGCATTGGAAAAATATCTGGGAGATTTATTTTTAAAAATATCAGAAAATAAAATATTTAAACCAAAAATTTCATTTGTATTTTTTACTGAGAGATTTATTTTCGATTTTCCCGGATTTTACTGAGAGATTTATTTATATTTTCCTGCGAGAATTCCTGATACTTTTCAAATATTAGAAAATATAATAAATAGTTTTTTATTCTGGCTTTTCCCAGGGAAATTAAATTAATTTATATTGTTTTTGAGAGATTGTCAAACATAATATTATCTTTTCTCAGAATCAATTTTTTTCAATGCTAACCTCAATGTTAGCTACATTTCAGTTTGTTTAGCTGATATGTTTACAGTGTGGTTCAGAAATGTGGTTTCAGGTAAATTTTTCAGATTGAGGTAAATCATTTTTGCTTGCGTTATGTGGTGTTTCTGTACACTATTTTGATATCACATTTAGCACCAGACTGTATATTTTATATGTATTTAAATACATAAATATGTACGTTTCAAAGTGCTTTTGTTATTTTGAGCCTACAGCTTTTTGTGACGTGCGTGCAAACTTTTCGAAATGCTTTTTGCATGGAATTTTTCTGTAGTGCATGAAAACATTCTATTTCTTATCGACTTTGTAGGTGGGGAAATATCTATAATTATGCAATTTTTTCACTTGTTGTGGTCACAAAGTCTAGTTTACAGCCAAAAAAATTAACCTGATAAATTTGCATTGAACGCATTTGATTTTACCACAATGAGAAGTCGGTCAACCACTATTGACGGCGAAATAAAATACTCCATTGTGCCTACACACACTAGTTTTCACCGTGACTTCGTGTGAAAACTGAAATTTTTTCAAATGCAAATTAATGAACACGGTTGAACGATTTTATTTTATTTTGATTGGTATTTAAATTGATGAACGTTAAAATTTAAAATGTTTAAAACTAAAACATAGCGATATAGCACACAAAAAGAGTAGGCTGGATGTGGCCATGTGGCCATTTCAGTTTTCACATCGGTCACGGTGAAAACAAGTGTGTGTACGGCCATTCTGGTAAACTCAAATTTGCGTAAAACGTATTTATCAGTTTCCGAAAATTCGTCCGTGCTCTGGTGTGGGTGGAACCATTGAAGTGTTGGTATCATCTCAAATTATATGGAATTCCAGCATAAGTGGAAATTTTCAGCACTTCAGAGAAAATAACCGACGTTCTTCACTAGCATTAAAATAGCTTTAAGTGGCACTTTTTCTAGCGCTATTTCATGACCAACATCAAAAGATACTTTACCCAGATTTTCATGGCGTAGGTCTAGTAGACATCTAAACTCTCTAGTCATCTAGACCCTCTACTCATCTAGTTCTACCCGCTACTCATCTTTTTCTACCTGCTACTCATCTATTTCTACCTGCTAGTATACTAAATATAACTGCAGACATAGTTTTCCCTTTGGGGGATGGGCAAAGATGAGTAGCGGGTCGGTGATTAGCACAACACACTGGATTGGTGGCAGCAGGTTTAGATGGAGACAGTGTGGATGGGAAACACAAAGGCATATATTTACATATTGTTGTGGGGCGTTTGTGTTTGCCCCCTGCACTGTCTTCATCTGAACCTGCTGCTGCCGATCTCCTGTGCTAATCCCTTGCCCGCTATTCATCTACGCCCCTCCAATGAGGAGCATGGATGATAAGCGGGTCTAGATGACTAGCGGGTATAGATGAGTAGGGGGTCTAGATGATTACCGACACAGGCAAATGAAAAAATATATAAACATCTTAGGAGAACTAAAATATTTATGTACAACACAACCATGACATGTGATCTGACCATGGCTGATTTCACTAGACACAAACTTTTAGACTGTCTTTCCTAATTGAATTCCGCATTCATTTGCTTCCTTTCCGTGGGAATTTCATTTGAGGAAATGAATGTTTTCAGTGCTTCACAGTGCTTCTAGGCATGATAAGTTACGAATTTGATGTATTTATTTTTGTATCTCTGAAATTATTTTTAGCTTTTAGCCAGCCAGGGTTGGGAGGGTATCAATTCTTGATGTCGATAGTTTGCGACACAAGTTGAGTTTACCGGAATGAGTAGTCCGTCAACTGATGTTGATGAGTGGTCATGTCATGGTAAACTCAAATGTGCTCAAATCGGATTTATCAGTTTTCGAATTTGCGGTTGTCAACCAGCCACGTGGAGGCACTCGAGTCGATATCCAAAAATTGTCGATATCCTCTCAACCCGACCTGTACTTAAAATACAAGGTGTCCAGTTTAAGTTGATACTGAATAGTGTGTATTTTATGTATACCTATTTACTGTTTTCGTGGTGCCAATTCCCAACACTGTCAAGTCACGACTAGGGTTGGCCGATGTTTTTTTTTAAACGTTTTTTTTAAAAAAAAAACGTTTTTTTTTAAAAAAAAACATGACGTCCGAAATGTTTTTTTTTTAAAAAAAACATCAGCCGAAATTTTTAGTACTAAGCACTAGGTATTTTGCAAAATTTTTGCGCGCAAGCGCGCAATTTCACACACAAATTGACATTGGTGGTTGTTTTCATTGGTTTTGTTGCATTTTTAGTATCAAAACATCCATTTCTATGTGCTACCATGGGTGAATAAGCCGACATATGTTGCTGTAATATATAATATTGAGGTAATGTGCTTCCATGTACCTCCACAGTGTGTAACTTCACTCCCGAAGTAACAACCTCCTTTTATAACCTTGTTTGATCACCATTCCGTGCCAAACTTTACCTGAAGTCACAAACATTCGACTATAAGGCGATATACGAACGATATGTCGACGAAAAATGGATATTTTTGACACAAATCACCGCTTATAATGCTATCCCATGGCTCCACAGCCATTATATGGTCATATTTAACATCACAGAGTATTGCCAGTGTCTGATATACCTATATATGTTGACACTAGGTCATATCTGGGAGCTTTTAAAAAAAACGTTTTTTTTTAAAAAAAAACGTTTTTTTTTTAAAAAAAAACGTTTTTTTTTAAAAAAAAACATCGAGTTAAAAAAAAACGTTTTTTTTCCAACCCTAGTCACGACCTTAAAAGTGATAGGTGTCAGGTTTTGTTGAGGTTTCAAATGTTCAGTAGGTTGAGTTTTTTCTAAATAAATAAATAAAAATAAAAATAAATAAAGGTTGAGGTTGTTCAAAATAAATTGAAAATTTTACTGAAAATACGATTGTTTTGTACCTGAAAACGTGACAGTGTGCGGTATTGACCTCTAGCTGGTGTTTTTTATTTTATCGTGAATTTTGTATATTTTTTGCACAAATATACGTTTTTACAAGTACGATGTCTGTATGTAAATATATAAATCGTCCAAGTTCAAAGTCAAATATATGTATATATGTTCACATTCAGACATTGACAAAATAATTTAGTGCCAATATTTTCATTGAATGCCTATATTTACTCATTTAAAAAAATAAAAAAATTGTTCGCAGGTGCCACGAACGAAGGTGCGACTCCTTCTGAACCAAAACATGTCAGTTTGTTAAAAAACTTTTTTTCAATTCTATTATCTAATGTAGATCGCGCGAGCGGGCATCAATGTCGTTTTTAATCGGTGTTGATTATATTTTGCATGCGGCACATTTACGCATGCAAATTTATATTTGCAATATCATTTTAGCGAAATATTTTAGTTAAGGGAAAACGTGTGTTGTTTTTCTTTTGATTTGCAATTATGTCATTTTGAAAAGTTTGTTCAAAAGTTTGATATGCATAATCTACAGTAAAAAAAACTTCGTAATGAATGCAATCGTCATGCAAGTTGAAATGTGGAGAAAAATTGTCCCATGTGCCAAAACTTTCTCCCCTGAAAACATATATCAAACGAATTGCACTCAGTCATGCATATGCATGTATTTTTTGCATGCAAAGTTCTTTTTTTTCTACCTAGAGCCAATGCAGTTGGGAGGAATACTAGTATTCATGGAAAATGTAAATGTAAATACAATTTGAGCTTTTATTCACTACGTACACATGGCTGCACACTCAGTTGACGGCTAAAACTTCGTAAACTGAAGCGTGTATGTTATCAGTTTACCACAGTTGAGTTTACCAGGGGCCACTCGAAGAGAATGTAAAATGTCATTCAATATAGCATACTGTCTTATGTGAAACGACAAGTAAAAATATAGAAAGTTTCACATTTTTCATTCGATTTTACATGGATGTTTTAAATTTCCGAAATTTTGGTTGTAAACTAGTGTGTGGGGTCTAATTAGTAAAAGTGTTACTAAAAAAAAGTTATAAAAAAGCACGTTATAAAAAAACATCCACTCATTCTCTCCACAAAATAGACCATAATCAACATTCTAAACGTAAGTAAAAATACCCTAAATACCCGCGGGTATACAACGTTAATCTAAAAATACTTTTTAACAACCAAATACGTCGCACTGCGGAAAAGCGGTGGGATGCAGTGCGCTGCATTTCGCGTTCTGTGCGAAAATTGGGTGAGCCATGGAATCTAATACGTTACAGGGTGGTTCAACTTGTTAAAAACTGGTATTTAGGTTTTTTCATTGTGTTGTTTTATACTGACATTTGAATCAATGGACCCACAAAAATCAAGTTGACATCAACATTTATGTTAACTAAATTCAACTAAATTTGGTTAATTATGTGATTTCAGATTTGGTATCTGATAGAGCATAGTTAATCTTATATCGTGGCATTTTATTTTCATTGTTTCTGTTAAGTGTGATGCTTAAAAAAAATTTTTTTTGTGTTTTTAGTTGACATTCAGTTGATACGAATATGCAATGTCAACTAGTGTGTGTGGGCCGATTTTTAAGTCATTTACGTTTAAATGTGTTTACGCAAATGTGTGTTCGCATTTTCGCTATCAATAGAAAACCACGGTAAACACGTTTTATAGCCAATTTTAGCTCTAGATAAGTCAATCTCTACAGCCATATTTACATGAATTATGACATGTAGGTTCATTTTCCCGTATCAATGTCTTGTATTACTTTTAGTTTTGAAGTGTTCTTGTCATTTTTGTGTTTTGTACTTAAAAATACTGTATGCTCACTTTTCAAACATGTTTTTTTTCTCCCCTCAGATTAGTTTCACAAATTCCCCATATCTAAGTTCCCTTCAGATCTCCTAAAAATGAAAAGTACATAAATACATTTGGATACAAAATACACGTACTTGTGCACACGCGATAAACTTGGAACATGTGTCTTATATGCACATGTACACTTTTTAAGTTGTGCGTCATGATAGAGGCGCGTGCGTAAGCTGTATTACAGAAATGTCTAGGGGGGGGGGGGGGGGGGGTAGGGTTCAAAATGGATCGATTGAGGTCTCAGATCGGGATCGGGATTGTTTTTGTTTTTTTCGGGATCAGGATTTTGGACAAAGTCCTGGTATTAAGGTTTTTTCTAATTCATCACAAAAAAGCTCTAAAAACATATTTGGATGCCAGAGAAGTTGCATAAAATGTACACTGGAGGTTTCCGCTCACATTTCTCGGTACAAAAATTCAGTTTTCGGAATCGGGATTGGCTTTTTCAAAATTTCGGGGATCGGGATCCCGTTGGAACCCGGAGGGTTCGGCAGTAATTTTTATTTATTTTTTCATATTCTCTGTTTCATGCTATAATGCCCAAATTCTGGTTTGAAAATATTTCAATTTTTGGGGAGTCAAGAAGGTTTCCCCAATTGCAATGGCTGGCTGATTTTGGAGGGGCGGGGCTAAAAAATATGCCGGCAAGTATTTGACACTTTTATTTCATTTTGTAGCGAATTTTGAGTAACTGCCAACAGTGTTTAACTGTATTTTGTTTTAAAATCCGATGATGCGTAATTTTCAAGCCGCACTAAAAATATCGCATTTACAATTATGCCGATGAAAGAGCATTTAGGAAAGACACATAAAAACTGAAGGAATTTAGTTCCTTCACAGATTAAATAATTTAACAGCTTTTCAACGAGGGTCAGTACAGTGTCATACAAAAATATCTTTAATCACCCTGCATTTCTTGCATTCTTAGTAGTTTTATCACATAAATATTAATGATTAGAGATGGCCGGAGATTTTTAAGCAATGTTTCTTTATAAAAAAATCCTACCATCGAAACCGTTTGTTGTTGTTCTTGTTTTTTTCTTCTTAAAAAAACCGCAGCCAAAAATTTTACCACTTATTCACAAAGTATTTTGCAAGTTTTGAAAGCGTTTTGAGTTTTTTAAGAAAGAAAAAACTATATTTAAATAACTACGAGATTAAAAACAACGATTTTGAAAACGTTTATCCGCTCGTATTAAGCACACATTTCTTAAAAAAGCTTGACCCACCCTGTACCCCAGGAAATGGCACTGCTCGCACTGCAGTGCAATGCATTCCGTTCTGTTTAGTGGCCATCTTGTAAGCAGTGCACGGCTAATGAAGTCGGGCCGTTGTTACAGGGTGGTCCAAACATTTTTTTTTGTTTTTAATGAATTTTTGGTACTTGAGATTGATTAGTGTTTTTAGCTTGATAATAAATTAGTTCTAAAAGTGCCTAAGTATGTACTTTATTTGAAATTCTTCTAAATTTTTTATGTGGGTGAAATAGGGATTTTTAACAAGCACGGCTTATGGAAGTGTTTATCCAGTGAAGGTTTCAAGTATCCAATTATTTTTTTCTCTATAACTCTGCCCGCATGAATATGCATTTCGCATGAATACAAAATGATGAAATGTCAATTCATTGTAAATTTAGTCCAGTTGTATCATGTGTCAAAAACAAAAATTCTGCTACAGAATGTTGCTATTCACACTAGTTGACAGCGGAAATTTCGGAAACTGATAACATTTTGAACACATTTGAGTTTACAAGAATGGCCCCCCACACGCTAGTTGACATCAGGGGTCTCCTAGGGGGGGGGGGGGCTGGGGGGGGGCTGCCCCCCCCCCCAAATCGGCCAGCTATCTATCTATCCCGGAGGCCGCTCAGCTATCTATCTATCCCGAGGCAAAATTTTTGGCTACTACCCCCAAAGACCCCCCCCCCCAAATCGCTCAGCTATCGATCTATCTGGAGTGGTTTTTGAGAAATTTTGCCCCAATTTTCGCTCAAAATCACAAATTTTCGCACCTTTTTATAGTTTTTCACCTTCAAAATCGTGCTTTCTAGTTATATACATGGTTATATACATATTTTGAGCCATTTTATGCCTACTTTTGGCTACTTTTAACTGATTATTAGCGATTTTTTCTCCTTTCTGCCTTCTTAACCTTCAAAAAACCTATATATTGTGCCCCCGCCAGCCCCCCCAAGCCCCCCCCCAGCCCCCCCCCCCAGAAAATTTTTCCAGCTATCTATCCCTCCGAAAGAGCGATTTGCTATCTATCCAGCCCCCGCGAGGGCCAAAATCCTGTAGACCCCTGGTTGACATCGACATAAATGTCAACTGGTTCCGATCCCAATTCAAAGCTTGCTGGCGAGCCAACGAACGACCTTCAGATGCAAGCTTGGAATTGGGATCGGAACCAGTTGACATTTGTGTCGATGTCAACTAGCGTGTGTGGGGCCAATGAATCCTTCACAGTAGTTGACGACTACTTATTCTGGTAAACTCAAATTCATTCAAAGCACACTTGTCAGTTTCCATAATTTCAGCCCTGATCAAGTGTGCGTGGGGTCAATACAAATTTTTTGCGTTGCAGGTTATTTTTAGTTTTGAGTCCCAAAACCTTGCAAATAATTTTTTCTCAAATCTTTTTTACATATACTTTGATTTCACGATCATGTGGGCCACCCTGTAAAATCAACCCTGTTTTTCGTTCATTTCCTATAATCAAGGTGCAATTCTCTTCGAATCGTAATTTAAAGCTGAAGCTATATTTTCGCTCCAATTGCGCTTTTCCATCCTTTTTTGATTGCTTATTATTTTCCAGACGATTTTGCGCAAATAATTGGAACATAAATTTGAAGGTAAATATAATGTTACTGTATTTTTTTCAAGGAAATGTGTAAGCATGATGACTGGCAGGTGCATATTGGCCCCATGCAGACTAGTTGACAGGGATGCCAAATGTCAACTGGTTCCCGTCCCAATTCGAAGCTTTTTCACGAGCCCACAAACCACTTTCAAATGCAAAAGTGTTGAATCATACTACAAATGAAGCTGTAGTGTTGAAATAATGCCCGGCTTGAAGTATATGGCTATGAAATGATGCGTAGAATTACTCGTGAGCAAGCTTTGAATTGGGACGGGTCGCAGTTGACATTTGGTTGCCTTGTCAACTAGTTTTTGTGGCGCTTTGCATGACAGGTGGTAAGAAAAGAGAATTTAATTTGACTTATCACTCAATATTTATCACTTTTCTTGTCATCTGTTTTATTGCGGAATTGGCCCCTTGACTGGAGCTCATGCAAGCGCTCATGCATAAATTTGCATGAAAAGTACGTAGTAATTACGATCTGAATAAGTGCCAACGTTTTTTGCATGTGAGTGCAGAAAATTCCGCTTACATGCTTACTTACCTCTATTTTCTGGGATTTTTTTTGCGATTTTCAAGAGACAAGAGCTAGATAAAGCTCGCCCATATTCACATAAATTTTTCATGCGAAACTTAATTTACGAGTTTCTGGTTTGTGCCCACACACACTACATAGTTGACTTTTATAATTTTCAAAACTGATAAATCTGTTTTCTACACATTTGAGTTGACCAGAATGTGCCTACACACACTAGTTTTCACCGTGACTTCGTGTGAAAACTGAAATTTTTTCAAATGCAAGTTAATGAACACCGTTTGATTATATAATTTAAATTAAATTTGAATTTAAATAAATTAAAGTTAAAATTTGCGAATTTGAAAACTAAAACACCTACAGCATAAAATAAGAGTAGGCTGAATGTGGCCATGTGGCCATTTCAGTTTTCACACGTGTCACGGTGAAAACTAGTGTGTGTAGGCACAATGAATCATTTTTGATCTCAATCAACAGTAGTTGACGAACGCCTCATTCCGGTGAACTCAAATGTGTTCAAAACACATTTATAAGCATTGGAAATTTCGATTGTCAACTAGTGTGTCTAGGGCCTTTGTGTAGTAAAAAGTTTTGAAGCTTAGAGAGTTTCTTTGTCGACATGCATCGATTTTTAATACGGAAGAAACCATGTCTGTTTTTTTGTTGCGAAAGTGCTATTTTTAGATTTTCAATTTTTATTTCCCGTGGATGATTTTGCAAATTTACATGGGTACATGCATTACTAAACTTTAAGTTGAAACACATAGCTTAAGGCTGATTTTATAGGAAAAACAAGCGACAATTTTTTTCAGTTTAATATTTCAAGGAAAAAGATCCGTGTTTGTGAGAAAAATTTTGTCTGAAAAAGAAAGAAAAAAAGAAAATCACAAACTGTTTTTCTTTTTTGTGTAAACACCGACCTAAAGCTTGAAGCTTTGAGACCGAAAATCACACATTTTTCTATAAAACTCAACTAAAAAAATTACCCAACGCACCGAATATCCCCCTCTCAGAGTTCCAGTTCGCTACCCGACACTGATAATCGGAACATGCCGAAACCCGGTACCGGAACCGGAACCGACAGTGCAAACCGGAATGTCGGCTTCGCGACGGACATTCAGGATAATGAGGACAAAGCTAGCAAATTGCGTAGGCAAAATACTCCGCACTATACCAAGGGGATGCGCGTCCATAGCAGGGATAGCCAGGAAATACCCGAGCCCCCACAAGGTATTTTTTGAGCGAAAATTGGGGATGTTTAGGGATAATGGGGGGTTTTAAACGCTTTTTAAAAATATGTATGTTTTGAAAAAACTCGAGCATCGAGGCCGTTTTTTAAAATGGGTTAAAGTAGTACGGCATTCCCTAGCCTAAATAAATATCATCTAGAAAAAGTGGGATAAATGTTTAATGAGGGGACCACACATTTTACATACAATATTTTACCAAATATTACCGTATTTTTATGAATAAAGTCACGCGATAGTTATGCGACAAAATATCCGGTAGCAGTGAAACCAATGCATTGAAAAGTGAAAAAATTCTTCAGACATCCTTGGTTTATTTCAGTGCAATTTGTGCAGTCCACAGATTTTGTCTGATTGAAAAATGTAATTTCATAGAGTGGATTAGAATAAGAAAATGTCGACCTGTCTTTTGGGATTAAAATATGATTAAGGCCACTGGCATTTGGAGTGTGGAATCTGCTAGCTAAATATAAAACAGTTTTATGTGCAATAGCGGTCATGCAAAGTGATAACACTACAAAGGGATTGTTTTTATTCCCGCAAATTAGTGATCCATGACACCAATATGTTTTTTCACTCCCTTTTTTCCTTCAAAACATCCCTAGAAAACTCATTTTTACACAAATTCATTTTTGCAAATTTCCTTTGCACGTGAACATGTGCGAAACCCTATTCTCCAGATTACAGTATACTTTCGAAAATGTAATATGTTTAGTTCAGACGGAATTAGGTAGTTTTTATCCTGCCGCAGTGATGTTTCGCTAGTCATGAAAATGGAAAAAAATAGTGCTACGCACACTAGTTAACGCCGGCTGTCAACTGGTTACCATGTCAATTCAGATTTTAGTTGACGGATCGTAAAACGATCTTCCATGTTTCAAATGGTCATATATGTTTTTATTTCGATATTGCGGCGTGCCCATTTCAAAATCCTTCTGCGATTGGTCGACTAAAATCTGAGTTGACAGTTGACATATAAACAGTTGACACCTGGTGCCAAAGTAACTACCCTACATAGCGCAAAACTCATTTACTCTATTTTATCACTTCAAATCATCGCTTTTCGCATCTTATAGAAACAATTTTATGTTTTAAAAAACTGATTGAAATACCAAGTTTTTAAATTAAAAAATAATTCCAGGCATGGCATACGAGCGACATTCAGTTACTCTGACCAAAACTGAAGGGGGATTGGGATTGTCAATTGCCGGCGGCGTGGGCAGTACACCGTATAAAGGAAGTGACCAGGTATTTTTTTAAAATTTTTATCGGTTTTTTAAAAAGATTGGTAGAACCAAACTGCTTTCTCAACCCTCACCCCCCCAACACCAGTCAATCTTCATATCGCGCCTAACCCCGTCCGGGCCTGCCTCCCTGTGCGGCCTCCGCGTGGGCGACAAGCTCCTGTTCGTGTCCGGCACCAACGTGTTGCACGCGCCCCATCAGAGTGTGGTTGAGTTGATGAAACGAGCCCAGGGGGGTCCGTTGGGTATGGTCGTTTTGAGGGAGATTCCATTGCCTGTGAGTTTTTGGCTGTTTTTTACTAGTTGACGCGGTGTCAATTTGTTTTGATGTCAATTGGAAAATCTAAGGATTACTTAACGATAAGGAGACTTACTTTACTTCAATATTCAATTTACTTCATTTTTATATTCAGTATATTACTTTTAATACTGCTGAAAGGGAGTAATTTATGCTGGCATTTCTTAGACTTAGACACTTTCCAACCCATCAAAAAAATTTCCATATAGGAAAAACGTGTTTGGCAAAAGCGGTACTACTTCCAACTATTCTCACCAACTTTCACAACAACAACTCTCTTCCATCAAACACAAGAAAAATGAAACTTCCCACTCGCAGAAAACATCAACATCCACCAGCATTCAAAAGACAGTCTCAACAGAAAATACCGGAACGAGTGCCACCATGCCAGGAACAAGTTCACCAGAAAAGTCTTCCAAAGTGGACACTATCCAGCCTTTGAATACGAGTGTTTCCAAAAATTCGGAATTAGCCACTCAGAGCACAAAGGGTGTTGAAAACAGTGAAAGTGTGGTCGCGGGAAACAAAGATAGGGATAGCGCTAATTTTGCATCGGTGAGATATTTATCTGATGTAATGCGATTTAGGGGGTACTTCCCAACCCTAAGTCCACCATTGGGAACCCCCCACACAGACCCCCCAGAAAAGGACTCTCAACTGATGATAGCCTGCGTTTTTATTGGAAAAACGGGGGGGGGGTAAAAACGTTTTTGATCCGTACACTCCACCCCACTTCCAGCTGTCCTTGTCGATCCCCCGCGACGCGTCCGGCGCGCCCGGCTTCGCCATCGCCGGAGGAGACTCGAAATTGTCGAAACAATCTAGCAGATTGTATGTGAGCGAGGTGAAGGCTGGAGGCATGGCTCAGGGAAAATTGAGGGTCGGGGATGAGGTTTTGAGTGTAGGTTTTTTTGAGGGAGGTTTTTTTGAAGGTCTTTTTGTGTGGGGAGTTTTTGGAGTGTACACTCGACGGACTACATGCTTAACATTTTTCTCAAAGAAATTACCTTCATGACATCACCGTTGATAAAATCAAAAATGTTTTTTAAACGTTTGTATTCAGTTTTTCTCTTCAATAATTCAATGCTTTAATTTAATTTATTCATATTTTTTGATTGATCGAATTTTTATAATGTATAAATATCACATAAATGGTGTAAATGTGACGCGTTTCATGTTTATTTCTCACTTATTTTTTTGAACTAAACAGCAGAACACAAAAATATGCATGAACAAAAAAAAATGTACGGAAATAATAAAAATGAAAAGTGTTCTTTTAAAGAACTATGGCGATAAGATATGCCCAAAAAAGCACAATTTTCATAATTAAAAATGGAGAGAAAAAATTAAACAATTTCCAAAATCTCAGATCAACGGCGTGTCAATGTCTGCCGCGCGGCACGATCAAGCAGTCGCACATCTCACCGCCAGTGGAAATTCTGATGGCAACATTTTGCTTGTTGTCAGGCGCCAATTAGACTCTGGCGCTGCAGCGCCAAAAGTTGGCGCCAGCGCCAATGTTGAAAGTCACGCTGGCGTCCTGTCTGATGTGAAGAGGGGCGTGCCCATTGAAACTGGGACTACTGAGGTGTGTGTAAATTTTTGTGATTTTGAGTGATTTTTTTCGGCTGTTATGATGTGGCTAGAGTGTGGGATTTATATTTTACATCGTATTAGCTTTTAAAATAGGAAAGTTAAATTTTTAACTGAATAATTATGTCATAACTTCCTATAAAGTCCACTACAGTTGCCAGGTTAGGTATCAGGTGCCAGTTCCGCAAAATGAGAAGTGAAATGGCAAAGGCGAAGTGAAATGGCAAAAGCGAAGAGAAATTACTCCTTTTTTACTTTGCTTTTGCCAATTCACTTACCGTTTCAGTTCGTCTTTGCGTTTTTACTTCGCCTTTGCCATTTCACTTCTCACTTCTCATTTTGCGGAACCGGCCCCTGGTGTCAATCCCGCACCCTGTAGAGGTGTATGCAATATATCAATCAAAATAAAATTAAACAAATTTAGTACTGTTTTTTTCACATTTTGCATGACATTTGAAAAATTCGTGTGACAATTTACATGACATTTAACATTTTACGTGACACTTGCGGGACAGCGAAATACGAACTGAACGACTAACTGGTTCTATTGGCCCTACACACACTAGTTTTCACCGTGACTTGTGTGAAAACTGAAATGGCCACATGGCCACATTCAGCCTACTCTTATTGTATGATATATGTGTTTTAGTTTACAAATTTTCAAATTGTAACTTTTATTTAATTAAATTCAAATTTAATTTTAATTAAATCATTTAACCGGGTTCATTTATTTGCATTTTAAAAAATTTCAGTTTTCACACGAAGTCACGGTGAAAACTAGTGTGTGTAGGCACAATCTCCCACCCCAAAATTGAAAAACAACCCCCCCCACCAAAAAATAAAAAAATCACCCCCCCCCCCCCTCAGCTGGTGCACCTCAGCAAAGGCACCGGCGCCTTAGGGCTCTCAATTGTGGGCGGAGCCGACCACGCATCCCATCCATTCGGCGTCAACGCTCCAGGGGTTTTCGTGTCCAAAATTGTGCCGGGCGGCGCGGCGGCCGAAAGTTTGAGATTGAGAGTTGGGGATAGGATTTTGAAGGTGAGATTTTTGGGTTGGGAAATGGGGGGTAAATTACTGATTTACGCACAGTACTTGATAATGGCACCAAATGTCAACTGGTTCCCATTCCAATTCAAAGCTTGCTCACCAGCGACGTTCAAATTCAAAAGTGTTGAATCATGTCGCAAATGAAGCTGAAGTGTTGAAAAAATATGAAGTAAATGTGTATGCAATAATTTGTAATATTTCTCCTGAGCAAGTTTTGCATTGGGATAGAAACCAGTTGACATTTGGTGTCGTTGTCAACTAGTGTGTCTAGATTCAATCACACTTTTTCAACGAAAACTCCTCCAACCAATCAGGTGAACTCTCTGGACGTAAGCTCCGCCCCCCACGCGGTGGCAGTAAAAGCTCTAGTTTCCTCCGGACGCACCGTAACTTTATTAGTGAGACACGATCCCCAGCCGGCCGGTTTGAAGGAAGTTATAATTGTGAGGAAAGATGAGAGTGAACCGTTGGGGATGCATATTTGCGGGGGAGTTGGCGCGCCGCCAACAAATCCCTTGGATAGAACGGATGAGGGCATTTTTGTGGAGCAGGTTTGTGGGGAGTTTTTTGTTTGGGGGGGGGGGAGCTTTGATAATGTGTTGCGTCTGATTCGAGTAGTGTGTTAAAAATGATCAACATATTTTCACGTCTATATAAAAATCGCTCAAAGATAAAACTTCAAACAGATCAAATCCGATGGTGCCGCGGCCAGGGCTAGTCAATTGAAGCCATTTGTCAGATTACTCGAAGTAAATGAACAATCTTTGCTTGGCTGCAGTAGGGACGAGGCAGCGGCGCATTTGAGAAATGCCGGCAAAAATGTCAGGTGTGTTGTGATTTGTGGCGTACGACGTTACTTTTTGTAATTGGCGACGTTACCTTTTACATTGGTGACGTTACTTTTTGTAATTGGCGACGTTACCTTTTACATTGGTGACGTTACTTTTTGTAATTGGTGACATTACTTTTTGTAATTGGTGACATTACTTTTTGTAATTGGTGACATTACTTTGTAATTGCCGAATTTGCTAAAAACAAAATTATGGTAATATCATGTTCTGCTATACAAACTGACAATAAAATCAACAGCAAACATCAACAGAAATAGTGTTACCTACATGGATACCAGAAACCGGTCCCGCACCCTGTAAAAAGTAAAGTGTCATGTAAAATATAAAATGTCATGTAAAATGCCAAGATGAAAGTAAAAAAAAATCAATTTCACATTTCATTTTACATTTCACATGACAAATATTTTACAGGGTGCGAGACTGACACCTGTCTATGCCACCTGTATTTTAATTTCCACCAAAGTCAACAACCCTTTCGAAACCCAGAATTATGTTCTGCGACGGTTTCGACCCGCTCATGATGCAAGTTGGATCTCCGCACGGATCTCTGGGCTCGAATAAAATGACCGTCGACGATGCGGCCCCTAAAATGGGCGGAGTCGGGAAAAAGGTGTCATTTTTCTTTCTTTTTTATGTTGGTGAAATGTGTGTACTCCAGTGACATGACACTCTGCACGCGCAGTTATTTATGTATCACGTTGGAATCGTGCCAATGATAGTTGAAGCATGCAAGGTTTTGTGAAGAGATACAAGAGGGTTTTTGTTGACAGAAAACGTTATAACACCAATGAAGTTTTCGTATATTTTTAATGAAAATCACATGCGATAAATATTGTTGGCACGTTTCCAGCGTGAACCACGCGTGCAAGGTGTATATTTACTGGAGTATGAATATTTTCGTATTTTATTTTGCGTGTGGATAGCTAGTTAGTGCGTTATCGCATTTAAAAATGCAGTGTGCTATATTTAGTGTAGTTCTTTATTCTTTTTGTATGCAAAATACCTTTCCCCGGCATGTAAATTGCATGATTTTTGAAAAATTTAAGTTGTGTCCCATTTTTACTGAATAATTCGTTTTCAATGCAGGAAACTGGGAGCATTTCAAGTGGCGAGGCGAAAATCGCCGATATCGACTCTGATGTGTGTTTTTGAGTTTTTGCCATTTCTAAACTTTGTGCGCTTTTACTAGAACTTAGCGCTCGAAATTTGATTATCATTTTGTCATATTTTGGTTTTAATATAATTTTAAAAATATATTTTTAAATATCATGCATTTATTTATTTTTTAATATTTTTTTAATGCAGGCTAGTCGAGAAAATCGCCAGCCCCCACCTCCGGTAGCGCCAAAACCGAAAATTGACGCCAAAAATTTACACGTGTGTTTCACATGCTTGTATTACTTTCAGACGGGATCCCGATTCCGACAAACGATAACAAAAGAAAATTCGAATATTTGAAGATGCGTTTGAATTTTTACCACGGCAAAAACACTAAAATTCTATTGATTTCTAAAAAAAAATTGGAAATTGGCCCCACACACGCTAGTTGACATCGACACTAAATGTCAACTGGTACCGTTTCTAATACAAAGATTGTGTTTGAACGTCACTTTCCACTCGTCAGCAAGCTTTGAATTGGGATCTGCACCAGTTGACATTTGGTGTCGATGTCAACTAGCGTGTGTGGGCCCATTCGAAAAGTATTTCGAATATTTTTTTTAGTTGAAAATGCAAAAAAAATAAATGTTCGTTTTCAGAACGGTTTTGGTACGGCACCTTCGACATCCGATGACGCGATTGGAAGCGACGCACAAACCGCTGCGAAACAGGCTCTTGACAAGTGCGTTGTTCCCTCCTTTTTACATAAAATTACAATTTTTGCATCAATTTTAAACAGAAAAAGTAAATATAGGTATAAGAAAAAATTGAAACACTTTTTTAAATTATATTTGTTTTTTTGACAGAATGTTGAACAATGTTGAAACGTTTTTTTTTAAAACGGGTTTCTCTGAAAGCTCCCATATATGGTTTATCAGTTATACAGGTATATCAAACAACGTGCGATACTTTGTGACGACATGCCTACACTAGAATAGGGATGGCCAGCGCTTTTTTTCAAGCGCTTTTTTATATAAAAAACGCCGCTTTTTTAACAAAAAATCGCAAGTGTCCCAGCGCTTTTTTTAAAAAAGCGCTGGCAAAAAAAATTGTACCTACGCACTAGGTATTTTGTAATTTTTTTGCGCGCAAGCGCGCAATTTCACATGCGAATTATCACCGGTGGTTGTTTTCATTGGTGTTGTTTTTTTATCTCATTGCTTCTATTCCTGCATGTTATCATATAATAATAAGCCGTGATATGTTAGTGTAGTATATAATATCCAGCCAATGTGCTCCCACATACTTCTACAGTGGGAAACATCAGTCTCAATGTATTAGCCTTATCTTACAACATTATTTAAGCACTATTTCATGCCTAACTTCACTTGAACTCACGACTATTTGACAAATAGCAATTTACATAACGAGTCAACATAAAAAGAGACTTTTTGCATAAAACCACACTTATAATGCTATCCCATGGCTCCACAGCCATTCCATGGCTATATATTATCACAAATACTGCCACTTGTATGATATACCACTATATATTGACTCAGAACCATATTTGGGAGCTTTCATGTGAATGTTTAAACATTGTTTTTAAAAAAAACGAAAAAAGCGCGTTTTTAAAAAAACCGGGGCCGTTAAAAAAAACGCTTTTTATCCATCCCTACACTAGAACATAACTTTCCACCAACTTACATCCCCTAACACCTCCCCCAAGTCTCCTGCAATCGCCCACGAGTCCATCGAGAATACCCACTTCAATTCGAACGAAAAACGCCGAAAATCGCGCTAATCGGATGGTTTCCAACGCTAGTGACTCTGCTTCCAGCGCCATTAGCGAACAGAGGGAAATGGACGCCAAAAAAAGACAGCAGTGGAGACAGGCGAGGTGAGTTTTTGGTGGATTTTTGTCAACTGGGTGTCAACTGTATTCCATGTCAAGTCAGGTTTTAGTTCACGATTTGTAAGAGAATTCGCAAGTGCTCCTGCGGTAATTGGGAAAGGGATTAATTAACATGGTTCGGCGACCCGTCAACTGAAATGTGAATGTGAACCAGTCTATTTAGTTGACACTCGATGTCACTGTCAACTAGTTTGTTTAGGATTTTTGAAGGAGTCGGTTTGCTAAAAGTTATGTAAAAAAAATTGTGGATTATAAAAAAATAATTTGTGCTCAACTAGGGATAGATAAAAAGCGCTTTTTTAACGGCCCGCTTGTTTTAAAAAAGCGCTCTTTTTAATAAAAAAACGCGCTTTTTTCGCTTTTTTCAAAAAATGTCCAGACATCTCCTAGAAAGCCCCCATATATGGTTCTGAGTCAATATATACAGGTATATCATACAAGTAGCAGTACTAGTGATGATATATAGTCATAGAATGGCTGTGGAGTCATGGGATAGCATTATAAGTGGTGTTTTATGCCATAAAAAAATCCACTTTTTATGTTGACTCGTTATGTAAATTGCTATTTGTCAAATGGTCGTGAGTTCAAATGAAGTTAGGCATGAAATAGTGCTTAAATAACGTTATAAAAGAAGGATTGAGACTGATGTTTCCTACTGTAGAAGTATGTGGAAGTATTGCTGGATATTATATACTACATTACATATCACGGCTTATTAGTACCGTATTTCCTCGAATTACCCCCGGGGAGGTTTATTTTTTCAGAGTGAAAATTTTGAGAGAGAAACGTGAAAAATGCAACAATAACCACCATTTATAAGTTTTTACAGCCTTCTAAAAGGATGTAGATGGTATAAACGATGTTCTAACGTAACACAGTAAATGTTTTGAACATCTGTTATGCATTTCCCGGACCACAAATTCATAATGCCCATTTTGAGGGGGGGGGGGTATTTCGAGGAAATACGGTATATGATAGCATGCAAGAATGACTCTAAAAATGCTCAAAACCAATGAAAACTACCACCAGTGGTAATGTGCATGTGAAATTGCGCGCTTGCGCGCAAAAAAAATTAAAAATACCTAGTGCATAGGTACAAAAAATTTTGCCAGCGCTCTTTTTAAAAAAAAGCGCTGGGACCGTTGCGCTTTTTTTTTAAAAAGCGGCGTTTTTTTAATAAAAAAAGCGCTTAAAAAAACGGTGGCCATTCCTATGCTCAACATTTCAGGATGAAATCTCTGGAGGCTGACGCAATGAAGGCTGAGCAAATGATGCAGAAAGTTCGGCAGTTGACAGATTCTAATAAAGACATGGTGAGTTTTCAGTGCAGTTGTTTCCTGTCTCATTATTTCAGTTGAGTTTAATTGTGATCGGTGTTTGAACGCGATCGGGATTTTGGACATAGTTTTTGTTATATTAAGGGTCTTTGTCTAATTTTTTCACAAAAGAGGTCTTACGCAGGTTACGTTCACATTTCTCAGTGAGAAAGTCATTTGGCAAATTTGTCAGGGATCGTGATTTTGATTTGAACATTTTCGGGATCGGAATCAGCTTTCAAAATTTCGGGATTGTGGAATCGGAATTGGGATCGGGACCGCAAAATCTCGAAAATTTTCGGATCAAAATCCCCTATTTGACGCTACCTATCTGGTAAACTCGCTGTGTTGAAAACAATTTCTCGATGTATCTGATTCCAAAACTTTGAACACAATATTGAAAATGGAAATTTTGTCTGTCAACTAGTTTACGTACCAAAAAAAACTACCATACCCCTGAAAAATCCCCCCCCCCCGCAGTCTACCATAACCGAGTCATCAGAAAACATGGGAACTTCTCAAATTACCACCAGCGCCACGAAAAGTGAATCGCAATTAATTTGCGAACGTAAAGAGCGCAAAGCCTATGAAAATTTGGATCCTAAAACTGGGGAGCACGTTGTTCATTGCGTAGAGAGGCAGGAAGTTGTCACTAGGAGAGAGGTTGATTTTGTGGGGATTTTATTCGAACATGGGGGTTTATTGAGGTTGAGGGGTCGGTTTGCTGGATTGGAGTTTTGAGTGGGCTGTTTTTGTCTTACATGGTACACACTAGTTGACAACGATACCAAATGTCAACTGGTTCTCATCCCAATTGAAAGCTTGCTCACGAGTAACACTATACACATTTTTCATACCGCCCTTGTACTTCGCACATACGGCAAATTTTTTTCAACACTGCAGATTCATTTGCAACATGATTCAACACATTTGCATTCTAACGTTGTTCACGGCTCGTCAGCAAGCTTTGAATTGGGATGGGAACCAGTTGACATTTCGTGTCCTTGTGTATTTAGGACCAATAAATTCACTTGATTGCTGCCCACTTTCCGGAAATGTCTCCATTTCTTTAAAAATGGTTGTCATCTGGCGTCAAAATTTTATAAAATGAATAGTTTTCAGTGTTTGGCATTCATCCAATTATTCATATCTTTCTATGAACACATTTCCCAATTTTTTCAGTTACGAACACCCGACAACGGCGCAATGAGAGAGATTTCATGATGAAATGCGCTGAAATCGCATCACATTTAGTTGATATTTTTAATTTATTTTGAATAATAATTTTACTGCCCTGCAAATTATGTGTTATATACTTACAAATCATCATAGGCTATACCCCGTTTCATAATTAGTGGTACAATCTTAGCTAATTTTTTGGCCAGTATATATACCAATATTTTTGGTCCCCGTAGCGACATTTCTATTTTAGTGTGCATTTGAAACGCTGACTTGTTTTTGATGTTTTTCAAATTGTGTAAGCTACGGTATTTTCTTGAATAAGCCCCCCCCTGGTGTAAACTCCGCGAGTGGAGAAGTAAAAAAAACAATTTGTAAGTGAGAAGTAAAAGTTAAAAGTGAAGTAAACTTATAAGTAGTGAAGTGAAATGGAAAGTTAAAACACTAAAACGTTTTTGACTTTATACTTGCCATTTCACTTTTCCTTATAAGTTTATTTTTCTTTTAACTTTTACATCTCACTTTTAATTTTTTTTTGCTTCCATACTTACGCAATTGACACCAGAAGAACACTGCTTGAATAACTCCCCACGTGTAATTTCATGTATTCTACCATTTAAAAAACAAGAATGAGCCATAATCCCCCAGGGGTCTTATTCAAGGAATTACGGTATTGTATGTGTAGGCCTTTGATATGGTTGATTTTCTTACACAAAGTGGCTATAAATGTATTTTATAGTGCCTATATTGTTTATGCGTTTATATCACGTTTAAATGGATGATATGAATGACAATAAATACAAATTTCACTGAAAATGTCCAATTTTTTTTTTTGCCATATAATTAAAGTGTTTTCGGGCGATTTTTTCACATTTTTCCCCCCACAAAATTGCTTGTTGTATATTTACGTATTCTCATAAGATTACGCTTCATTGTTTAAAATCTTATATTCATTCAATGATCTTTATGCTTTCTATCTCGAAATTTAGTTGTTGAGTGATGGAATGGTGCTACGCAAACTGGATGTCAACTGATTTTCATGTCAATTCAGATTTTAGTTGACTGAATTCTGACCTTGAAAATTGTCCTGCAACACGTCAACTAAAATCCGAGCAGACATCAAAACCAGTTGACACCCGGGGTGTGTACACCATGTAACCTAACGCTATCAAAAAGTTTTTAATTTTATTTCGGTTTATATCGCTGTGCATATTCGCTTAAGCAGTTGTCATTTAATAAGGTTGGGATGATATGACTTTTCGATTTTAAAGAGTATCTACTATTTTTTTCAAAAAAATTTATTCGAAAAAGTATCATCCCAACATTATGTTTTTTTTAATGAGGCTTTTGCAAGAATTATTGTTGCACTTGATATGATGAATTTATGATATGTGATTGTATTTATTGAAAGCCAAAAAATATCAATCGATATTTTGCTCTGCCTGTAAAAAATGATAGCAAATTTTTGATCAATTCTGACAGTATCTATGGCAAGTAATTTTTATTGAATTATCTCTTAAAACTGCTACATGTCGTATGTCGTATATTTAGCATTCCATTCTATAATTTTTTTAAATTGGTCATTAATATATTTTGGTTCGCAGAATTTCTACACCGTTGGAAGTTGATCTTGTTAGTGCTAAAAAGTGATGACTTTTTATTCATATAAATACGATTGAAAAAATTGCTTGTGCTACCTTTGCTTTTTTGTGTTTGATAAAATCACTGAAATCTGTTGATTGTGCACGAAATTTATGTTATTTTTCCAGAAAATTAGCATTTGAGTAGTATGTCTAATTTCTTGTAAATTTTACCAGATGGGTTTTACCTGGGGTTTTACAATTTACATTTTACAATTTGACCTGGGGAGTTATTTTTAGGTGGACTTATTTCGTCGGTGCATTGGCTGAAAATAGACACGTTAAGATTATAAACGAGTAAAGTTTCGAAACCATTGCAGTCCCGAATGTTTAGGCGTTGAAATACCTCTGGAAGATTTATTTTTAAAGTATTTAAAAAGTAAATATAAGATTATTTTATATTTTTGTGAAGATTTTCCAGGGAGGTTTAATTGTATTTTTATTTACCATATTGAAAATTGTTAAATATGTTTTAATAAGTATTGAAATATTTTTTAATTGATTATCTAGGTATATATTTTTCGAGAAATTTGATATCAGAATACAGAAATAGAACAACTTTTACGATAAAAACTCCCTCTAGTGTTATATTTCAGGAAATCACAACTAAATAAATGGCGTGCACAATGTCAATAGATAGATTTTTTACATTAAAACGTGATGTGAACATCAACAAAATAAACACCTTCAAAAAATAAAATAACATTTCTTAAGGGACAACCGGGAAAAAAACCTTTAAACAATTTGAAGGACAAAATGGCTGCAGACCACCAATTTCCCACTTCGTCAACTGAGATTTTCGTCCCAAACTCGTTTGGTCACAACAAGCAGAAACCGCAGAGGGAAGAATGGGATGGACCGAATGAGAAAAATGTGAAATTTGGCCCGCCGCCAAGATGGCTCCGATGCCCTAGAAAGGGATTCACCGTTTATAGTGCGTTTTCGTTCACTTTTAGTTTGTTCTGCCGCGTGCTTTTTGGCGGGGGTGCACTGACACGCACATCTGCCTGATACGCACATTTTCCCGTTTTTTTCACTTGACACTTTTTCAAGTGATTTTCAGATATGAGTAAAGTGAAAAAAAGTTGCGCAATGACATTAGTGAACTTTTTTCACTTCACTCCTATCTGAAAATCACTTGAAAATGATTCAAGTGAAAAATGGCTATTTTTCACTGTTTTTTTTCCACTTGACACATTTTCAAGTGATTTTCAGATATGAGTGAAGTGAAAAAAGTTCACTAATGTCATTGCGCAACTTTTTTTTACTTTACTCATATCTGAAAATCACTTGAAAAAGTGTCAAGTGAAAAAAACGGGAAAATGTGCGTATCAGGCAGATGTGCGTATCAGGCCTGCCCCCTTTTTGGCGTTGTTTTTTTGCCTTTTTTTACGTTTCATTTCTTAGGCGCCACGGGTTTTGATCCGGATTGTCGGAAACTGTTCAACCAACTTTGAACGCATCTCAGCTTACTGAAATGTCAACTACTGTTGATGGAGGTAGGGAAATTACCAATTCTGGTCAATTCAAATGTATTTATAAAGCAGATAGAACAAATAGAGTATAATTACGCCGGAAATTGCGGCAGTAAAATAGTGTAAAAAGTATAGTCGTGAGTGATTACCGTATTTCTTGAAATACCCACAGGGGGTTTATTTTTCTAGTAATTTTTTTGGGTATTTCGAGGAAATACGGTAGTTAAGTTCTAAGTCAAGTGACAAGCAAAGTTATATGCGACGTCAAAATTTCTCAATAAAAATACTTACTTTACACCATCACTGTCACATTTTTGTCCACTTTGAATTGGCCCCTGGCCGGATACATAACGTTTCCAATCACAATTTTCTGTTTTGCAGAAAAATTCCTACCGTTCAAAACTCCATTGTGCGATCTATACGACAGCCAGGTGCCCGATCTGTACAGATTTTATCCGAAAATGGTCTTCAATACGAATGAGGATGTTAGTGAAGCTTTTTTAGTGGGAACGGACTAATTTTGGATCAGTTCATTGCAGCGGTGTAGTAGAGGGGGGGGGGTAAACCCCACCCAAAACTCCCCAGCTGTGTATCACTAGCCAATAATTTTGGTTACCATCCCCCGAACAACCCCCCTCCAATATCGGCCAGAATCTGTATGTTTTTTTTACAAATTTTGCCCCACTTTTCACAATAAAACATCGGGGCCAGTCCTGCATCCTATAAAATATCAGAAAATTCGTCAAGTCTGTCAAAAGTTTGTTCTTTGTTTTCCTGGGCATTTTCATTTTTGGGAAGTGGGAAATAAACCCGGCTCCTGAAATAATCCTCGAAATTACTTCTATACATTTTACAAAATTCGCTGCTATTGAAACCTGGAAAATATGCACGCGATTCTTTCAGGAACCGGAACTCGATCCTTTCACATTTTCACATAAAATGTTCACAATTTTACATTTCATTTTCACGATTTCACATTTCATTTTCACAGTTTTACATTTGCAGGGACGGGTAGGCTTGTGGATCGATTTGACGAACACAAAGCGATTTTATCGCCAGTCCGAAGTAGAAGCTGAAGGCGCGGTTTATGTTAAGTACAAATGCAGGGGGTTAGTTCAGTTTTTCAAATTAAAATTTTAAAAAAAGTTTTCAAACGGGGCAGTGTTTTCGGGATTGTTACAAGAAATTTCCCACATTTACCCGTTAGTAGTGTGCGTTGCGTAAATATGTTCTGGTATAATAAATACTCAGCGGACCGTATGATATGCATATTCTCTGAGTGAAACACTCCATCATGACATCATTTAATAAAATAAAAATTGTTCAACAAAAAATGATTTCAGGCACGAAACACATGTTGACTGTACTCGACTCCGCCTTTTTTCAATGTTTTCCTTTGTTGTTAAAGAGCGTGCATAAGTAATTTTACATACATGCATATATGGATTTAGTATAAGTGAAAGTACATTGAGTTCAAATTCATTTTTGTGCCCAGACATGGCGAGTGTCCATCCGAGGAACAAGTGACTGGATTCATAACACTCTGCAAGGAGTTTATGAGGAAAAACCCAAAGCAGATTATTGGTGAGAATGCTTTTTGATACATTAAAAAATATTTTACAGTATTTCAGTGTGGTTAAATCACTGGGACAGGGTTTTATTCACGGTCGATTTATGCAATCCGGACGGAAAAAATAATATCCACCCTTGAATGATTGACCAGGGGCCAGTTCCGCAAAATGAGAAGTGAGAAGTGAATTGGCAAAGGCGAAGTAAAATAATAATAATAATAATGGCCCTACACACACTAGTTTTCACCGTGACCGATGTGAAAACTGAAATAGCCACATGGCCACATCCAGCCTACCCATTTTGTATGCTTTATGTGTTATAGTTTTCAAATTTTCAAAGTTTAACTATCATTTATTTAAACTCAAATTTAAATACAATCAAATCATTCAACCGTGATTTTTAATTTGCATTTGAAAACATTTCAGTTTTCACACGAAGTCACGGTGAAAATTAGTGTGTGTAGGCACATTAAGTAATTTCTCTTCGCTTTCGCCATTTCACTTGCCATTTCACATTGCCTTTGCGCTTTTACTTGGCCTTTGCCATTTCACTTCTCACTTCTCATTTTGCGGAACTGGCACCCGAGGAAGAATTAATGGCGGAAAAATTAAAAACACTGTTGACTTACTGATCGCATGATCAAAAGATTGTATGTCACAATTTTGCTTATTCAGTTTTGCACATGCAATGATTGCATGTCACCCAGTAAAATGCAAAGTCGAGTGTGAAATGTCATGTACCTAGACTCATTTGTTAAATGTCATGCAAAATGTAAGTTCACTGAGAAAATCATATATATTTTTAAATTGACATTTTACATGATATATTGGACACATTTTTAACACTTTAAAGGGTGCTTAAATGCCCCCTGATAACTTTCACCCCCCAAAAAACATATTTACAGGCGTCCACTGCACGCACGGTTTCAACAGAACCGGTTTTCTTATCTGCGCTTACCTGGTGACCCAATTAAATTGGTCGCTCGACATGGCAGTGGAGTGTTTCAAAAGAGCGCGGCCACCCGGTATTTACAAGGAGGATTATTTGAGGGAACTTTATGCTAGATATGATGAAGGGGAAGAAGTTGCTCCTGAGCCACCGATGTTGCCAGATTGGTGCGATGGTCAGTTTTTTTTTTGTTTTTTTTTGTTGCTTTTTTTGTCTTTGTTGGCAGAGAGCCAACTATAGCTCATGCTAGGAGTTTTGTTTTAGTTTTGGATAATTCAGATAGTTAATGGAACGGAAGGTTGGAGAGATTGTCGAAGAAAATTCGGTGGGGGGGGGGGGTTACGAGTAGGGTGTCAACAATTTTTTTTATGGAAAACGGGAACGGAAATTTTTTTGGTCTTTCCGGAAAACGGAAACGGACAAATATTTGCACTTGCCGGAAAACGGAAACGGAAAAAAATTAGCCTGCTGAATGCGGAAACTGAAAACGGAAAGTTACGATGAGTTACTAGTTACGAGCCTTTTCAAGGTGCAGAAGCAGAAAATAATGTGGAAAAAAGTAACAATATGTCTATCGTACATATTTATCTAGCTGAAAATAGGACCTATATTTACAATTTTAAAAAATCTACTGTATTTACTGAAGATATTTTCTGTATTTTTCACCAGAATCCGACCCGCTTTTGGACGGCAACGAGGCAGAATTGGAACCGCCTGAGATTTCGAATTCTGAGGGTGGCAAAAATGACGTCAATAATAGCGATGGGGAAAGTGAGGAGAAACGTGCGGTTTGTTATGGTTTTTGTGTTTTATTTTCGTCACTTTTTAGTTGTAACAATTTTTATGCTGTCTTTTTTCACTGAGTCGCCCTTGGGCTTGTCTAAGTGTCATAGACCCTGTAAAATGTAACTTTACATGACTTTTGACATGTTGCATGCCATTTTACATTTTACAGGGTATGTTACATGATTTTTGACACTTTGCATGATATTTTAAATGGTCTAAGGGTTTGGTTCAAGTCCCAAACCATGTCAAATATCATACAAATATGTCCTGTCCCTGTGTACACTCATATCACATGACACTTGCCAACATTTCTACTGACATTTTACATGACACTTTGCAGTGTGCTGGACCAGCCTGCATGCTGGTCTGATAATTCACTGACAAATCGTCTAAATAAGTCGCATTTATCACCAATTTGCAGGGTGCCCCACAATTCATGGACGGTTTGATACCATCGGTGACATTGGTGAAAAACGCCGCTGAAAGGCATCGATTACAAACCTTGACCAGGAAATGGACTCAATATAGAGGGTGCGTTTGGAGGGGCGCATATTTTTACATTGGAGGGGAGTAAATTGGGACAGCTAAAAAGACACATGGACTAGCCATTTTGGATGTTAAAATGGGCAAAACTGTATGAAAATAAACGATTGGGCGAAAATTGGGGCATTTTTTCAAAATTCCTGCAGATGGATAGCTAGCCAGTTGGGGGGAGGCAGGGGTATCTTGAATTTCGACCCTCCGAGTGGTTGGATAGATAGCAAATCGCTCCTCCGGAGGGATAGATAGCTGAAAAAATTTCTGGAGGGGGGGTTGTGGTGGTTCGATATATAGGCTTTTTCGGGGCATAGAAGGAAGAAAAGGGAGAAAAATCGCTATTGCCCCCCAAAAAAAATTCTAATCCCGAGCTCGAAAAGTCGAACCCTAGTAACCCCCCGCCCCCTTAACAACACTACTGTTCCAAGGTATGAATATGCGAGATTTTTTAGTTGTCCATACCAAATATTTTTTAATTTTTCGCTGTCTGTATTTGCTCGATATATTTTAGTGAAATCTTTGTCAATATCGTTTTTGTTGAGTCGATATTCGATATTTTAGATTTATGGCAATCCTACAAAATTTACTTTTGTTTTAGGAAAGGATTCCCGGGCAGTCAGCCAGTTTCCATGGAGTTTTCGCCAAAGAACAAAAATTTGGAATTTTTGTCGCAGAAACCATACAAAGTCAGCTGGAAGGCTGATGGTGTACGGTAAGGAAATAATTTTTCAGTTTTATGTCAAATGTACAACAAAATTTGGATCTACATTTAGAAATCCGCGTAATTTCACCTCAATTGGTCAAATCACAAGTGATAGCTGTAACTGACCACCGTTTATCCTCGATTAGTTCCCCTGGGGAATTATTTTACTTTTACAGGGCTAAAAGGTGTAGCTATTCAAAGGAAGTCAACTCGAGGATTTACGGTCAGATTTTGAAAAAGAAAAATGCTTCCCTCTTTTCAAAAGGTTGGGACGATATGGATTTTTGGTATCGATATTCGATATTTTTCCGAAATTCGAAAAAATTCTGAGAAAATAGTCGATATTCTATACCGATGAATATATCGTCCCGACCCCAGTTTACGTGTAACTTACAGAAAAACATTATTCTGTTCTATTCATTCTAAAAAACTGCAATAACCCCCCCCCCCAATTTCCAGCTACCTCATGCTAATCGAAGGCGCGGACAAAATCTACATGTTCGATCGCGATAATCGGGCTTTTCAAGTTCCAAATTTGCAGTTTCCAAAAAGAAAAGATACCAATTTGCACGTGGAAAATACGCTGGTCGATGGGGAAATGATTGTGGATGAAGTTAATGGACAGAAAGTTCCCAGATATTTGATTTATGATGTTGTTAGATTTGAGGTGGGTCTCCTGGTGCCAGTCGCGCACCCTGTAAAGTGTAGAGTAAAGTGTGAAATTACGTGCAAAGTGCCAAAAGCTACCGTAAATCCTCGAATAATTCCCCGGGGGAGTTATTTTTTCGTCAGAATTTTTGAGGGGGACTTATTCGAGGAGTGAGTTATTATTTCGTCAGAATATTGAGTAAAATGCATGATCAATATATTGTCGGAATGGGGTTAAATTAGTTGAATAAACGTGTAAGCCAGAATCGAAATCCCGTAATTCGTGCAATGAAATCAATGCTAGTGTGCATCAACTGCGAAATAATACATACTTTTAATGAAAATATACGTAAAGTCGGCAGACGTATCGCCCTACAAACATTTGCGTCAATCTCTCCAGTGGAGAGTGCATGACGGCATTAGGTATTGTGAGTTGTGACGCAATATTTTAACGATTGGAATAGATCGGGTCACGTATGAAAACTTGGCCCCTTATCCCAGTTACCAGTTGCGTATTATACAAATGAGAGTGAAAACTGAAAGTTAGCTAAAAATCGTTAAAATTTGCTTCGCTTTGCCAATTTCCACCTTCATAATCGCTATTTTTGTTTATATACATGGTTATATAGCTATTGTGAGCCTATTTTATTCATATTAATACCGGATTTCGAAATTTTAACCGGCTGCCAAGTTCTCTTTTGTTGGAACGGAGCCAACGAATGAAAAATAAAATAAAAACAAAAATGGTAGTTTGAACGGTAAAACGGTAGTTTGAACGGTCAAATTCTTTACGAGCAACGTTGAAAATGTAGATAACTAGGGCGTGGCACGCACGGACGCAGCGAAACGTCCATTTTTCTTTTAATATGATTTTCTTTTTCAATTTCTAGCGTCCGCGTGGGACACAAGTTTCGTTGTTCGCTCTATTCACGAGCGAATTCTAACTCTCCGATTTTGTAGGGTGAAATGTCCGCCGACTTTTACATGCGTTTTTTATACATGGACATCTTTCCCACCCCTCAAAGAGGGGAGAGTTTTTCGAGGGGGTACTTTTTCCTCAATTAGCTTACAGGGGGAGTTATTCGAGGAGGTCTTATTCGAGGCTTTACGGTATGTTAATTGTCAAAATAAAATAAAAGTTCACATTTTACATGAATTTTGGCAGTTTCACACTTAACAAGAGGCGTTTTTCTGGAGCATTTCCATAAATTTTGGTTCAGGGGCTCCTAGATTTTGATCCTCAGGGGGTCCGTCAGCAGTGGTTTTAAGGGGGTGTTAATTCAAGGGTGGGGGTGAATTCGAAGAAATACGGTCAATAGATATATTTCTACGTGGCTTACATTACTTTCATGTTGTTTACGGGGAATGTGATCACAGGGCGATACGAGGATTGTATTATGATTGAACCCGCACTTTTTATGTTTCAAGTAGCCTTCAGGATCGATTATAAAACCTCAAAGGTGTAACATTACTCTCAATGTATTAACCTTATCTTTGAACGTGTGTATGCATGTACATACACATGAACCTTTTAAATTTCGAGAACTTACGAATTAGCATTCTATGTATTTGAGTTCGCCGATGTATGTTTATCACCATCTATTGCAGTTGACGGACACCTTATTCCGGTAAACTCAGATGCGTTTAAAGTTGATTTGTGAGTTAAAGTTTCTGTTGATAACGCGTCAACTTCTTCAAATGTTTTCTTTTGCCACTCATAATCTAAAAACCGTTTTTTAAAAACGTTTCAGGACCAGGAAACTGGGAAATGTGCCTTCGATAAGCGTTTGGAATGTATTCGATTTGAACTTGTGGAGCCAAGGCGCCAACAAATTGCTTTGGGCAAAATCGACAGAAATTTAGAACCGTTCAGTGTGCGGAATAAGGATTTTTGGGATATAACTACTGTTGGGAAGGTTTGCTAAAATTTGTGCTTTTGAGATTGTCAAATGGTGAATTGTCGCGTGTTTTTTTGTTGCGGATTTTCCGTTAAAATCGAATTGAATGTGAAAAATTTGGACATCCTAACAATTATTTCCAAAAACATCTCTATCACCTTTATCCTTCGTTATTTACATTTACTTTCACACCAAAAACTCATCACATATCTACCATGTTCACTTTGAATATAAATGAAAGCGTGCAGATACTCGGAGCGACATTTTCAAAACAAATCTCTCACGAAGTGGATGGTCTGGTTTTCCAGCCCTGCCCAGAGGTGAGTTGCTGTTTTGGCAGTATGCCAGGTGGCTTGAAGTTAAGTTTACAATGAATTCAATTTACAAGTGACTCAGCATCAGTAAATTTACCGAACAATGTACATGGTCAGGCTGAAAAGTCCCCGGGCAGTGCTCGCCATTCGCGCTAGGGGTAAGCTACGGTCATAAAATTCTGACAGGTGAAGATATCAGGTGTTTTGAGTTACCACCCAAAATTTCACCCCTCTAGCTCCACCCACTGTGGAACTGTGGGGGTTACAATTTCGGTCATTTTGTACTGATGTACAAATGGTGCTCTAGCTCAACGCTGCTTTAAGTTGTGATCATGAAACTGACTAGTTTAAGCCACCAGTATTGGTAATGTGCTGATAATATTCAACACTTTTATCAACATCATTGCTATTAAGGTAAAATTAATATGCAGATCAGGGTGATGTGCAAGAAACGTGGAACTGTGATGGATTTTTTCGCTGATCATTTGAGATCATTTTGTAATGCAGTGATTTTCATGTTGTTTTGAAATGTGCAGTAAGTTATGTGTTTAAAATTTCCCTATGTTTCATTACTAATCTGTAGTGGACACATTACCTGTGTTCAACAGCAGTGTGCATGCAAAATGCATCCTGTATAAACCACTTTTTGAGAAGGAGAGGCAGAATGATGAATTTGGTAGTGAGAGAAGTGGCAGTAATGCCATTATGAACTAAGCTTATGATATCATAGCTAATGTTGGTTAGTGCTGGCACGTTGCCAACACTGGTGTCTTACACTAGCCAAAGTTTCATGATCACAACTTAAAGCAGCAATGAGCTAGCGCACCATTTGTACATCAGTACAAAATGAGCGAAATTGTAACCCCCACAGTTCCGCAGTGGGTGGAGCTAGAGGGGTGAAATTTTGGGTGAAAACTCAAAACACATGATATCTTAACCTGTCGAAATTTTATGACCGTAGCTTACCCCTAGCGCGAATGGCGAGCACTGCCCGGGGACTTTTCAGCCCGACCATGTAGTTGAAATTCCAGTAAAAGTGGTAGTAAACAGTAGTAGTACATGTGGATGTAAATATGCTGGAGGTCCAAGAGATACAGATGTCCACTGAGCACATATAAATGTCCACGGCTCGCGGATGTCCAGGGGGACTGATGTCCACAGATGCTGAGCCCCTCCCATTAAATGCTCAAATAAACCCGCGCAGCCATACAAAGCTGGTCGCTGCGACACTGTTCTCAAGTGGAAACCGCCCCATTTGAATACGGTAGATTTCAAGCTGAATATAACCACAGTTTCTGGAACTGGAATGTTGAAAGAAAAGAAGGGTGAATTGTGGGTGCTCAATTATGAAAGGGCCTACGCTGAAATTAAGGTTCGTTTTTGATGTTTTTTTATTTTCTTTAATTTTTCAGAAACTAGGTCTAATAAGTGTTTCACAAATTATACGCATTCCTTGAAGACAAAGTCAATTTAAAATAGTTTTTCAAAAAGTTTGTTAAAAAACACAAAAACCATCTTCTAATTAAAATGTCAACTGAAGTACTTTTCACAACCCCCCGCCCCACCCTGAACGACTCATATCAGACACATAAAACACACTTGATGCCAGAGAAGTTGCATAGAATGCACACTGGAAGTTTCCATTCACATTTCTCACTGCAAAAAAAGTCATTTGGAAAACTGAGCAAAAAAGTCCGGAATCGGGATTCGGGAAAAAAATTCGGAATTGGGATCCGGACCGGGATCCCGTTTAAACCCACACACCAACTTCTCAGCTAAACCGCGACCTTATGCAATATCACGGCAAAATAATCGAGTGCTCATTCGACAATGGGCAGTGGAAATTTCTCCGCGAGAGAACTGATAAATCGCATCCGAATGGATTTGAAACTGCTGTGAGCGTGTGCTGCGCTATAAAGTTCCCTATTACGAAGGTGCGTTTTATTGTTAAGGTAGATGTTTTGTTGCCTCAGGCGCTACACACAATAGTTGACAGGGAGATCAAATGTCTACTGGTTCTCGTCCCAATTGGAGGCTTGCTCGCCAGTAACACTACGCATACCTACCTACTTGTATACACATTGCACATACCGCAATGATTAACGTTACAGATTCATTTGCAACATGATTCAAAACTTTTGCATTCAAACGTCGTTGGTGCGCCCGTGAGCAAGCTTTGAATTGGGATGGGAACCAGTAGACATTTAGGTCCTGGTCGATTAGTGTGTGTAGGTCCATTTTGCTGTTAAAATATATTATTTTATCTTAGACGTTTTTTGGAGTTTCAGTTATGCTCCACTTCCCAAGAGAAAGTGTTCATTTTTGAATCAAGCTTGAAAATTTCGCAGGAACGCCTAATCGAATACATCAACAAGTGTGCAATAAAACCGAAATCAAATTTGCCCCCTCCTAGCAGTGGCGTAAAAAGGAAACCTGGCGAGGTGCCAACTTTTGGAGGCAGTATGCCACCCCCCAGCAAAGCGCCACCAAAGAAGTGAAATTGTTCGAGTTTTAGGTCTCCCACGTTTTTATTCTGAATTTATTAAGGAAAGATATTGTGAGACGTTTTTGTCGCTGTGAAAATGTATAGTGCAGCTGTGAAAATCACTCGGTTGTTCACAGGGTTCGGACGATATTTTGGGCCCACACACGCTAGTTGACATCGCAAATTTGTGTCAACCCAATGTCAACTAAATAACACAAAAAGAATTTTAAAAGCAGCACACTTAACAGAATCAATGAAAATCAAGTGTCATTATGTAAAATTCACTATGCTCTATCAGATAGGAAACTTAAAATCACATAATTCACAAAAATTTAGTTGACACGAGGTCAGTTGACATCCAGCGTGTGTGGCGCCATTGGGCCCACACACTACTTGACACCAAAATCCGTGTCAACTGAATACAGATAAATTTTGTTTAACTATGTGATTTCAATTTTCCTATGTGGTGAATTCCAATGTTCCAATATCAATTAACTATCGTGACACTTGATTTTCATTGTTTCTGTCAAGTGTCTTGCTTTCAGAAAAAAGTGTTTTATTTAGTTGACATTAATTTGCGATTTCAACTAGTATGTGTGGGCCATTGTGGCCACGCACATAAGTATACAATCTAAATTTAGGAAACTGTTTTGAACATATTTCAGTTTACCAAAATGAATGATTTTTGACCACCGGTCCTAATACCAGCGTACTAAAATGTGTTCAGAACAAATAAGTATCCGAAATCTTTCGTTTTCCTTTGGCCACAGTTTTCCCATTATATTTACGTATGCCGTAATATAGAAGTGAGTATTTTCGTAACATAGTGATCAATGTGTATTCTTGTTTCAGTTTCGTTTGTAAAGACATTCAATTTCTGAATACCGTATTTCCTCGAATTACCCCCGGGGGGTTTATTTTTTCAGAGTGAAAATTTTGAGAGAAAAACGTGAAAAATGCAACAATAACCACCATTTATAAGTTTTTACAGCCTTATATAAGGATGTACCTAGATGGTATAAACGATGTTCTAACGTAACACAGTAAGTGTTTTGAACGTCTGTTAAGCATTTCCCGGACCACAAATCCATAGTGCCCATTTTGAGGGGGGGGGGGGGTATTTCCAGGAAATACGGTATCTACCAGTACCAGTGCAGTGCATTTTATAGTGATAAATCAATTATGCCTACATACACTAGTTTTCCCCCGAAATTTCAGAAAATTTGGAAAACTCCAATTAGCTTTGAAAGCATTTGAGTTCGCTGGAATGGGTCATGATAACGGCAGTTGACAGACTCCTCATTCCGCAAAAACTCAATCCTTTTAAGGCTTGTTTACGAGCGGAGTTTTTACCCCAAATTTGGTATACTCCGGTTACTTTACACCCTGCACGCGTGGTTCCCGCTGGAAGTGTGCCAATGATGATTAGCGTGTGCGAGTTTCATAAAAAGATGACAAAATTGATTGTTGTTATAATGTTATCCATTAACATATTCACATCGATGAATTTTTTTCCATCTATTTACGGAAATCGCATGATTTAACAATCATTGGCACGCTTCCAACTCGAGACATAAATCAGTGCGACGGCAGAGTATCATGTACGCCGAGTATAGAAAACTATTGCGTGTAGGGCCATTTAAATTGAATATCATTGGTGAAACGGAACGTACCAGCTATTTCACCAATCCATTACACCGTCAAGTGACAAAAATCAAATGTTTTCTTTAAAGCGTGTTTCAAATCGGCTCTAAACGAAACTTGTTGGCGATGACACAAAATGTCAACTGGTTCCCATTCCAATTCAAAGCTTGCTCACGAGTGACACTACGCATTGAACATTTTAATAAATAGAATACGTATTTGGTGTCCTTGTCAACTAGTGTGCGGAGGAAGTTTCCCTTAATGGGCCCGCACATGCTAGTTGACATTGACACCAAATGTCAACTGGTGCCGATCGCAATTCAAAGCTTGGTGACGAGTGGGGAGCGACGTACAAACGCAATCTTTGAATTAGGAACGGAACCAGTTGACATTTGGTGTCGATGTCAACTAGCGTGTGTGGGGCCATACCCGTAATTTTGTGTGTTTTTATTTCTCACTTGACCATTGTCGTAAGATCATATATATACTTGTTCCCATACACAGACGTTTCACGTTTCACGTTCACGTTTTTATTGAAATGCTAAATATACAGATATAATAATATCGAAAAATGAAATACGCATCTGAAAGTGCTCGATTAATTATAATTAATCAATCAATTATAAATAGCGCAAAGAATAAACGAAAGAAACAGCACCGGTATAAGTTGACATGATTTTATTCACAACAATCAATGTAGGTAAATGTTAAGTTTTCACACCCGTGGGAAAATGTCGTGCCGATTTAATGTGAAATAAAAATTTAGGTTCACACGTTAACTGAAGTGATAGGTAAATTTCCAATCACTATAAATTATTAGCGAAGCGCGACATTCCCCAATAATTTTGGTCTTTGTCATAGAATAAATTTTTATACTATTTACCTGTGAAAATAACATAAAAAGGTGTCATGAAATATACAATACCGTAAATCATCAAATAAGTCCCCAGAAAAGTATCTTTTCAGTTCTCAGTATACGGTAGATATGTTAGCCAGAATTTATCCCACCCATACAACGGGTATTTTTGCTTTACTCAGCTAACGTGGGGAGTTATTCGAGGGTTTACGGTAATCCGGATTTAATTGAGAGATTGCAATAAATCACTTAAAACGGTCTAAATGGTAACGGATGAAAGTCTAAAGCGATTTGTACGGAATGAATATCAATGGAATTATTGCTACACATGCGGCTGCGTATTTTAGTGTAGTATTTGATCGTATAAAATGAGCAAGATCTAAGGTTCAACAGCATTTAAATTAATGTAAATGAAGCGCGTACATCAGCTCTTGCATTTGCACATGCAATATCAAATTTGCAAAATCATAAATACGACTGCACAAAACCTTTCAGCTTTAAGAACATTTGGACTATTCTCTATTCGAACCCTGTAAATTGTCATGCAAACTGTCAAATGAAAATAAAAACCATTTTTTCCTAACTTTTGACATTTTACAGGGTGCGGATCTGGCCCAAGTTACCGTTTTGCACATTTTATTTGCATATGTAAAATCTGTCAGCATGCACGCGCCCTAAAGACCAATAGATTTTACATTTGGCAATGTTATAGCATACTCATATTTACGTAAATGTGTATACTGAACTGGTTACTTGGCTTGATTTGTAAATATTAAAAAGTTAATCTAAATATACTCGGCGGACATCACACTTAGTATTGAAACCTACCATAACCCACCTGAATAATTAACCAAAAATAATACAGTTTTTTCATAATATTTCGTTTTTTTCCATTGAATAATTAGTTACGAAATTTATCACAAGATTTTATTCATTAATTTATGGTAGGTTTCCATACTAGGTGTGCTGTCCGCCGAGTATACCTAATTCTATTTCATTCGATTTGTGGAATACGCAAAAATACGACATCAAACTTTGAGAAAAATGTGAAGTTTGAAGGGGGCAGGCCTGTTACGCACATCTGCCCGATACGCTCATTTGCCCGTCTTTTTCACTTGACACATTTTCAAGTGATTTTCAGATATGAGTGAAGTGAAAAAAATTCCCTAATGTCATTGCGCAACTTTTTTCACTTTACTCATATCTGAAAATCACTTGAAAAAGTGTCAAGTGAAAAAAAACGGGCAAATGTGCGTATCGGGCAGATGTGCGTATCAGTGCACCCCCGTTTGAAGCACTATATTTCGATGCGTTTTTCAATACTAATATTTAGTTCCGATGTTGATTCATTTTTAAAAAGTTGGCCACATCGAACAAGTGACGTCAATTTTTTCCAAAAATAGGATATCTCTCAAAGGTGAAATCGCATCTTCGCAGCGTGTACAAATTGTGATAATATTTCTTAAATGTGTAACGAAACTACGTGTAAAAGTGATAAAAAGGCTACAATGCTACGAAAAAATTCAATTTCACACATAAAAAATCGTGCAAAATTGGAGGCAACCTGAATGTGACTGTGGTGTAGTGAAAAAGTGATAAACTCGTGTGCATTTTCTGATCAAAGTGACTTTTACTCAAACTGGCATACGCGTGAAAAATTTTAATCTCGAATGGTTGCAATTTCGTTGAATCACGGTCAACTAAAATACTGTTTTAAATGCGTTCCAGTTGACTGAGACGCGTCATTTTTGGCCTGTGTCAAAACGAATCAAACACTGCCATTTAAAACATTTATCTGATTTGACCGCGGACGATTGTGTAGGCACAACACCGAAAATTAGCAAATTACGAACTTTTAAAAAACCCGATAAACAACACCGAATTTGCAACCATACGATAGGATAATAAACCCAAAACCCTCAAATTAATCCCTCCTGAGGCGGCATTTTCATAACAGTCTGCATTCCAAATTCATGTGCACCGTTCTCACTTCGTCCCTGGCCACTATGTCCCACTTTTTGTCCCGTGCCATGTTGTCCCAGTTCTTGTCTAGAGGGACTATACGCACCTCTAGTGGCTCTACGCTGTCTGGCGATTGTTACTAGGCATAGACATACAGCTACTATGGCTATGGCCAATAGAATTATTAGAATTGGTATTAGAATGTAGTAGAAAAGTGGCGGGCCTGATGTGGATAGCGTTTGGCTGGGGCTGGACGCAATCTGAAATTTTTTAATTGTGACATTTTTTAAGTGTGAATGTTTGTATTTTGTATTGATGACCGTATATGCTTGAATATGAGCCCTCCAGCGCATGTATTTATTATAATACCTCAAGTGCCTTTATGAGTTTACACTTTACACCTTTATGAAAGTTATTTGAGGGGTCTTATTCAAGAATTTACGGTACCTACAGTCTAAATTTTTGAGTTTCACAGCAATTCTAGAGCATAAAATTGTGTGAAGCTTGTGGTCAGTGTATTTCTCATTCTATTTCTAAAAATTCTAAGCTAAAACGTGAAAATTGGTCAGAATATCAAAACTCAGTTTCACTTTTCAATTGAACTGGGCACATTGCCAAATGCTCCTCTAAACATCACAAAATTTGATAGACAGCAGATATCTGAGAAAATCTTAAGGCAGTAGTTTGTAAATATTTACATATGTGTACATAAAATGCATGGCATCAAGTAGAGATTTAGTAGGGGGTGCCGCCCCTTTTTCTGGGGGCAGTCCAGCACCCTGTAAAGTGTATAGAGAAGTCTCAAAAGTCATGCAATATGTCAAAAGAAAAGAAATAAAAAGTTTATTACTTAACTTTTGACACTTTTCATGATATTTCTCAAATTTGTATGACATTTTGCATAATGTTTGACACTTTACTTTACACTTTACAGGGTGCGTGACTGGAACCATATGGCAATTCCACAAGTGACAAGAAAAGTGATCAGTTGTTTTTAGGTAAGGTCTTACCACTCATAATATTTACCTGTGGCTCGATTTAGCATACATATACAACTTTATACATTTCTTGTCACCGAAAAAACATTTGTCACTAAAAATCTACTTGAAGCCTCACATCATTCAAAAAATGTGCCATCTTGGCCATCAGAGAAAATTTCAGTATCATTTTAATCACCTAAATCGGGAATATTTTCAACAAATTTTACTTCTCCGTCTGAAATTTCGCTCATACTTTCCCCTTGTTCACATTTGGTTTCAACAGAATTTTCGGTCACAATAATTGGTCTATCAGTCGAGGCAATAGATTGAACTGAATCAGTCAATTTGATCGAGTCAATAGAATGGTTCGACTCAATCGACCGGTTTGAGCCAATAAATTGCCCCAAGTCAAATGATTGATTCAAGCCAATAGAATGGTTTAAGTCAATCGATTTTGCCGAGTCAATAAACTCGTTCGAGTCAATCGATTGGTCCGAGCCATTCAATTGGGTCGAGTCAATAGGTTGGTTTGACTCAATTGACTGGTTAAGATCAATCAATTGGGCTGACACCGAGTCAATAGATTGAACCGAGTCATATAATTGGGCCCAGTCAAGGTATTGGTCCAAGCCATTCAATTGGCCATAGCCAGAGGATTGGGTCGATCCAATAGATTGGATTGAGTCAATCAACTGGTTCGTATCAAGTGATTGGTTCGAGTCAAGTGATTGGTTTGAGTCAAGTGATTGGTTCGAGTCAAGTGATTTGTTCGAGTCAAGTGATTGGATCGAGCCAATAGATTGGTTCGAGTCAATCAATTTGCCCAAGTCAATCAATTTGCCCGAGTCAATAAACTCATTCGAGTCAGTCGATTGGGCAGAGTCATTCAATTGGCCAGAGGCAATAGACTGGTTCAAGTAAATTGATTTGGACGAGTCAATTGATTGGGTGGAGTCATTCGATTGGTTCAAGCCAATCGATTGGGGTGAGTGAATAGATTGGTTTGACTCAATAGATTGGTTAACGTCAATCAATTGGGTTGACACCGAGCCAATAGATTGATCCGAGTCAATAGATTCATCCGAGTCAAAGGATTCATCCGAGTCAATAGATTCATCCGAGTCAATAGATTCATCCAAGCCATTAGATTGGGTCGAGTTAATAAATTGATATGAATCAATAGATTGGTTCGAGTCAATAGAATGATTAGAGTGAATCGATTTGGCTGAATCAATTGACTGGGTTGAATCATTTGAATTACCAAGACTGTTGACATTACTACTCAAAACTCGCACAATCTCAACCAATGTTTCATGACCTGATGTCCCAGTCTCATTGGCAATTTCCCAAGTTTCATTCACGCTATCAATAACCCCAAAAGTGTGATTAAATGCATCATTGACTCGATTTTCCAGGACCATTTTCAAATAATTCTCATTTTCCGGGTCAATTCCAAAAGTATCGGGTCGGGTTGAATTTACCTGGGTGCAAAGCGGGCCCGTAAATCCTTCAGAACATACGCACACGTAGCCGCGCGGATTTGATTCATCTAGAGCGCATCTGCAATTTTGGCATAAATGTAATTTCGAATTATTTCTAGAGAGTTTCTAGAGAATTGTCGAAGTTGATCAGAAGAAGTGTAAGAAATACGAGAGCTTCCGTTTAAAAACCGAGGACATTTTCAGTGGAGCTGGTTTTGAAGAAGTAGGTGGATGGCGTCAAAATGCACGTAAAAAAGTGTAGATGAATGTAAAAATATAAAAGGGTTCCAAAAGTGCCGAGCTAGTTTGGAATTAGAATAGGGTTTTTTTGGTAATTTTATGCGCCTCAGCTTGTATTTGCTGGCGCCTTTAATTGTTCTCTATCTGTTTGCGGTAGATAGTAGTCTATCGGTCAGGGTTCCCGCGCGCAACCTGGGAAACGCGGGTTCGAGTCCTTTCTATGGCCGTGCATTTTTTGCACTTTTTCTCAATATAGCTCCCCATTCAGTGATCGGCCGACAGTAAATCAGTGAATTTATTTTTTAATCAGCACTAACCCAGCTCCGTTCAAATTGCACTCATGCCCCAGGATTTTTTCGACGCCCAACTCCGCCCACTCTGAGAACTGGGTCAAATCGACGCCGGCCAGCCTTAGAGATGTAAAATTGTTCGAATTCAGATATGAAGAATGAATTACGCAGGGGTCCAGCGTGTTGCAGTTGGTTGATGTGAAGCCTGGAAGTTTGGCATTGACATAGGTACATACCCCAGTGACATGACACTGCACACGCAGTTATTTATGTCTAAAGTTGGAAGCGTGCCAATGATAATAAAAGCATGTAATTGCCGCAAATTTTTTTTTTTAAATTCGCCGAAAACCAACCAATATCACAATTGCACATAAATCCGCCCATAGTATTCTGACACTTCCCCATGACGCAGTAGGATTTGCGCACACTTTCGGAATCTATGGCACACTCGTTTATATCCTGATCGCAATTTTCACCCGCCCAGCCGGAATTACATTGACATTCGTAAGTGTCCGTGTCGATAGATCTGCAGTTTTGGGATTTTTGGTATACTATGCGGACCGCACGCTATGCATTTTTCATAAGGAAACACTCTATCATGACGTCATATTTAATAAATTAATAATTGTTCTGAAAACAAAAAGGTTTCGTGAAAAACAAACAAACGCGACTGGCCTTTTTAAATTGCAAAAGTTTCCAATCCCCTTTCATATGAATACAGTTATTTTTGTACCAAATAAGTATGCAGTGTGCACAATGATGTGAACATTGTCAAACGACCTTTAAGCATTCAACCTGGTATATGAAACTTTATCCCAAATTTGACACTTAACAAGCATTATGGACATTATGGAGGAGCACTTTCCCTGGTGTCTCAAAACTTTTGAAACACTCAACCAATAAAACTTACATGGTACACGTCGCACCATTTTGACACGGCTCACTTTCACAGGTATTACCATTTTCATTTCCACTGCACTGCTTCCCGTCCCAAAAGTATCCGGACATGCAATGGCATTTGTAATTGCCTGGTGTCAAATCCTCACAAGACATCGCATTGGGGCCGCACGGATTTTCAGAGCACATGATTAATCGATCGGCACACGTAACACCTGTTTTTGAGGTTATGGAACATTTTTTGCAATCAAATCAAAATCATAAAAAACCAACCACTAAATCCTGGTGGGCACAAGCAAACAAAACCTGTCTCAGTATTTTTGGAACACGTCGCACCAGCGAAACATGGATTGGGTGAACATGCATCTGTTTCTGTGTTTTCTGTTACATTGGAGCAACTGTAAAATGTGGGTGGGGTGTTCAGAAAGTTTTAGGATGGGTATAAATTGTCCCACAAAAAAAACAAAGCAAAATATGTATTGATGCCATTATGCGCAGCGAAAAAAACAGAGCTGATTCAAGCAGTTCATTGACCATTATACCCTTTCTATTTAAAAAATGTAAATTCACTTTATATAAGATTGTCTTAACCATAGAAATACTTCAGAAACAAGGTATGTTGTTGTGGTCTGTAAAGTGTGTGCAAGCATGCTTTCTGGAGTGCAAAACATATTACACATAACATGACCTGAATGCACCTAAACTTACATTGTAGATGTTATTGTGCACTGACTTAAGTGACTTCACTTATTTGCTTTATCACAGCATACCTTGCTACAGAGAAAATTACAGATACAATCCCTGACTCACAAATTTCCAGTAAAACCAGGGAGACATTCACATGTGTATGAATTTATTCCATCTATGCAAGTAGCCCCGTTGGCACATGAATTCTGCTCACAATCATCACTGTTCACCTGTAAAAGAAATTTTTAATATTTATATTTATCAAATTAAGATATCATCAGTTTAACCTTACCTGACAAAATCTGCCCTCAAATCCATCATGACACTGACACTCAACCAAATTCCATCCATTTTCAACACAAACACCGTTTTCACAAATAAATGGAGCAGTTGTCTCGCTACTTTTGGAACACCCCAAAGTTTCGGTGCACTGTGATGCAGAAACGAGTGTCTCTTTACCAGAGGTGATCAGGAAGTAGTGAGATGATGCTGGGGGTGACCAGACAGTTTTATCATTCTGAAAAATGATTTATATATTTACACATTATGCACGTTTTTCATTTTTTTTATGTCACGTACCATGTCAAGTGACAAAATGATTCAGATGCTTAATCCAGTGACAATCAAATTTTTAAACATTTTGTCAAATGACAGGTCAACTTTCAAGTGACCGTTTGTAAACAATCCACCGAAAATTATTAACTTAAAAGGTCACTCATGAAACAATGGAGATCTGAAACGTTGTCACATTTGTCACTTTAAATGGGACTTGACAGTGTGCGAAATTTAATTAAGTGTCCACCAACCACAAAATTGACAGGAAGCGCATTGGCAATCTGGAATTGTTCCATACATCCCTCCATTGAAACGCCATAGCTCAAACTAATCAAATCGCCGCCAGATAATATGGAACTTTCTGGCACTTTGCCAATGAAAAGTTGCATATCGGGATCAGATAAAATTGATTGAAAATGTCCACCAGGTCCGGAAATTGGCAGAAATATAGCAGCGTTGTCGATTTTTATCGATGGTGGTGTTCGTTGAAAATCTATCTCAATTTCCCGCCACTCGCCATCGTTGAGTATGGCCCAATCTGTAAATATTTATTATATATATTTGGAAATGTATTTTGATGAGTAAAAAATTCACAGCGGGAAAATTTGCCTAAGCCTGCAGCTAGGGCTCAAACTCGACTCGACCGGAAAAATATGCCCCTGACTCGAGACTCGAGGTTTTTGCCTGACTCGACTCGAATTTTCACTGACTCGCCCGACTCGACCGGAAAAATTTTGGGGTTGCGACTCGAACTCGAGTTTGAAAAAAATCGAGTTTCGAGCCCTACCTGCAGCCCTCTGTCGCAGCCCAAGTTTTGTACCCGAAACCGAATCTCGATCCTGATTACGATATCTACCATAATCCATCAGAATAATGAAACAAAAATATATTTTAACGATGAAATTATGGATTGATTTAACCAAGGGATAACCAAATTATGGCAAAATTCTGTGTGGTCAGGGGGCAGACCCGCACCCTGTCAGTGTAAAGTCAAGTGTGAAAAATTGAAAAAAAACACTTTTACTTAACATTTGCCACTTATGCATGACAATTATATGAGATTTTACATAACATCTCACACTTTTTTACACTTTACAGGGTGCGAGACTGGCACCAGGGGACGGAAAGTTGACACCCTTGAACAGTCAAGCAAAATATCCCCCATGCACAATTCCCACTAACTTGACACATTCGGATTAATACTGGGCTGCAGCATATCTCCCAATCGATAATTCACTCCTAATCCGCCATTTTTGAACCCCACAGCGACAAATTCACCACCTTTCGGTGAAGTCAAATAAAACAACATGCCATTTTCAGTTCGCGTGCGCATTTTCCACGAGAAAATGCCGTGAAAATGGACATTTTCGGGGGTCGATGTTTTTATTGGGGGTTGATTGAGTTTCAAAGTGAGTGAAGTGAGGGAATTTAGAGTTGTTGGTGCGACGCCTGTGACGGGGGGGGGGGTGGTTTGTTTTGTTGAATGTTTTTGAAGTTTGCATTAAGGGGTTTTCTTGTCATTCTATACTTAGACGCAGAGTTGCGAAAGCGTATTTACGCTTACCCGAATACCCGGGTAAATGGGTATTTATACTTACGCTTACGCTTAAGCTTTCATTAAATATCCGTACGCTTTATTACGCTTTCCCGGCCGAATAACCAGGTACTAAAAGCGTAAAAAAGCTTTTCACACAGTACGGTTTTACGCGTTTGAAAAAGTACCAAAATACTGCGTACAAAAAAAGTGACTGTGTGTGTGCAATAATGCACTGGAAAAAGCGGAAATGCCTCTGCCTTAGTGAACTCTGCCTGCGGCAATGACTAAGTGTTTCTGTCGATGAATTGCCAATGAATTGAATGAATCTAAGGGCAGACTACCAAATAGGCGTCAAAAAAATTTCGCTGGGAGCTTGATTTTGTAAGAATCCTCTGAACAAAGACTTTGTTAAAAAAATTTACGCTTACGCTTTTTTTACGCTTTCCCAGGTATTTTAAAAATACCTTACGCTTTGAGTATCCATACTCAAAATTTGGAAAGTGTATTTACGCTTACGCTTACGCTTTCCAAAAATACCGGTATTTTAACAACTCTGCTTAGACGAAGATACCGCTTCAAATTGAATTAGAATTTATTCATCTTTTTTATATGATTATTTCACAGACAATATTTTTTCTTTCAAATTTCAGTACATACCCCGTCTGAGTAAGATTGGGAAAAAGGTATATACATAAGTACCCCTCGAAACTTTTCCAGGTCATCTTGGAAATAGTATCACCCCCTTCCCCTACTGGAATTAAGTAGTGTAAAGTAAACGTAATGTTTTTACCGTATTACCTCCTATATAAGGTATACCTCTAACATAAGGTACCCTCTAATATAAGGTATACCTTTTCGTCGTTTTGAACGTGAGGAACTAAATATAAGGCATACCTCTAATATAAGACACAGCTGGCTGCATGCCAAAACGCGTAAAATCGCAAAAACGGTTGCCAAACATGGGGTAAAACGATGAAAATGGTGCAGAAGGGCACTCAGACAACTCTGTGCAACTTGTATTAGGTCTGGTTTACTAATTTTGTTACATTCCAGTTAGATAAAATGAATTGCGTTGTTGTTCACTTTTGGTAATATGTTTGAAAAATCTGACGAAAACAATATACCGTATTACCTCGAATTATCCCCCCTCCCTTGAATTAACCCCCCCCCCCCCCTCGAATTAACCCCCCCCCTCAAAATGGGCTGGGAAAATAATAAACCCCTCCTCGAAATACCCCCCCCCCTTCGGAATGATGTACGTCATGTACATAATAAATACGTTATGTACGCAATGTACATGACGTATATTACTGTTTATCAGCATTGCAGCTACACATAGACTAGTTTATGTAGTTATTATGTCCAAATATATCCTGTTTGAACACATTTATTACCTGTTTTGGGTATGCAAATGCCTACTATTTACTACGATCCTTACGAAAATTTCTGACGAAATAATAACCCCCCCCCCCCCTCGAATAAACCCCCTCCCTCGAATTAACCCCCCCTCAAATTTTGCTGGCGAAATAATAAACCCCCATGGGGGTATTTCGAGGTAATACGGTAAGGTATACCTCTAATATAAGGTACCCTCTAATATAAGGTATATCAAAACGCTGAAAAAACTGACGAAATTAATATAAGGTATACCTTATATTAGAGGTAATACGGTAAAGATATTCACTGTTCAACAAAATTATTGCTTACCGCTTGTCATGACAATACCGTGGAATAAGTAATTTAATTCAATTTTTAAAACTGGCGAAATAATAACCCCGCCCGAATAAACCCCTCAAATTTGTTGGCGTAATAATAGACCCCCTGAAGGTACTTCAAGGACAAATTGCACACATTATATGCATTTCAAAACAACAAAAACATCCCTGGGGGACTCCCAGACCCTGTAAAATGTCAAATGTCATACAAAATGTCAAAAGTCATGTCAAACGCTTTTACCATTTTGCAGGGCATTTTACATGACTTTTGAAACTTTGCATGACATTTCACAGTTTACAGGGTATGGGATTGGCACCTGTAACTCACAATTGTATCCCCCCTCCAAAGGTACACAAGTTCCCCCCGTGGCGCAATTTTCCGCCCTCTCGCAAACATCCAATTCAGTACAATTTCTGCCCGCATATCCCCCGGTGCATTTGCAAACGTAATCGTTGAAAGTGTTTTCGCATTGGCCGAAACGTCCGCACGGGCTTAATTTGCATAGATCGTCGGATACGAAGCCGGGCAAAACGTTGCGCATACGTTTCTGCGGGGATTTACGTGCGAAATTTAAGGATAAGATTTGATTAGCCCGGGATGTAATTTTTTTTTTTTTTGGGGGGGGGACTGCGGCCATTCACTCACCCTGTAAAATGTATTGTGTAATGATTGAAGATACCGTGTAAATTGTTTTTTTTTTTACATTTTACGGGACACATGACAAAACTGTGTAACATTTTACAGGGTACATGACTAGCCCCAGATTCATATCTGAAATTACCTAGCAATTAACTGAACTTATTGGCAGACAGCCAATCAAAACCACATTGAATCGGACAGCGAATTATCAGGAATGATTCTTATTATTATACCGAACACTGAAAATTTCAATTTACATAAATATGCGAACTGGTTCACAGAGGCCCTTCATTCAATGTCAAGTTTTTTAAACATGAAACGTCATTAAAAAACATCAAAACTCACCACATTCAAAATTTCCCCATCGGCAGGCAAAGGGTCATCTTTGAACAAAATTACTCTCTTCCCATTTATAATAATATCCTGCATGGCGCCTTTGAACGATTTTCCATCTATGTCAAATGCCTCTGACACTGGCGTAAAATCTTCCAAATTGGCAGATTGAAACAAGTCATTTTTCTCTGATTTCTGTGGATAGCCCCCGATGAAAATGTGATCCACTATTAAGGGCATTAAAAGTGTGTTGGTTGTACTGTTTAGGACCTGAAATTGGAGGAAATTTTTTGCACATAATTATTCAAGGGGGTGAGATTATTTTTACCTCACTCGTCTAACAGGGGGAATTATTCGAGAGGGGGACTATTTAAGTGGACGTAAGGGATAGTAGATATTTGAGAGGGGGATAAGCTATGTATTTTGCATAAAATTTCTGGCGAAATAATGAGCCCTGCCCTCGAGTGAGCCCCCGTTGAATTAATCCAATTCAAAATTTTCCAGTGAAAAATAAACCCCCTGGGATTATTTCGAGGAAATACGGTAGTCAATTTCAAAATCAAACCCACCAAAGTTTCATTGACAAATGCGGAAATCGCACTGCCATTTCTGTGCACCCGGACCCGGTGTAAAAATCCATTGTCAATTCTGGGAGAATTCGGTATTGAGTCAATTTGAACAGCGTCCACGAAACGTGAATTTACCTGTTGGATGTAAAGTGGTATTTTTTTATTAGTTTACAATATTCATTGTGATATGTAGTAAGGGTTGATATTTATAAGTAGGGTATAAAAATTGATAAAAAAAACAGCACATTTTGAAGAAACCAGGCATCTGAAAGTGGGTAACCCCCTAGGTAACCCCCCCCCCCAAAAAAAAAAAATTACGCCCAAAGTATTTACCTAGGTTACTACAATCCCAGACCTCTAGCAAAGGGCAGTCCCGCACCCCGTGAAGTGTAAAGGGTTAAATCTCATGTACAATGTCAATTCAAAAAGATAGATTTACCGAATTTTTCACACTTTGCATGCCAATTGACACGTTTTAAATGACATTTTGCGCTTTACTTACAGATACAGAAATGACACTTTACAGGCTGCGGGACGGCCACCAGCTATCTATTAAAGTAAAGATGAAAAATCGCTATTTGTTGTTCTTTTCAGCCAATTGTAAAATGTCAAAAACCCGAATAAACTCACGGCTAAAGTTCCATTTTTCACCCGCACTGCGAGAAATGTATTGAGCGGACCTTGTATGATGTTTCCTATATACGCCAGTGGACCATTTGGCTCGCGTGTGCGCACCTGTAAAGTTTCAAATTGTGTATAACGTAAATATATCCTCGAATAAGGCCCCGTGGGAGTTTTTTTTATTGTTCGAGGATATACTCAAGGCTATAAATATTGAATAAATATTTAAGGCTCATGTACTACGAATAGTGTGTCTAGTGCTTTTTGTTAAATTTGCACAAATTTGTAAAACTTTGCCAGCGCTTGTTTACACAGCGATTCACCAACGTGCTGACATGTAGAAACAAAATGGGACAACATAGACCCTAAAGTAGACAACATCGTTCCACAGCATGTTAATTCAAGCTGCAATTGTGACGCGCACAAACCCAGCGTCGATACAACGTAATGACTAGTGATGTAAATGCGCCATGGCGCTTTTGGCGTTTGGCGCTATTATCCTGTGGCGCCAAGCCCATGAAAAGCGCCATGGCGCTTTTGGCGCTATTTTTGACCGGCGCTAGGAACAAAATGCCTGGCGCTGGCGCTTGGCACCATCGGCGCCTGGCGCTAAGGTTTGGAAAAGCGTCATGGCGCTTTTGGCGGTTGGCGCCAAAGTTCTGGCGCTTTTCACATCACAAGTATGACACATCGAAACAACCTGGAAACAACGTGGAAACAAGGCATTGTTTCCACGTTGTCCCATCTTGTTTCTACATGTCAACACGTTGGTGAATCGCTGTGTTACCCACATTCACCCACATCAAATTGTTTGCATGAAATAGCATTAATTTGCTATAAAGTTGATAACAAATACAGCTAAACACATATTCAAAAAATCACGGCTTTTGGACAAAAAATGGGAGATACCTACCTACCGTATTTACTCGAATAACTCCCCCGGGGAATAATTTTTTCGTCAGGCATTTTTGAGGGGGGAACTATTCAAGGGGGGTATTATTCAAGTGGGGGCATTATTATTTCCTCAAAATTTTCAAGTATGTTTACGTCACACAACATACACATGTACGTCCAATTTCCATTCGTAGTGCACATTTCTTTGCATCCTTACACACCGAATGTGCTGCATTTGTATTCGATGAATCAAACGAGGCACTGCTATTTTGCTTGGTTTGATTTCATAGATTGTCTTTTTAATAAATGTACATTATTTATTCTCCATCATTGTGGAGGGGGAATTATTCAAGTGGGGGGGGAGAATTCGAGTAAATACCGTATTTCCTCGAAATACCCCCCGGGGGGTGATTGTTTCATAGTGGTCCCGAGAGGGGGGGGGGTTAAACGAGGGGGGGTATTTCGAGGGGGGGGGGGGGTTATTATTTCACAAGAAATTTTTTGAAAACCAAGTACGAAATTGTCGTCTGAAACGTACGCAGACGTCGAAAAATGCAACAAAAACTGCCATTTATAAGGTTCTGTAGACTAATATTAGTACGTAGATGGTATAAACACTGTTCTAACGTGATTCCGACATTGTTTTAACGTGTGTTCTGCACTACGCAGAACATAAACTGCCGTATTTGTCATGTACGTTCTCTTTACACTCAATTTGGGGGGGGGGTATTTAGAGGGGGGGGGGTGATTGTTTCATAGTGGTCTCGAGAGGGGGGGGTCAAACGAGGGGGGGGGGTATTTCAAGGGGGGGGTATTTCGAGGAAATACGGTACGGTATTTTCAAAAATAAAAAATACAACAAACCATTGCATCAAATTCATTATATTTTCTCGATTCTACCGTAACTCTTTCATCCACCTCCAACTGGACATAACTCCCATCGGAGTTAGGTTCACTTTCAAAATCGCTGCTAAAAGTGCCAGGCGTCAAAACAGTGTCACATTTTGCGCCAAAATACGGTTTTCTGCAGGCACATTTGAAACTGGACCATTGATCAATACATTGTCCATTTTCTGTTTAAGGGAAAGTGTTAATCATATGAGGTGTCCACTTTTCTAAAAGTCGATAGTGCAAAATTTCGAATGGTAAGTTATGCACGGAAACGGTATCTATTATTGACACCGCACATTTGTCACCATTTTCTTTTTATGTCACTTGGCACTTTTTAAAGTGTCACATTTTGACACTTCTGAAACAATTTACACCAATTTTCAAAAAAAAACTTCACACAAAGTCGATCAGTGCACTTGTTTACTGGACTTTTTTAACATTAGCACTTTCACACATAAAATCCAAAGCACAAACTTCCACAGGTGTCATATTGGCACTGGATTGTCCTAACGCAACCCGGTAGCCAATTAAGCGCAGTAGATGGAGACATTTCTCCAGGAATCAATGCATTTCCATTGACAGAAATGTGCCGCATGCAGCCTGCAGAATTGGAGACATTTTGTGAAATTGAAATGTGAAATTTTGAAATGGAATTTTGTGAAAAGAAGTTAATAGAAGAGGTGAAAAATTCTGGCGTAGAAATAAAAAAAATTACGAATTTTCTACTTTTTTTTCTTGAAATTCGAAATTCGGAGATTTGCCCAACAAAATTTTAAACAATATTCCATCATTAATGATAAAAAACGTTACGGGAACCTAAATATGAAAAGTTTTGATAAGTGCACAAAATGGCAAAAATAAATCGCCTTTCATATTTTGTCATCTTTCCACAATAATGTGCAAATATGAAACTGATCGACAACAATTTATTTGAAAAACACAATATAAATATACATTTTACTCACCGACAAAACTCTGCTCAGAATGTCTACTTTTGCCAAAATCACTGTGATATATACTCACACTTTTTCTCTCAATGTAGGGCAAATCCATCTGAACTTGGTTCAAAATACCCGCAGAATTTGATGACAAATGGACTAGAATTAGACTGTGATTTCTGATAAAATGTGTCAACTGGAGGCGTTCCCAATTTCCGGTGTTCAGGGGGTATCTATGGAAAAGAAATAGTTACGAATTTATTTTTTTAAACAACAGGTTAAGTATTTACATTTTCGAATAAGATGACTTGCAATGAAACATGTACCAAATTCCATTTAGGCTAAATATTTACATGTAAAACGGACAACAACATTTTACCGGGTATTTCACTGGACATATGGAAACCAGTTGGCACATCTAAAATTCCAAATTTCTAAATCTACCGTATTTCCTTGAATTACCCCCCGGGTGGTTTATGTTTTCACAGTGGAAATTTTGAGGGGGGGTTCAAACGAGGGGGGTATTTCGACGGGGGGTTTATAAAAACACATAGTGCCCGTTTTGAGGGGGCCTTTTTCGAGAGGGGGGTATTTCGAGGAAATACGGTACCCAAATATCTGAATTACGCAGCGAAGGTCAAAATCTCCTGGTTATCCCCCCGATTGAAAACTTAATATTTATTAACGAACAGAAATAAAACAAACGTTTCAATTGCGATAGTTTCCCCGATCCGATTGAATCCAAACCAGTGAAAGTTGATAAATCCATTTTCCAATGTCAACTCTAGCAACTTCGTTCCATCGATAAGGCTTCCAGTCAATAAAAGTGCATCTTTGATTGTGGTTTTAAAATCAAATTTGATCGAAAATTGGTCGATATCATTTTGATTACTTGAAATGTGCACCAGTTGCGTTTGGTCAGTAAATGATACAGTCTGTAAATGGAAATTTTTGGGGATTGTTTCTTTCAATTTTTATTATTTTTAAAGTGAAAAAAACAGTATTATGGCGAATAACAAGTTTAGTAAAATAATTCGAAACACATTGTGATTTTTAAAGTTTTCGTCTAAAAATATTATGTAAGAAGGTCACCATTTCCTGAATGAGCATTTTACCTCGAAATAATCATTCCCAGTACATTCAATTTCCCAGGAAAACAAAAAAATGAACCACACCGTATCTTTATCACACATTTCTCCAGTGAAACCATCGCTTTCACAATAACAACTGTGTTCCTTTTTGTTTTTGGCGCACTTTTGTCCATTCGCTGCACAAATGTCAGTTTCGTTTATAGAACAGCTCGGCTGGCGTTCGTTGCAACTGTGATGATTTTAAGTATTGATTTGATGAGAGATTTTGACAAAAATGTGAGAAAAGTGACAACTAAAGTTGTCTGTGGTAAATACAATTTGTACTTGTCGCTTGGGTAATCACTTAGTTACACATGTGTAACTTATCACTTGACAACGTGCAGAATTCACCAAAAAAATGACACAGAAATTCCTCCATTATTTGCGAAACGCGCACATAAAACGCCAAAATAACTCCACACACACTAGTTGACAAGGAGACCAAATGTATACAGCTTCCCATCCCAATTCAAAACTTGCTCAGGTGTATAGTAAATACTAAAAATATTTGTTTCACAGGTTCACTTGCAACATGATTCGACACTTTTGCATTAGAACGTCGTTGGTGGGCTCGTAAGTAAGCTTCGAATTGGGATGGGAACCAGTTGACATTTGTCGTTCCTGTCAACTAGTGTGGATGGTCAATAAACATTAACAAGTATGCGCAAAATGTCAACCAACCGAACACCTGTCCACCCGCTCTCACAATCGCACACAAAACTCCCAATTGTATCAAGGCATCTCATGGAATGCTTCCCGCAAATTCCAGGGTTCATGGCACACTCGTTTATTTGGAATTGACACTTGTCACCGCCAAAGCCATTTTGACAATTGCAACGGGTTTTTGAGAAGTCTTGAAGGATGTTTGAATGAGTTTAGAAGTGTGAAACGAATTGTGAAGAACGTGGGACCAGTCCCAGACCCTGTAAAATGCCATGAAAAATGTCAAATGTAATCTAAGGTGTCTAAAGTCGTTCAAAATTCTCTGGACAATGTTAAATGCGATGCAAATGTTCAAATTTGCATGCCATTTGACATTTACATGGCATTTTACAGGGTCTAGGAGTTCTTCCTGGGGTCAATTCAGCATGTGGAGAAGTGAAAAAAAACAATTTTGAAGCGACATGTAAAAAGTAAAAGAAAAGTGAATTTTTAGGTGAGTAGGGGAATGGTAAGTGAAAACTAAAAAGACAATAGTTAAGTGACAACATACCCTAAGAATGTTTTCGAATTTGTATTTTCCTTTTATCTTCTATTTTATATTAAATTTATTTTGCTTATAAACTATTCACTTCTCACTTTTGGTTTTCACTCAAATCAAATTGTTTTTTACTTCTACACCTGTGTGCAATTTGTAACTTAGAAGCATTAAAAGAAATTTTTAATAAATTCTCGAAAAGTTTTTTTATATTCTCAAAACATAGTCATTTTTCTAACATAAATAATAAATCAAAATTCACAACCCACCATTTTCCAGCACACATTTCCCCTCATTTTGACACATATTCATATCAATTGAACATTCACCATTTTCAGTCTGTCCGAGATTTGAAATTTCAGTTGACGTTAATGTCTCACTTGTTACCAGAACAGTTTGAGTTGTGGTTTCCACCGAATTTTCGCACAAGTCTCCGGAAAAATTTTCAGGACACAGACACACGAAACCTGATGCATTTTCATAAGTGAAGGGACCGGGGATCAAGCCTGAAAGTTTTAGGTGGTTTTTCAAAATGTTTTTAAAATATATGATGTAAAAGTATATGTTGGATAGTGATGAAAAAGCGCCATGGGCCATGGTCCTAGCGCCAAAGGAAAAAGCGCCATGGCTGTGGCGCCGTTGGCGTTCGTTGAAGTTTTCGTTGGCACCGATCCAAGCGCGTCAAAAAGGCAGTGCACTATTCCGCATGTAAACCCATCCCGCATGTTGACCCGGAACACATTTAATTATACCTGGCATGTTGAAAATAGGTAATAAAACGCATTACCTAGTTTTTTTGAAGGTGAAAATCTATAAGACGTATGAAAATTAGGGAATTTTGGTGAAAATTAGGCTAAAATTGCTCAAAAGCGCTCCAGATAGCTAGATAGATGGGCAATTTGCGGGTGGGGGGGGGGTGTTCAGGGGAATGTAGCCAAAAAAAATTGCGCCAGGGATAGATAGATATCTGGGCGGTTTGGGGTGGTGTTACTCCCCCTTTCTTACCCCTGCAGGCATAATGTGTCTATAATGGGTCTACATGCGGAATGGGCTTTGATGCGGAATGGGCCCTAGCCCGTCAAAAATGGCATGTGTTTATAGAAATGCTCCCTTCCGGAGAATTGTAAAACAAAATCACCCGACAAAAACCAAAAACCTTTAAAGTGTGTCCCAACCTTTTTCATACGCATTTTTATCGCTTTTTTGCACACAGGTGGCGCCATTTCTGCAAGGGTCCTCCAAACATTCATCTATGTCTATGTCGCACACAACTCCCGAATATCCCGGCAGACATTTGCATTCCTGGGAATTTGTGTATAGATATAAATTTGATAGATTTGTATCAACAGGGAGTAGTCCCGCACCCTATAAAGTGTAAAATCAGGTGTCAAATGTCATGCAAAATGTCGATAAAAATTTCCTGCATTTTTTACACCTTGCATGACAAATTGACAAATTTGTATAACATTTTGCATGACATTTGAGACTTGACACTGCACTTTACAGGGCTCGGTACTGCCCCCATGAAAATGCCGCGAGTGGAAAAGTGACAAGAAAACTTATAGGTGACAGATATTTTCATTGGAAACGTCACTTGTCACTGAGAAGTATATTGAAACTTGGCCAAAAACCAAATACATAATTTACTTCAAAACACCCTTCCACCACTTTTCTGTTCACCTGATATATAAGATTTAAAAAAAATCCATCCAACCTGCACATCAGAATCGAATTGACAAGTACCTCCATTTTCACAAGTCAACCCCCCAGCACAGGGCAAATTGCCTGAAGTTACAGGTTTCAATGTTGTTGAAATTGTTGTTTCTGAAGTGGATTGGTTGTCGGTTGATGTTGTTGTTGTTGTTTTTGTTGTTGTTGATGTAATTGTGGAAATTTCGAATAATGGCGGCGCGGCTGAAATGGTAAAAGTTACAAAATATTTATTACGGAACATTGATTTGGAGAACCAATGCCAAGATTGTGGAATGGGAGAATTTTAGTTTGTTTATGCAAATAGTTACCCGAAAATAAACTGAATGAGTTCATTACATTTTTTTACAAACGATATCGTAGATTGTCGCTGAACACACTACTTTACAAACGAAATTTTGAGATTAAATAAACTCATAAAATCAATTTTTGTAACTGTTGACAACGGAACACATTTTAGCTTCCCCTTTCACTCAACTCTATTTTTAGTAATAACTATCAACACTACTAAGTATTAACAATACAAAAAAATTTAAAATCACGTTCGAAAACTCACTTTCAGTTGACGTTTCGTCAACTCCACCAAGAAATCGTTCGCAATCCGGTCCGGAAAATCCGGGCGGGCAATTGCAAACATATCCGGGACCGGGAAAAATTTCTACGCATTTTCCATTGTTTTGACATGGAGAGCTGTAAAAATTGCTCTTTTAAAGGAAGCGAAATGGTAAGATTTGTAATGAGGATTACAATTCATGATGTGAATTAAAAATAACTGATAAAAATGATAATAAAATTTCTGCTGACACTGAAATCAAACTGAGAAAAGCTTTTTTCAGTGAACATGGTAAACATCAAAAGTTGGCCCCAATGATGCTACTTACCCTGGGTGTCAACTGGTTTCCACGTCAATTCAGAATTTAGTTGACGGTTCACAGGACAATTTTCAAGTGCACGTCGAAAACGAATTGATTTTGGTATGTGGCCGTCAACTAAAATTCAAATCGAAACCAGTATGACACAAAATGACACAAAATGTGATTGTCAACTGGTATGTCAACTAGGCTATTCAACGGGTGAAAAGTGCAAAATCGAGTGTGGGTTGGTGCTAAATTATTAATGGCACAATGAAAGTTCTTTCAAACAGTACATACGCATTTATGTACATTGGCATGGAACGACACCGCAAACACCCTTGTGCATATTCAAAAATTAGTTAACAAAAAACAACTATTTAATTATCTATCTAAAAACAATTTTAAAACATAAAACCCATTTTAAAACATAAAAACCATCACCTTTTGCAATCCAAAATTCTATGACACCTGGTACCTGTGAATGGCCAAACGCAGCTACAATGGAATGTCCCAAGAGAATTGAAACACTTGCCGCCATTTTTACAAACGACACCATTTTGAGTTGTTTGTCGGTTCCAGGCTGCAAATTTTCGTTTTTTGCACACTTGCGCGAAAAAAGTACCTATGGCCTTACACACACTGGGTGTCAAGTCAACTGGTTTCCATGTCAATTCCAATTTTAGTTGACAGGTTGCGGGACAATTTCTAAGTGCACATGGGACATTGTGCCTGACATTGTGCCCGCGCACACTTGTTTTCACATGAAATTTCGAATACTGACAAATCACGTTAGAACGCATTTGAGTTTTCTACAGTGAGGTAGCCGTCAACTACAGTTGACGGAGATTAAAAATGACTATTGTGGAAAACTCAAACCGTTTAAAGTTCATTTATGAGTTTTCAAAATTTCGTGTGAAAACTAGTGTGCGCAGGGCGAATGTGGCAAAGGAATTCAGGTATGTGCATTTGAACATCGTTCAACTAAAATGGAATGGAATGGAAACCAGTCAACTAGTTGACGCCTATGCCATTGTCAACTAGTGTGTGTAGGGCTATATTGCCTAATTTATGCACGGCAGCGATCAAAGAAAAACCGCTTTAAAAGCATAGCGCATTTTAACAAAAAATAAAAGCTGCACCATTGAAAATGCCTCTACAATAGTCTATTCTGTGTTCGCACGTGGCGCCCGCAAATCCCGGCGAACAATAACATCGGAACGATAATGGCCAATCGCGACACAGCGCTCCGTTTTTGCACAATGGCGGCTGGCTGCGTTTAGACATTTGTGCGCCGTTTTTGTGGAAAATTGTGAAGTAGTTGAAGAGTGGAAATTGAGGTGGAAATTGTGCGTTCAATGAATATACCGCATTTCCTCGAAATACCCCCCTCAAAATGGACACTATGAACTTATAACCCCCCCCCCCCTCGAAATACCCCCACCTCACATGTATAGAGGACGTAAATGACAAAAGCTACAGTTTTATCCGGAAAACGCAGCATATACGTTAAAAACAATGACTGTGTTGTGTTAGAACAGCGTTTATACAGTCTAGGTACTTATATAAGTCTATAGAGTCTTATAGATGGCCGTTTTTGTTGCATTTTTCGACCTCTGTGCACGTTACAAACAACAATTTAGTACTGGGATTTCAAAAAATTTTGGGCGAAATAATACCCCTCCCCCTCAAATTACCCCCCCCCCTCCTCGAAATACCCCCCCCCCCCCTCAAAATTCTCACTCTGACAAAATAAACCCCCTGGGGGTATTTCGAGGAAATACGGTAGGTATACTAGCTATTTTGAACGTGGGTGAGACAAAAAAAGTTAATAAAGGAAAACTGGGTAACACTGCACCACAACCAATGCAAATCAAAATTCAAGCGAACATGTTACACAAAATCAAAAATAATAGATAAAAAAACACCAACCTATCACATTCGTTTTTATTTTCGTCGCAAAATCTACCCGTGCTGCCCGGCGAGCATTCGCACTTGTACTGGCCGCCATTTACTACACAAGTGGAGCCCTGCAATTAGGTAGAAAAAAGTTTAATGGCATACACTGCCAAAAAATATGTTCGTGAAGTATTTGGAAGTGGGATATATACGCGTGAAGCAGCCTGTGTGAAGACAGTTCCACATGCTTCACGAGATTTTTAGCTGACGTGTCTTCTACAAGCTTCACTTATCATCACGATGGTCAAAATTCGTGAAGTGTACTTCACGAACCATCACAGCATACTTTGCAAGGTTCGTGAAACGCCGTCAAGTCCGCGAAGTTTTTATAGTCATTAAACGGTGAATAAATGAACCTACCACTGCGCATTTGTTCCCATCACAAGGTGAAATCGCCCCATCAACACAAACGAATTCTCCAGAATTTTGATCGATACACGTTTGACCCAAGGGACATGGGCTAGATCGGCAGTTGTCGATTTTGTTCTGCAAAAAAAAATTGGAAAAGAATGAAACGTTTTGTAATCTTCAGGAACCAAATTGAGATGACAAAATCTATCCCAAAAATATTACAGACCTCACAACTTTCCCCCTCAAAACCCTCTGCACAATCGCATCTAAAACCCTTTTCAACATTTTCATCAACCACGCAATTGCCGCCATTTTGGCACGATGCCAAACTCAAGGTGGACTCATCACATAACCTCAAATCACACTTGGCACCCTGCCAGCCCCGATCGCAAACACACGTGAACCTGTTGAAGCCATCTACACATGTACCATGGTTGCAGTTGACTGAATTGGTGATACAATCGTTTGGATTGTATTCGCAGTGGGTGCCTGTAATGGGAAATGAGCGTCTTGGTTGAGTTTTTTTTCTGTGGCTTAGTGGTTAGAAGGTTATTTTTTCGCGTGCATGGTACTGGGTTCGATTCCTGCGTGCGCGTTGATGAATCTGAACTTTCACTTGATAGATCAACTCTGTCTACACACACTAGTTTTCAACTGTGTTGAGTGTGCGTGTAGAAAAATTATTGCCATTATTAGTTATTACACATTAGTTAACCTCGAACGGGGTTGGTTTGCCAAAAAAGTGATTTCTTCCAATTTTTTTTTTCAAAAATAAAACAATTTTCTTCAGAATTTGGCTATTTACAGAGGCCACGGCCGGGGTCCGGTCCCCGCCCCCGGCAAAAAGTTAAAATTTTCAAAAGTCAATCATTGGTGTGTATGGGTTGTTTGCATGTTAATTAGGTTAATTAACACCAAATTTGCATGCACAACATTTATGCAAGACGGTTACACACGCTGATGCAAATTTTTTTTGAGGGGGGGTGTATAAATTTATTTCGATTTGTCTCAAATTTGACATGTGTGTACATGTCCTTTAGTGAGTATGTATGTCAAATTTTAGTTCAGAGCGGTGAGGTAGTCTTATTTCATGTATACTTTAATTTTCGTCGATCACTGTATTTTTGTATAGTGATCGAAATCCACGGCAAAAGGAATGGTATTTGGATACAGTGATCAATGAAAATTAAAGTATGAATAAAATAATACTCACTAACCACTCTGAGCTAAAATTTGGCATGCGTACTCACTACACGAAGGAGTACACGCATGCCAAATTTGAGACAAATCGAAATAAATTTATACACCCCCCAAAAAAATATATACCTATGCATCTGCGTGTGTAACAACCGCCTTGCAGAAATTTTGTGCATGCAAATTTGGTGTTAATTAACCTAATTAACACGCAAACAACCCATACACACCAATTATTGACTTCTGAAAAATTTTATTTTTTGCCGGGGACCGGTCCCCGGCTGGGGCTTCTGTAAATAGTCTCACAGTTTGCCAATGAGGAGTGAAAAATCTTGCAAAAACAAAACGCACCACTGACTCCCTCAGGACAATTGCACCTATAACTGCCCGGCAACTCCACGCAGGTACCATTATTTTGGCATGGTGCCAAATTCTGACACTCGGCAATGTCAATTTCACAGTTGGCGCCCTGCCAACCTTGTGAACAGGTGCATTTGTATCCATCTGGCGAAGACTGCGAAGCAGTGAAGGAACAAATAATGGAAGTGAAGTGATTGCTTTTAGTTACAGTATTTCCTCGAATTACCCCCTGGGGGGTTTATTTTTTCAGAGTGGAAATTTTGAGGGGGGGCGGGTTAAACGAGGGGGTATTTCGAGAAAAAACGGTATGTAAATTGTTTCTTTCCGGCAGTCCGACTCAATGGATAAGATGTTTTAGATACGCTGACGTTTTAAACCGAATACCTGAAAAAAACGTGTCGCATTTAGAGAATCCCACTGCACAATTAAAAATAAAAACAATAATCACAAAAATGAACGTTTTTCACACCAGAACGTTTTTCTCACCTAATCACGATTAAAATTTGAAAATTACGATCCCAGGTGCCACTCCCAGACACTGTAAAAAGCTCTGTAAAATGTCAAATGTCAAATGTCATGCAAAGTGTCTAAAGTCACGCAAAATGCCCCACTTTGCATGGCATTTGACATTTTTACAGGGCTTTTTACAGGGAGTGCCCCCAGATAACGAACCGCTTCAGGAACACACAAGCCTCCATTTAGACAGGGTCTATTCAAACACGTATCAGAGTCAATTTTTCCGGAATCATTGGGCACACATCTGCTGCTGGCAGAACCAATTGCCTCGCAATGTTGGTCTGAAAAAGTGGGCGGAGTTAAGCAATTTTTATGGGATTTTTTGGGAAATTTTACAAAAAAATTACCGGTCGAAATTCTGAAAGTTGATAAGTGACAATGAAATGTATACTAGATTTGCTTGAATAATTCCCCTCTTAAATAAGTTCCCGTTTAGATCCGCGAATAAAAAAATTATTATCCCCTCAAATAATTCCCCATGTGGCATATGATAAATTTGTATGTCCAATTTTTAACAAAGATGAGTTGATAGACCCATGATTGAAAATTGTGATGAAATAATATTTCAACCTCTTCAACAGTTCCACCACAAAAAAGTCCGACAAAAAATAATTCAAGAGGGGCAGTCGCACACCCTGTAAAATGTCAAATGTCATGCAAAGTGTCAAAAGTCATGGAAAATGACATTTGACACTATACATGACATTTTACATTTTACAGGGCTTTTTACAGGGTCTGGGAGTGCCCCCAGGTCCAAAAATACATTTTTTTAGAAAAAGAATACAAAATCGCACCAACTTTCCGGACAAGAGGCACCTCTACAGGGATCCGGTTTAGTAGTCAATCCAAGGTCAGATTTCAATTCACATCGGTTCCCATAGAAGCCATTTTTGCAGAAACATACTGGTGGCTGACCTGTGGCAAAATGGGCTATTGTTTTAGTTATGATGATATCCTGTGGTAAAGTGTTCTAATGGCGCTGGGCATACCAGTTGACAACAAAAGTTTGGAGAACTCAGTTTAGTTTACAACAATAAGGAGTCTGTCAACTGTTACTGCTGATTAAAGTAAACTGGTGGTACATTTAAATGAGAAATCAGGTACCTCATTTTTCATAACAATCTCACAGGGAAACGTGCAGCCCAATATGGCTGCCATTTGTTGTGGGGATGCCCACAACATTTGCCTACATAAGTGCCAAGTGGCACCCCATGACACCCCCCTGTTCTGCTGCTACAGCTAAATGAAAAAAATTTGCCAATTTTTTCCTGGAAAATATAAATGAGAATTTCCAAAAAACCACACAAAATATGGCTGCGGTAATGTGTGCAGCCTTTTTTTGGTGTGCTGACAACACAAGTGATGAATGCACTTGTGTTGGTGCTTTTTCAAAAAATTAAAATTCCTTGTGGCTTGCCCAAAGCCATCTTTTGACCCACTGGTAAGTAGGGGGTATATTTTGACCCCCAGCCCACTCCCCCACACAAAAATCACCCCCAATATACAGACATGTGCCACGAAGCCATGTCAACAATGATTTGAAACTTTGTGATTACCTAAATTGTGGTTGTAATTAAAAAACTGTGATTTTTGATTTTCTGGACATGACCTCTTTTTTGTCTGGGCCAGTCACACTAGATACAGGGCACATTGCCCATCGGCCCCTATAGGTTTTTATCAGATAATTAGTGCCCACATTGAATGGGCACAAGTATTTTGTAATTTGAATCATGACACTGCAGGCGCTGGACGCGCTGTCCCGAGAGTGCCCTCTTTACACAGGGCTGTTTTTATCATTTGCTATAAAAAATACATAAGTGCAAAAACGGAACCCAGGCACAGCCATATGTTGCCCCTGACACTGAGCGAGCCAATTATGGCCCCCATGTGCTCCATAAATAGCTTGGGATAGTGGATTGTCCACTTTTTCTAACCTATGTTTTTCTCCAAAAAAATTTTTTATTTGATCAACAATGCCATCATCGTATGGGGCTTCTGGGGTTTCTGAGGGGGTAGAAAAGTTGCACGTACTTACACTTCACCAATGTCAAAAAAAACTTTTTTGTCTCAAGTGTCTGGAAAAATTTTATAAAAAATTTAAATTTCATTGGGAACAAAAATTTGTATGGAATTCTCATTTATATTTTCCAGAAAAAAATGATTAAAAAATTATTTTCTGCACCAAGGGTGGCCTGAGGGGGGTGCCCCCTAGGGTATATATAGTGAACACTTGGGGTCACCCTCACACAAGATGACAGCCTGACAGCTTGCATGTGGGATCTGTAAAATACAATAAAGTGATTTTCTCATTTATATTTTCCACCAGTTTACTGTCGACGGCGATCAAACAGGAATGTGTGTTCAATATACTCGACGGACCGCACGCTATGCATTTTTCTGAATGAAACACTCAATCATGACGTCATCATTAATAAAATTAAAATGATTCCTGCAACAAAAAAAACATGACGGGAAAAAAACATTCCTCGTTTGTACGCGACTCCGCGTTTTTCTTTTAAAAAATATTTTTCTTTTTGTGAAAGTGCGTACATAAGTACCCAGCTCGCGCGTTATCGACCAAGACATAAATAATTTTGGGGGTATACTTTGCGGTCCGCCGAGTATACACATTTATGAGTTCCACAAAATTTGGCTACGTATTAGTGCACGCTGCCGCAATATGGCGAACTCAAATGCATTCTATTCCGATTAATCAGTTCCAAAACTTCCAGCTGTAGGCTGATCTGCGAAAGGCAAACCCAAAATAGCCTGTACCGGTACACATCTAAACCCGTTGCGCATCTAGGCCAGCTGTCCATCTAATTTGACCCGCTGCCCATGTAATTTTAGTCGTTGTCCATCAATATGAGGGGTTTTTTTAGGAAAAAAAATTATGGTCACCCCCCCTCCCCCGACACCAAACGCCAACATACTCGAACAGCATCAAAATCGGCAAACATACAACAACAGAGTCGGATGAGGCAAAAAACTGGGGAGACCCCCCCCCCCCCAAGACCCCCAACAATGCCACCCCCCGAACAGCGAACAGCCACTGCGCAGCCATACATTGATACAGATCGCTAATCCCCTGCATTCTGATATGGATGGCTAGTCCCTACATTAGATTGTGCACCGGGACTAGATGCACAATGGGTTTAGCTGTGCAATGGGTTTAGATGTGCAATGGGTTTAGATGCGCAATGGGTTTAGATGCGCAATAGGCCTACGTCACCCAAAACAATCATTCAATATAAACCCGCAGTAATAAACCGCACCTCCACTAGCTGGCAAACAAGTGGCGCCATTGTCGCACTTGAAAGTGGCGCAACTAAGTGCCGCTTGAGCGTTTGACAGCTCGCACAGGGTGCCGGAGTAGTTCACGGGACACGAGCAGGTGAATGTTGCCGGCGGCTGCAAGGGGGACTATTGCAGATTTGTGGCATGTGGGGTCAGATGGGAGGGCGTATACTCAACCATGCAAAGTATGTGCAGAATCCTACCATAGTTTAATGAATAAAACTTTGTGATTAATTTCTCAATTAATTATTCCATAGTGAAAAATAAATATTATGATGAAAAAACTGTATATTTTTGGTTCATTATTCATATGGGTTACGGTAGGTATCCATACAGAGTGTGATGTCCGCTGAGTATATTTACAATAAACACTAACTTTGTCCAAATAACACGTGCCCCCGTTGAGGCAAACATTGCTGCCGCACTGCTGCCGTCCGCCTGCGAGTTTAAAAAAAAATTTTTGTGGAATTTGTTTTAAAAAAATTGAAAATTTATCGCAGGATTAATGCGAAATTATCAGAGTTGTCAAAATACTGGTGTTTTTGGAATAAGCATCAATGCACTTTCCAAATTCCAACTTTCATCCAGTTAGTGATGGAAAAGCGCAACGGTTCTTTTTGCGCTAGGTTTCAAAGTCCTGGCGCTTTTTCCATCACTACCCCACTTCTGAACTTTTCACGACAATTGATCCTTTGCCTGACACTTTACATGACAAATGACAAATTTGTATGGCATTTGACACTTGACTTTACACTTTAAAGGGTGTGGAACTGACACCAGATGTTTCCGACAAAGTAAAAACATTTGGAATAGGCATCAAAATAAAAAAAAATTAAAAAAAAATTAAAAACCAACTTTTATCGATAACTGCAGCGGAAACGGCGCCAAGAACATAGGCAGCAGCTAAGGACACTGTAAAAATAAATCGATATAGATTAAATTGATTAGAAATTGCCATTAATTATAGATTTTTTTAATTTTTTTTTCGTTTTTCAAGTGTGCTCGAATACAGTTGCCGCTTCAAAATTGTTCACGTATTGCATAATTTGAAGCTGAATTCCAAATTTGACCAATTTAGATGGATTATTTTTGGAATTTGTTGATAAAAGTGCCAATGTGTGCCGTGTACAAAAGCTTAGAGCAATTTATGCAAGTATTTTTAATTAAGATATTTTCGATCCTGTGTGATAAATTTCATTGCGCAACACTTTTTTGTATTGAATGGGATTTTGCGCGCAGGGATTTAAAAACATGATGTGCACAAAATTTTCAATGTTTGTTTATGCATAAATAAATCTGAATTTATCCACATCACAAAAATTCATGATATTCAATCCATATGACCTTGATTATGCTTGCATCATATATTTACTGTTGGTAAAAAACAGAGTTGTTAAAAGTACTTTAAAAAAGTATGTGTAAATATTGGTATATACTTTGATTTTACCCATGCTCATAAAGTACCTGGGTAAAATACTTTTTTTTACCCAGTAGCTGGGTAAAATTGAGTAAAAATATTTTTCTTCGTGGAAGCATGAAATCAAATATTTTGCTGGTTATTTTATGGGATCTGGGCTGGCTATTAAATTTGGTAGATCTTTCAGAGTATTGATTAAATTAATTAATTTTGGCAGTGTAAACCATGAAAACAGCCCTAATTATTTGAGTGCACACATGTATTTTTCTATGCATACATTTTAAGAAACTAAGAATAAGATTTTTAAGAAATACATGTATATGAATGCATGCATAGGCTGTAACTTTTTTGCTTTTTGTGTGCATTCTAGAATTTTCTGAAATACCCTGAAGTAAACAATACTGATGAAAAAGTACGCATACAGATGGGTGGGTACTGGTACAAGTGAAGTATTGTACCCATGAGTAAGTATTTACTCTGTAAGCAGTTTTACGCGTATTTCAGAATTAACGTAAATGCCCATTATCAACTCTGGTATAGAAACGGAGTAATTTTATTATTTGAGCAAGAGTTCTGAATTTTGAATTGTGGAATTTTTATTGACCTGAATTTTCGACAATTAAAATTGAATTTTCAACGCTCAACACGAAAATTTGATATTTTCGCCATGAAACCAATGGCTTGAATAGGCAAAAAAAACTTTTTAATGCAAAATTTTTTAAATCACAAAGCCATTCCAAGGTCATTTCAAAATGCAACGAATTGAAAACAGAAAAAGTATCGAGATATATTTAGATAGGGCCTAAATAAAACAATTTGAAATGTACAAATGGCCTGAAAAATGTGGCTTTTACAAAAATCCCGTTTGTAAAATTGTAGACGCTCCAGTGAAGCATAAACTTGTTCTAAATATTTTCAGCACTTTCCAAAAGAAATTCGTAGACAACATTTCATAAGCAAGCATTAACACAATTTCACTCAAACAAAACCTACAGAAATATCAGTATCAGTACACCACACGCGAATTAAAATTTGAAATAGCAATTTGCAAACATTTCTCTTTCATTTGACAATGAATCGCTCACGTGAGAGATAATTTTAATAACTTTCAAATAACATTCAAAATGTCAACTGAAGTCAATTTGAGCGTGCAACACCTAGCAGTCACAGCAATGGCTCTACACACACTAGTTTTCACCGTGACCGATGTGAAAACTGAAATGGCCACATGGCCACATCCAGCCTACTCATTTTGTATGCTTTATGTGTTTTAGTTTTCAAATTTTCAAAGTTTAACTATCATTTATTTAAACTCAAATTTAAATCAAATCAAATCATTCAACCGTGATTTTTAATTTGCATTTGAAAAAGTTTCAGTTTTCACACGAAGTCACGGTGGAAACTAGTGTGTGTAGGCACAATAAAGCACCATGTAGCTTGTCAACAGTTTCTGTACTTGTACTGTTGACATACCGTATTACCTCGAAATACCCCCAGGGGGTTTATTATTTCTCCAACAAAATTTGAGGGGGGATAATTCGAGGGGGGTCTATTATTACGCCAGAAATTTTTGGAAATTCCTCATACTCAGACGTATGAAAATCAAACGATGTCATAGATGTACATGTGCTTATAGTCATATACGACTGTATAATATACACATAAACCCTTCCCTAACGTCACTCAATCATCGGTTTTAACGTATGTTCTGCATTGTACAGATCACAAACTGCGGTATTTGTCATGTACGTTCTCTTTACATTCAATTTTAGGGGGGGGGGGTATTTCGAGGGGGGATTATTTCCTCCGCCAAATTTTAGGGGGGGGGTATTTCGAGGGGGGTTAATTCAAGGGGGGTTAATTCGAGGTAATACGGTATTCCACACCGACACTTGTTGACTGGGGTGCAAACCTGTTAAGGGTTGGGGGTGCGCACACCCCCCCCCCCAATTGTGATGACTGAATTATGGTGCACAGGGGGTGCCCAGGATGAATTGGGTTGGGAATTACCCCCCACCCAACGCTCCAGATACATATTTGTATCTATGTATTCCTAAGAACCTTGATTACCACGCCCATATGAAACCCCTCAAAAATATTGTCCTGCTCTATCTACATGGGGCAAAATATAAATAAAGTAAAATTCATAAATACATTATTGCCTATTGGCTCTTTTCATTCATTTTAGCTATATGTTTATATTTTTGGCTAAGCTCGAATGTGTCTGTCTACCTAAAACAGTAAAATTTTTTTCATGATTTTTACAATTTATCAGTGTTTTCCGCCACAAATTTACCTGGCGCTCATGAATTTTCTCGTCACTTAACTTTACTTACCACTTTACACTTGCTCGACTTTTCTTGTCTACTTGCGGAAATTACATCTAGCCAGATATTTTTGCACTTTTCATGAATGGCTTCTAGCCGTGCCGAAACAAACCTGGCTTTGCTTGTAGGAGAAATAAATAAACACCTTCCCGATCAAGTCCGGCCCCCAATTTTTTATTTTACTTCTGATGTCCTATCTACAGTTCTAGGACGCGCCAGAAGCTGAAACTTGGGGTAGATATTGGCGCAACCCCCCTCTACTGCGCATGAATTGAAGGGGTCGCAGCGACCCCCTACTGGGTGGGTCGCCGAGTGCAACAAAAATTTGCAGCTTTTTTAGTGTCCCACACAGGTCCGGCCCAAACTGATTTCTTACACTGCGGGTGCCGTACCTCCAGCTGTGGGAGGGGTATCAATCTAAAATGTTGGGGATGTGTTGCCAACACCCCTCCCCTACTATACACTGGCCAGGCGGTTTTTGGCAACTCACCACAGTGTGGGGTGCAACGTTTAAAATTTATTAAAATGTTAATGTCCCACACAAGTCCAGCATCCAATTGAATTTCAAAAAAATGGACACTTTTGTGTTGTTTTAACACTAATGTGGTTGACAATGTGAAATAAGCATGAAATAACCTCTAAAAATATCTTATCCGACCTAGGGTTGGAAAAAAAACGTTTTTTTTTAACTCGATGTTGTTGTTTTTTAAAAACGTTTTTTTTTAAAAGCTCCCAGATATGACCTAGTGTCAACATATATAGGTATATCAGACACTGGCAATACTCTGTGATGTTAAATATGACCATATAATGGCTGTGGAGCCATGGGATAGCATTATAAGTGGTGATTTGTGTCAAAAATATCCATTTTTCGTCGACATATCGTTCGTATATCGCCTTATAGTCGAATGTTTGTGACTTCAGGTAAAGTTTGGCACGGAATGGTGATCAAACAAGGTTATAAAAGGAGGTTGTTACTTTGGGAGTGAAGTTACACATTGTGGAGGTACATGGAAGCACATTACCTCAATATTTTATATTACAGCAACATATGTCGGCTTATTCACCCATGGTAGCACATAGAAATGAATGTTTTGATTCTAAAAATGCAACAAAACCAATGAAAACAACCACCAATGTCAATTTGTGTGTGAAATTGCGCGCTTGCGCGCAAAAATTTTGCAAAATACCTAGTGCTTAGTACTAAAAATTTCAGCCGTAAAAACAACATTTCGGACGTCATGCTTTTAAAAAAAAAAAAACGTTTTTTTTATTAAAAAAACGTTTAAAAAAAACATCGGCCAACCCTAATCCGACCTAAAACCGCTCACCACATGAATCCCTCCCCCAAGTGGGTGACAAAAAATCACTTTTTACAACTTTTTTTATTAGACACTTGAAATGCTGGTTTACAATAATTTATAGGGGAGGGTTAAAGGTTTCAAATTGTGTAAAAAACCTTACCCCAAAAATGCCTTCATAAGAAAATTTGCTGGGGGTAAAGTTTAAATTGTAAATTTTGCCTACTTTTGTTCCTGCAATGATGTCATTTTTCCAATTTGAAATTCACCCCCAGCAAATTTTCTTATGAAGGCATTTTTGAGGTAAGATTTTTTACACAACTTAAGACCTTTAACCCTCCCCTATAAATTATTGTAAACCAGCCATTCAAGTGTCTAATAAAAAAGTTGTAAAAAGTGATTTTTTGTCAGCCACCTGGTGGGACGGGTACATGTGGTGGGCTGTTTTGGGTGGGATAAGATATTTTTAGAGGATATTTCATATTTGTGTCACATTATCAAACACTTAAGTGTTAAAACAACACAAAAGTGTGCATTTTTTGAAATGCAATTAGGTGCTGGACTTGTGTGGGACCGTAATGTTTTAACAAACTTTTAGCGCTGCGCCCCACACTGTGGTGAGTTGCCAAAAACCGCCTGGCCAGTGTATAGTAGGGGAGGGGTGTTGGCGACACATCCCCAAAAATTTTAGATTTATACCCCTCCCACAGCTGGAGATACGGCACCCGAAGTGTAAGAAATCAAGTGGGGGCCGGACCTGTGTGGGACAGTGAAAACGCGGTACATTTTTTTTAACATATACAGCGCCCCCCACTATAGTGAATCGCCGCTGCCCCATTTTTTCATGAGGGGTAGTGGTGGGTATATACCACATAAGTTTTAGTTTTCCACCCCTACCACAACCGGAGATAAGGCCTACGAAGTGAAAAAAACAATAGGCGGCCGGACTTGATCGGGAAGGTGTTTACTACACCACCAAAATTTCAGTGAATTTTTTTAGCTGAATTAGTTAAAACCAAGCCAAAGCACCTGGGCACTTTAATTTGTACATTTTATCACCGCTTTCAACTGAGTTGAGCTCAACTGAAATGATAATTACATACCGTACATTCTTGAAAGAGTCCCCAGGGGAGTCAAGTGTTTTGACAAATTTTTGTTACATCCAAAAAAATATTTCATTTTGAATGATTCATTTCGAAGCAAACTCAATCAAATATACAACTAAAAAGCTTCTGTAACACTACCGTAAGCCTAAAATTATTACAAAAATATCAAAATACAACATTTAACTCTTAAGCTAAACCAATCAACTGTGGCAACTTTCTCAGAAAAAATAAATAAATGGAAATTCGCATTGAAAAGTGTCTCTAAATTGAAAATTACGGTAAAATAGAACACAATAAGGAAGCATTTATTTGCACAAATATTGTGTCAAATCTCTCTCTTACTCAACCATTTTATTTACACACTTTGATTGATGACACTTGACGATTTCTCTGTGCTAACGCACGAAAATATTTATTATTTAGCGACACAATGCCTACTGTTTACAGTGGGAGCTTAGCAGAAATGTACAAAAAACACTTTACGACGTCATCAGAGTAAAGTGCACAAAAACACTTTTTCCAAAATACATAGTGTCCAATCCCGAATGTTGTGAAGTTATGAAAGAAGTGAAGAGTGCTACATTTTGAGTGAACGAAAAAACTTAGAAGCGAGAATCAGACTATTTATATGTATTTATTATCGAATATCAATAATATTTATATCGAAAATTTTGAAAGATAGGTGAATATCGACTATTTTCAAATAAAAAATCGGATAACGATCATTTTCCCTACTGAATATCGAATATCGAGTTTCGGGAAAAAATGAGGGAAATGAATATCGATATCGAAAAGCCATATCGTCCAACCCTACAGAGAACCTAAATATTTGATAGTAAAATACTACATTTAGGTATTATACTCAAAATATTTTGCGATATTTATCGTCGCAATCATAATGTCACTGACAAGAAAAGTTGACTTGTAAATGACAAAATGGTCACTTATAAGTTCACTTGTCGTTGTCACATAACATGATTTTCACAACGTTTCACACACTTTACTATTTTCTTTCCACTTGTAATTTGAGTAATTGGCACAAGGAGCAATTTTTTCTAGCTAACATAAAAAGTTCAATTTCCTAAGTGCGACTTATCCATCACCCTGGGAATTTCTGAGGTCCATTTTGTACAGTACTTATGTATCGTATATGCTCGAATAAGTCCCCAGGGGAGTTATTTTTTGTGACACATTTTAACTGGGGGAGGGGGTTATTCGAGGGGAATAGTTTTTTTGTAAGGAATGTTGAGTAAAATGCATGATAAACTAATTGTATGAATAGGGTTAAATTAGTTACATAAATTTGTAAATCAGAATACAGATTCCATAATTCAAGCACTGAAATCAATGCTAGTGAAAATCAGCTGCAAAAGAATGAATGTTTTGAAAGGAAACATAGACAAAAAGTTTTTTTATACATGTGTAGTGATGGAAAAAGCGCCACAGTTTTGGCGCCAACCGCCATGGCGCTTTTCCACCACTATACATGTAACATCTTTCCTACCCACCACAGACCATAGTTGTTAACACGTATTTACGTTGAATCGATAAATACGTATACTCGCGTACTGCGTAAATACGTTTACGTTTCCTCCCGAAAAAAATACCGGTACTCCAATGTCCCATACTCGCGTACTTTTTAAAAGTACGCGAGTACAGAAACCGTATTTTAAGCGGACAGATAATGTTATTTTGCCAGACAGAAAGTGACAAACACAGGACATTCTCCTAAGAAATACTTATCAGGAGAGAAAAACACACATCTTTGATGTATTTCAGAGTAAAAATTGAAAAAACACCAATTTTTACGTTATTTTTGTTAGAAAAACACTCCCTTCACGGTTCTGTGAGAAAAATACCAATTTTTACGTTTTTCCTGGAAAAAATACTCATTTTTACGTTTTATCTGAAAAAAGTATTTTACTCAACTTTTACGCAGTGTAAAAGTAAAAATAAAATACTTCACGTTTTCTGTACGCATGTGTGAGTAAAATAAAAATACTTTACGTTTACGTTTACTTTAAAAAAAGTTGAGTACTTTTAACAACTCTGCACCCGGCCACAGAGGGGGGCGCTATTCAAGGGGCTTTACGGTAGTTATACTATGTGCTTGTATGAATACCACTAGAGGGTAGTTTCGTTGCGGAAAAGAGTGATAAATGTCAGTCAAAGTCTTGATATCTTTTTCCTTTGGGATTTTTATTGCCATGGTGAAATTATTTTACTATGTAAACCGGACAGACAGATCGCCTTACAATGAATGTTACCATATTTTGATGAATAAGGTCACATTAAAAACTGCACCAAATTCACCCAAAGTAGAAGCAATTTGATAAATATAATGAAATAAAAGTTATGTTTGTTCTTTTATTCAGATGGGATATGGTAGATTTCATTGTAAGGTGTTTTGTCGCTGGAATATACGAGGGATTTTTGCTCTGGGGCAAAAATGTACTCAAAAAGTGAATGTAAAAATCAACCATTATTATCACATAAAAAGACTGATACGCAATCAACAGATTTAATATCATGTCAGACAACACACAATTCAAAACAACAATATGACACCTTTCAGTTGAATAAATGTCCATTCATATTTACACCTCACGCGTCGAAATTTGAATCGATCGCCTAACACTCGATATTTTATTAAAAATATATCAAATTTGATTGAAATTCTAAGAAAATTTTATCCGAAACACTCGGGGCAAATTTACGTAAATAATGGAAAAATGCCGCGCGCAGAAACGATATCAATTTGTCAATCAAACTATAAATACTAAATTATCTATTTACTTTGCTAGTTATCAAGAAATCCATAGACCATATCAAATTTGACACTACATTCGCATGTTTTGTAGGTGGTCATGGAAATTGTAATTATTTTGTTCTATTTATAATAAAAATGCATGAGGAATATGGCGCAAAATGGTGCAAATCGCTCGAATTTTTCAACAGAAATGAGACATTACCCACATTTCAGCATTTGATTTAAAAAAACACAAGTTTATAAGTGATCGATCGCTCCACCTCTAGTGAAACAGAACATGCATAGTAAAGTGACTTCTTCCACGCGAAAAGTGATAAAGGCCCTAAAACCCACTAGTTGACAAAGATACCAAATGGCAACTGGTTCCCATCCCAATTCAAAGCTTGCTCACGAGTACACTGCGCATTATCGTATACACATATACTTCATGCCGGCCTTGTACCTACATTGATACCGCACATGCACATACCGCAATATTTTTCATCACTACAGTGTCATTTGCAACATGATTCAACACTTTTGCACTGTTGGTGGGCTCGTGAGCAAGCTTTGAATTGGGATGGGAACCAGTTGACATTTAGTGTCCTTGTCAACTAGTGCGTGTAGGGCCAAATAGAAATGCGAGTGACAACTTATCACTTAAATTCCACTTAACAAAGTGCGCAACTGCCACCAGGGAAACATTCTAACAGCCAGGGACAAACACAGAATCACGAATAAATGAATATTCATGTAAAATGCCACAAAAATACCAAACAGAATATCGTGATGCATGCGGAATGAACATGGACAAAAGCATGATCCGTACATTGCAAACCATAAATCCATACATACACAGGTATGTAAAATGTATGCATGTATGTATTTACAAAAATAAAGTGACCATCACTGGTGTTCATCCAAGCATGAACTTTCAGTTTCAACACTCATAACGGAATATGTATTTATTCACCACAGTTTTCAATATTTATTTACATGACCAGTCTGGTGTCAAGTTACATTGGTGGAAAAGTTTCAATTTGTAAATATTCAATTTTCACTCAGTCATCAATTGTTGCTCAATCAACTTTGCAGCATTTGGGTGGGTATTTGCAACTTAGCATTTTTGAGTTTTGATTTTTGGGGTTTTTCAATGCAAAGTACTCTATGTTAAAGTCTTACATACCATATATTTTCATTCAAAAAACTTTGGTTCAACATGGCAGTAGAAAGTCTAACCCCACTCATTTATGTACAGCCAAAATGGACAAATGAGTGACCTTGAGTCATGAATGAGCCATTGAATAAAAGTGTGCTTCATAATTCATATCTTTTGGCATTTCTTTACAGTATTTATTTCCAAATATCACTAGGATGCATGCAATAATCATGACATCAAATTCCATTGTTGAACACAGTGGCAACCTCCCCCCATCCACAAAAAAAACAAGAAAAAAAAATTTATAAAAATGTCTGTCTCAAAAAATATACGACAGCTGACAGAGGTCTTAATCAAGGGTATATGGCATTCATATAAAGTATGAACTCAGTTGAGTTGAGCTCACTATTCACGCATTTGCACAGCAATAAATTCCACTACAATAGTATATACCTATGTAGTAAATGCAACAATGTAAGTAAATATATCATCTATCATTCACATTTGCACTTTCCAAACTTATACTGGTATCACATTTTTGATTCCCATGGGGTAAATATGAGCTTTCTAGTTGAAAGTGCACCCAGTTAAAAGTTGTACAGGGTAGGTGTCTTATTTATGTAGTATTTATACTGAAAGCATGCTTTGAAGTGAATGTTACCATATTTTGATGAATTAATGTCACTGGAAAAATGTGCACCAAACTCAGTGATAGATAGTTAGAGAAATGTAAATGGATCAAGAATATGTTTCTTTATTCAGATGGGATATGGTATTTTTCCAACTTAAGTGTGGGGTCAGTATTGGTACAGATTTATGTCTACCTTATGTCTACCTGAAATGGATACATTATTTAAATCTTAACACTATTGCTGGGTACTATTTTTCATTTTTTTAAAGAAATAAAAGAGATTGGAACAGTGCCAATGAGTAATGGAGTAAATGAGTAGGTACTTGTCAGTTGGAACATAAATAAATACACAATGCATGAAGAAATGACAGATGCCAGCAACATAACAAAATAGAATATAACTGAATCATTAATGGGCCATACACTATATTTTTTCTGTGTCAGAGTTAACAATCAGGATTCCCCACATTTTTAGGTCCAAAGATTGAGTTTTTCAATTGTTGAAAGAACAGTATCAGTGATGTGTGAGAATTTTTGAAGTATTCAACAATTAAATTAGGGAAATAACAAAAATGGGGGTGCATTTGCATTGCACAAGGAAACTTCAGAATACCTACAATGTTTCTTAAAATTTGAATCTAAATACAACATTTAGAATCAGGCATCAGTATTTGAATTAAATATCTTATCACCGAGGCAAAAACGATTTCGGTAATTTTTCAACCAGTGCGGAAATTTGAATGACTGAGTTCATTATACCTAGCTAGTTCGCCATTTTGAGACTGTAAAATTTAATACACTCAGTAATACCCGAAAACAAAATTCGGGTACCCGAAAAGTCTTATCGGGCAATCATTTCTTATCGGGCTTTTCAAATATTATCTGTGGCGCGTCTTACATTCTAATTGAAACCAACTCCAGGTGCCACACCCAGACCCTGAAAATTCCCTGTACAATGTCAAGCGTCATGCAAAGGGTCGAAATTCATGGAAAATGTCATTAAAGATATTAAACATGCATGAAAATAATATAATAAAATTTGCCATTTTCAGGGCATTTTACATGACTTTCAAAATTCGCATAAAATTTAACATTTTACATGACTTGCATTTTACATTTTACATGACAGGGCATTTTACATGAGGCTTTGCATGGCATTTGATACTTTCAGTTAATTTTACAGGGTCTGACTTTGGGAGTGGCCCCTGGTGTCCAGTTATGTCACCAATCAAATACGCAAAAATGTCAGTTCCATGTTTTCTGCACATGCAAATTGTGCCATATTGTAAATTATTTTAATAGCGGATATGCCCTTTGAATGATCGGAATAAAAATCTGAATAGACCAATTTTTATGTGTTGCCGATTTTGGCATCGATATGCAGTCAATACTTTAATATGTTTCAAATGGCTAAAGCTATGTAAATATGTTGGATTTTGAACGGGTTTGCTAGAATAGCTGAAATATTTATAGCAATTTACAAAATGTGTAAAAAATTTAAATACGGAACTTAACGGCACCAGCAAATTCAAATATTGCTTTTGCTGTATCTAAAGCAGCGTTCACACTGCGAGCTGTGCCAACAAATTTTTTTCTGTCGGCAATGGGCATTTGGTCACGACAACGCACAAATTTTACAGAAATTTCGCATGTGCCGACAAAAAAGCCTCGTTAAAAAGAAACCGAACCGACAACGAAAATATGATGAAAAAGCCTCGTTGAACTCCGAGCGAACCGACAACGAAGATTTGGACAGATGGGCAAGTGCAAAGTTGTTGAAAGGTGCATACGTTTACTCAAAAAAGACGCGTACGCGAGTACGCGGTAAATACATGTACTGTACACACTTGAACGCGTACATTTTCAAAGCCTACTCGTATGGAAAATGTATTTAAGATATTTCAATGTGGGACATTTACTGCTCAAACCGCAAGCTTTAAACAAAATGGCACCATAATGTGATGAATAAACTCAGGTAAAATGGTCTGTTGTATTTTCCAAGTAAAAATTACCCATATTACCAACGTTATTTCTATTGTGGCATAAATATAACCAATTTTTCGTTCATTAGTCAGTTGACACATGGTAGATTTCCATGCAAAGTGTGTTGTCGATAAGCTATATTTATAAAGTCATAATATTTATCTATCATTTTCTTACAGAAAGACATACATTGTGCTGTAGACATATGAAAACGTGCCCAATTTTACATATTCTTTTAAGGAAAGTACTTGTTTCATCACTCACAAGAAAAGTGAAAATTTATGCATAAGTACAAGTAAAAAAAGTATTTTACATTTTCTATACTTTGTGGTGAGTAGATACTTTTGAAAAAGTTCAGTAATTCTAACAACGCTGGCAAGTGTGATCATTTTTGGAATGAGGTATGAATCATAGTTGTTAAAATGTATTTACTTTTACTCAATAAATATGTATACTCGAGTACAGAGTAAATACGTTTATGTTTCTTCGGAAAAAAGTTTCTGTACTCGCGTTTACGTATACTTTTGAAGGTACTCGAGTACAGAAAACGTATTTCTGATATTCCATTATAGAGGTGTTTTGAAGGCATGGAATGGAGAAAAGGGTGATATAGGCAAAAAATTGAGAAAAATGCCCAAAAATGTGAATTTAATATGATTTATAGCCATGAAGACTTAAAATAGGCTTATTTGATGTTGAAATCAGTAAAAAATATGAAAATTAGTGATTGTGATTTTGAAAATTGGGGCAAAATTTTCAAAAATACTCACCTTTACATTTTTTCAGCAGAAAAAGTATTTATGTTAACTCACGTTTACTCATGAGTAAAAGTAAAAAAATAACTTAACGTTTTCTGTACTCAGGGGGTGAGTAAAAAAAAAAACTTTATGTTTACATATAATTGAAAAAAGTTCAGGATTACAGCTCAGCGGCGTTTGACGTGAAATGATGACGTAAAATTATGTCGTAAAACTGATTACATCAAAATAGACAGAGGTACAGTATTAAAATTTTAGAATTAGATAGTTCTAGTAATTGTGTGTAATGTCCTAAAAAAATAAAGAAAATAATTATCATTTAATAATTTATTTATTTTACGTCAAAATTTACACATTTCACATCAACATTTTACATCAAACATTTTACGTCAACAACAAAAGTTTGATGTAAAATAAATAACTATATAAATAATGATTATTTTATAAAAAATTTTTTTGGACATAACACACAATTACTAGAACTATCTATATCTGGAATTTCAATGCTGTACCTTTGTATATTTTGATGTAATCAATTTTACGGGATAATTTTACGTCATCATTTCATGTCAAATGCCGCTGAGCTGTAATCCCTACTTTATGTCCACCGAGTATGCCTACCTCCTCAAATTACCCCCCCATGTGGGTGATTACCTACCTACTGGAACTATCCCCCCACATGTAGGGTTCAAATGATATGACTTTTCGATATCAATATTCGAAAAGTCATATCATTTGAACCCTACATGTGGGGGGAATAAACTCAGGTAAAATGGTCTGTTGTATGATGTAAAATGTGATGAATAAACTCAGGTAAAATGGTCTGTTGTATTTTCCAAGTAAAAATTACCCATATTACCAACGTTATTTCTATTGTGGCATAAATATAACCAATTTTTCGTTCATTAGTCAGTTGGCACATGGTAGATTTCCATGCAAAGTGTGTTGTCGATAAGCTATATTTATAAAGTCATAATATTTATCTATCATTTTCTTACAGAAAGACATACATTGTGCTGTAGACATATGAAAACGTGCCCAATTTTACATATTCTTTTAAGGAAAGTACTTGTTTCATCACTCACAAGAAAAGTGAAAATTTATGCATAAGTACAAGTAAAAAAAGTATTTTACATTTTCTATACTTTGTGGTGAGTAGATACTTTTGAAAAAGTTCAGTAATTCTAACAACGCTGGCAAGTGTGATCATTTTTGGAATGAGGTATGAATCATAGTTGTTAAAATGTATTTACTTTTACTCAATAAATATGTATACTCGAGTACAGAGTAAATACGTTTATGTTTCTTCGGAAAAAAGTTTCTGTACTCGCGTTTACGTATACTTTTGAAGGTACTCGAGTACAGAAAACGTATTTCTGATATTCCATTATAGAGGTGTTTTGAAGGCATGGAATGGAGAAAAGGGTGATATAGGCAAAAAATTGAGAAAAATGCCCAAAAATGTGAATTTAATATGATTTATAGCCATGAAGACTTAAAATAGGCTTATTTGATGTTGAAATCAGTAAAAAATATGAAAATTAGTGATTGTGATTTTGAAAATTGGGGCAAAATTTTCAAAAATACTCACCTTTACATTTTTTCAGCAGAAAAAGTATTTATGTTAACTCACGTTTACTCATGAGTAAAAGTAAAAAAATAACTTAACGTTTTCTGTACTCAGGGGGTGAGTAAAAAAAAAAACTTTATGTTTACATATAATTGAAAAAAGTTCAGGATTACAGCTCAGCGGCGTTTGACGTGAAATGATGACGTAAAATTATGTCGTAAAACTGATTACATCAAAATAGACAGAGGTACAGTATTAAAATTTTAGAATTAGATAGTTCTAGTAATTGTGTGTAATGTCCTAAAAAAATAAAGAAAATAATTATCATTTAATAATTTATTTATTTTACGTCAAAATTTACACATTTCACATCAACATTTTACATCAAACATTTTACGTCAACAACAAAAGTTTGATGTAAAATAAATAACTATATAAATAATGATTATTTTATAAAAAATTTTTTTGGACATAACACACAATTACTAGAACTATCTATATCTGGAATTTCAATGCTGTACCTTTGTATATTTTGATGTAATCAATTTTACGGGATAATTTTACGTCATCATTTCATGTCAAATGCCGCTGAGCTGTAATCCCTACTTTATGTCCACCGAGTATGCCTACCTCCTCAAATTACCCCCCCATGTGGGTGATTACCTACCTACTGGAACTATCCCCCCACATGTAGGGTTCAAATGATATGACTTTTCGATATCAATATTCAATATTTAATATTTTTTCTGAAACTCCATATTCTATATCAATACTATATGGAACCTTGATGTCAATATTCAATTTACAAATATGTCTATACAGGGGTGGGCATCTTCAGTTACCGCTGGGAAAATGCGATAGATTGAGCTACGGTTGAGCTATCAGAATGAAATTTTAACACAATGGAGTAGACTCCATAGGACACCTATTCTGAAGTTTGCAACCCAAACGGCCACATTTTGGGTGAATTGTGGAACACACGGTTTTTAGTGTAATTTTGTGACTTGGCGTCACCCATAGGATAAATCGAGGGTGGCATTTGAGGGGGGGGGGGGGGTCATCGGTCGTTGGTGTCGTCCCATTCTGTCGTACATCGGCCGATTTTGATGCCCTTTGAGTATGTTGTGGTCGGGGCTACTACCAAATTCTTTTTTTACTCGAATAGTCCCCCAGTCCCGAGATAAGGGGGGTGAAGTCACAAAATTACACTAAAAACTGTGTGTTCCACAACTCCTCCAAACTGTGGCCGTTTGGGTTGCAAACTTCAGCATAGGTGTCCTATGGAGTCTACTCTATTGTGTTAAAATTTCATTGTGATAGCTCAACTGTAGCTCAAGCTATCGCGTTTTTCCAGCGGTAACTGAAGATGCCCACCCCTGTACTTGATATTGAAATTTCTCTTGTTATAGCAAGACATATTTCAAGTGGCATATTGTATTTTCATGTGGTAACTTAATTTAGGGACACAATACAGGTTCGATATTTCGAAAAAATGGTCAATATTCAATGACGATATTTGATATTTTTCAAAATTTTTGATATCAATATTTGATATTCAATATTTTTTCAAAATTTTTGATATTGATTTTCAATATTGAAAAATGGCTGATATCTGATATTCATACGATATATAATTTGTACCCTACGCACATTAATCTACTGCCTACCTCCTCAACTTATACCCCTGTTCAAAATTTTACTTACCTTCTCAAATTATATCCCTCTCCCATCAATGAATTGCTCACCTCCTCAAATTATCCCTCCCTCGTGAATTACCTACCCACTTGAATTATCACCCTGCATGAATTACCTACCCAATCAAATTCTCCCCTTCATGTAAATGAATTACCCTTCCCCTCAAAGTATCCCCCTGCATGAATTAATTATTTACCCACTTGAACTATCCCCCCACATGAGTTAACCACTCCCTTGAATTATCCTCCCCCACATCAATGAATTACCTACCTCCTCAAGTTATCCCCCATGTGGATGATTACCTACCTCCTCAAATTATCCCCCATGTGGATGATTACCTACCTCCTCAAATCTTTGTATTCCATTTGAGTTTGTTTGTAATCCCTATTATTAAAATCATTTTCAGTGTTTTCAATTTAACAGGATTCTTTTAAATAGCTTTGTATACTCAGCAGGCATCACACTTTGTATGGAAACCTACCATAACCCATCTGAATATTGAACCAAAAATTTTACAAAGAATATTTCATTCTTACTATGGAACAATAAGGTAATTATGAAATTCATCACAATGTTTTATTCACTAAATTATGTGGGATTCTGTGCATACTTTGTGGTTCACCAAGCAGAGCTGTTAAAAGTAATTTTTACAAAAACTTTTTTAAAGTGTATGTAATCATAAACTATTTGTTTTTACACATCCCAAGTGCAGAAAACAAAGGAAATTTTTTTACTTTCACTCACAAGTAAATGTGAGTATAATACTTTTCCCCAGAAAATGTAAAAGTAAGTATTTTTGAAAAACATTTGCCCCAATTTTCACTGAAAATCACTACTTTCCATATTTTTTACCCATTTTCACCTTCAAATTCACTTATTTTCAGCTTTTTGGCTATATATGATTTTATAAACTTTTTTGGCTATTTTTCTATATTTTTAGCATTTTGTTGCTTGTTTTTCCTGTTAAATTAGCATTAATTCGACAAAAACCGCCATAAATGAGTCTACAGACTTCAACAAGTATGTCAATGGTATAAACAACATTATAATGTAACACAGTTGTTGTTTTTAACATGTGTTATGCATTGCCGGTTCACAAAACGCACCTTTGTCATGTACCGTATTTTCTAAAATACTGTATTTCCTCAAAATACCCCCAGGGGGTTTATTTTTTCAGAGTGGAAATTTTGAGGGGGTATTTCGAGGGAAGGCTTATTCAAGTGGGTTATTATTTCGTAAGAAATTTTCACGAAATTCATAGTAAAGAGTACGCTTTCATATACACAAAACAGGTAATCAACACGCCAAGTAGGGTATATTTGGACATATCAATGTCTATTGCTACACAAACTAGTACATGATAGCTGCGATGCAAACTGTGACCAATATATACATAATGTACACTGCATACATCATATAGATCATTCCAAGCGAGGGAATACGGTAGTTCCCCCGGTGAATTATTTTTTCCTCACACTTTTTGAGGGGGGAAATATTCAAGGGGGGACAATTATTTTTCAAAATTTTAAAGCACAGTTCTTTCAATTTATTTCACAATATATGCACGTTTAATTAAACAACATGCTATTCTTGTTGAAATCAACTACACAACATACATGTGTCCCAATAGGTATAGCTATGCCCTTTCCCATCGCTAGTGCACATTGTATTTTTGCACACCAGATGCATTTGCATTTGATGATGCATTCAATGACCAGACGCAGCAGCTCTTTTGCTTATGGTTGCTTCATCAATGTGTAGTATTTTTTGAGTGTCAGTGGGGGGAACTATTTGAGGGGGAAATTGTTTTTTCCTCACTCACCTAACAAGGAGGGAACTATTCAAGAGGGGGAAACTATTGAAGAGGGGGAACTATTCGAGAAAATATGGTATTTATGTTCTACCGTATTTCCTCGAAATACCCCCAGGGGGTTTTGTTCTTTCAGAGTGAGAATTTTGAGGGGGGTTAAACAAGGGGGGATTTCGAGGGGGGTTTATTATTTAGGCAGGAAATTTTTGAAATCCCAGTACTAAATTGTTGTCTGAAACGTACGCAGACGTCGAAAAATGCAACAAAAATTGTCATTTATACAGCTATAAAAACTTGTAAAAATGTGTAGACGTTTAAGCACTGTTCTCACATAACAGAGTCATCGTTTTTAACGTGTGTTCTGCATTGCCCATATGACAAAGCCTTTGTCATTTACATTCTCTATACACTAAACTTGGGGGGGGGGTATTTCGAGGGAGGGGTTTATAAGTTCATAGTGTCCACCTTGAGGGGGGTATTTGGAGGGAATACGGTATTTACACTCAATTGGGGAGGGGGTATTTCGAGGGGGGGGGGCTAATAAATTTATAGTGGCCATTTTGAGGGGGGTGTTTCGAGACGGAGAGGGGTTATTTCGAGAAAATATGGTGTATAAATACACACCAGGGTAAAAACGGTTTTTTCTACTTCATTGGGCCAATTTTTGACATTTTTTATTTTTTGTCGGTTCGGGTCTCGTTAACGAGACCCAAACCGACAAATCGAGCAAAAACAAGGACAGTCGCGTGTGTTGTGTGTCGGTTTGTTGGCACATTGTCGTCACAAGCTGTGAACGTGTTTTTTTATATTTTTTTGTGCCAACATTTGAGGCGTTTGGTTCCGTAACCCGTTAAGTGTAAAAGTGAAAAAAAATGAGTTAAGTGCGGATCTGATATATGTTGTCATTTTTCTTCATGATAAAAAAAAATTTCCTCAATATCTCATACTGTTCCCGAGATACAGAGATACCGATTTTTGAAAAAAATGCAACTTTGCATCCGAAACACGTTATCTACAGCCCAAAATAGGTGAGTTTGCACGCGAAACCCGTTATCTACAAAAAAACCTATCATTTTTTGCACCCGAAACCCGTTATCGGCAGATAAAAAAGTTTGCATCCGAAACCCATAAACGATTTGTCCAAGAGGTGTCAAAATCACCATACAAATATGGAGTTTGCACTCAAAACCCATTAAGGAACAAATCTGCATGTACGTATGTTGATGTGATGTCACTCAAGTGGCCATAACTTTAACCATATTTGCCAGCCAGAGGGTTGTAAATATGGAAAATGAAGATAAATTCATGGCGTTTTCGAAAAGTTTCGAGCGAGCGTTGTCACTCAAACCATGCTGGCTCGGGCCAATGTCAAAATTTTAATTGCAATATTCAAAAATCCCAAAAACATGCAGATAACGGGTTTTGGAATCAAACTCCTCTCCTCATTTATCATTACAATGGAATGGCAGGTTTTGCACATTTTTGCACTCATGAAAGCAATAGAACGGCAGGTAGATATTATTGGGGGGTAAACTAAGTTTCTTATTTTTTTGCCATCTCATACAAATATTTACACATTCCATTATGTTGTACATTCACCGGTTTTGATGCCCTTTGAGTATGTTTGGGTTTGGGGTCTGGGCTTTGACAAAAAAAATTTTGTTTCCTTGAATATTCCCCCAGTCCTGAGATAAGGGGGGTCTATAAAAACATGGTCATTTTGCATGGCCGATCTGGCCAATCAATTTCGGAGCTTAATAACTTGTCCATTTCTGGGCCAATTCTGACCGTTCGACATTTAAAATGATTGGCACAACCTGTAGAGTAAATTTTTGAGGTCAACGCTTAGTGATGTCAACATCCCTTATGCTGATTTGACCCAGTTTTTCAATGCAAAAAAATGTTTCTGAACATGCTATCATATAGTTTAGATGATGAGAATTCATACCGGAAAAATTATTTCAATATCTCTTTCCAATAAAACATTGTAACACTTCAAACTTCCGCTTCGGAACTTCAAAAATCACTAATCCGTCCTCTAAAATGGAATCTACAGGTCGTGCCAATCATTCTGCCAAGTGTTGAGCCATCAAAATCAGCCCAGAAATGGCCGAGTTATTAGCCTTCAAATTCTATCGACCGGATCGGCCATGTAAAATGACTATGCTTTATTAGACCCCTTTTATCTCAGGACTGGGGGATTATTTGAGGAAACAAAATTTTTTGTCATAGCCCAGACCCCAAACCCCAACATACTCGAAGGGCATCAAAATCGGCCAATGTACAACAGAATGGGAATATTCATTTCTGAGATTGCAAAACATAGGTAGTTTACACCCTAATACATTGGAAGAGTGACAAAAAACTAAAATATAAAAAATGAATGGTGAGAATTTTCAAGTAGATATTTAATTCCAGCATTCAAACAGATATTTATTGTTGACAATGAAAAATGTTGACAAAAAATAGAAGAGCACTCTTCTATCAGAAGAAATACAGAAACCATAAAAGTCATTTAGCATCACAAAGAAATTGTTGTGACTGATACTTTGATAATATACTGTATTTCCTCAAATTACCCTGCAAGGTGTTCGTTTTTCAGAGTGGAAATTTGAGGGGGGATGGGTTAAGGGGGGAGGGGTTAAGGGTTAAGGGGGTTGAGGGGGTATTTCCAGGGGGGTATTATTTGGACAGAAATTTCTTGAACTCCCTGTACTAATTCATTGTTTTTAATCTACTCAGACATACAAAAATACATAAAACTGCCATGTAAAAGACCCTATAGACTTATATACCGTATTACCTCGAATTAATCCCCCCTTGAATTACCCCCCCCTCGAATCAACAACCCCCCCAAAATGGGAAATAATAACCCCCCTCGAAATACCCCCCCCCCTCCAGAATGATTTACATCATGTGTACAATGTACATGATGTATTTATTACTGCTTATTTGTATTGCAGCTGCACATAGACTTGTTTGTGTAGCAATCTACGTTTTTATGTCCAAATACATCCTGTTTGGACGCATTTATTACCTATTTTGGGTATGAAAATGCCAACTTTTTACTACTATCCTTACAAAAATTTCTGACGAAATAAAAAAAACCCTCGAATAGACCCCACCTCGAATTAACCCCCCCTCAAATTTTTCCCAAATAATAAATTTTTCTTAAATAATAAACCCCCATGGGGGTATTTCAAGGTAATACGGTAAGTATGTAGCTAGTATAAACCCTGACATTTTACATGACACATGACATTTTACACTTTACAGGGTCTTTTACATGGTCTTGAATTGCCCCCTGGGGGTATTTCAAGGAAGATAAATTCAAGGGGGGATAATTCGAGGTAATACAGCATATGCATTCCCCCTATCACTCACTACACTACTCCCTCATACACTTTTATAAGCAACTGTGGTAAAGTCGGTGTCGTCACAAAAAAAATGAAAAAAACACGTTCGCAGCTCGTGGCGACAATCGACAACAAAAATCAGGCTCACATGAAAACATTTTTTTTCTTGTGACGACAAGCGCTTATCGCCGCATTGTCGCCAATCAAAAGCTTGTGCTGACAACAAGATTTTTTCGATCAAAAAAAGCAAACCGACAACGTGAAATTTTTAAAATGCTTTTAACTCTGGGACAAAAAGGCCGATTTATCTGAAATTTGGCATGTGAGTGCACCTAACTAGTGAGTATACTGACCTGTTTTTTCTCGCAGATATGGAACTTTATTCTGGATTTATGAAACTTTTTCACTTTTTGATTTGTTGGCACATTTTGCAGTGTAAACGCCGCTTAATGCTTTTTCTTGTGTTTTGACGACCATTTAGATCAACACAAACACAATCGTAAACCAAATCATGTACTCGGTAATTAGAATTATTCTCATCCTCAGACTGTTTTTGGCGCCTTTGCACCAGAGTTGTTAAAATACCGGTATTTTTGGAAAGTGTAAGTGTAAGTGTAAATACACTTTCCAAATTTTGAGTATGGATACCAAAAGTGTAAGGTATTTTAAAAATACCTAGGAAAGTGTAAAAAAGTGTAAGTGTAAAATTTTTTTAGAAAGAGCTCTCACTGTGGAGGATTGAAAGACACCACTGTTTTCACCTTTAGATCACTTTTTTGTCAGTTTCATGCATTATCTCACATTTTACTGCATTTTATAAAACATTTCAGACTGTAACAAATACTGTAGTGGTATGAAGTTCCCTAATAATGGCACTTTTTCAGTGTTGATATTTTACTGATTAAGCAATGCGATACACACTGCTTAAATGCAAGATTGGACATGCAGCAAATGTCAATGCAAAAGCCAGTTGACTTTGTGTCCGGCTGGTGAATTTCCATTGATCTTGTCCTTTTTTACAAAAGTATGATGAACTGTAGAATACAATAAGTACTGATCAAAGGTTGGAGATCAAAGGCTAGTTTGTACATTTGTCATATTTTCAACATTCAATGCATAACTGCATGTGTGCACTGTGCAGTTATTTTTTGTACATGACCCTATTTTATGCTTTCTCAAAAGCATAATACAGGGACATCTGAAAGAAAGAAATACACTTTCTGTACCCGGGTATTTTGCTCAGGAAAGTGTAAAAAAAGTGTATGGGTATTTTATGAAAGTGTAAGTGTAAGTGTAAATGCAAATACCCATTTACCCGGGTATTTCGGGTAAGTGTAAATACACTTTCGCAACTCTGCTTTGCACTTTCCTTTCCGCTAACTTCAATACGTAGTGATCTTACTGTTTACCACACAGAGATTTCGGAAACTTATAAATCAGCTTTGAATGCATTTGAGTTTACCAGAATGCTTCACTTTCGCTCTCCGTCAACATTAGTTGACAAAGTCCTCATTCTGGTAAACTCAAATGCGTTTAAAGCAGATTTGTCAGTTTCCGAAATTTCGGCCGTAAACTAGAGTGCGTTGGGCCATTGCGTATTTAAATATGGCTATTGTTACACTTATTTTTTAAGACACATGAAAATTGTTTTGCGTTATCCCAGTTCACTAAGGTTTCATCAGCAAAGGTTAAATAACAGGTAAATATGGGTGTATAAGTATTTTACCATGTATACTTTTCTTGAACATATGAAATAAATTATTTTCAAAATGAGAAAGTTACAATTATGTATTTTTTTAACAGGAAGGAAATACCGCAAATCCTCGAATAAGACCCCCCCTCGAATAACTCCCCCCTGTTGGCGAGGTGAGGAAAAAATAACTCCCCCCTTGAATAACTCCCCCCCCCCTAAATAACTCCCCATGTTTATGAAAAGGATACAATACAAAATGCATAAGAATATTAGCCAACGTCAGCGACAGCAGATAAATACATGATGTGTATGCAGTGTATACACATCTTTTTGTTGTTCTTTACTGTTTAATACAAGAATAACATGAGTTGACAGACTGCATCTGCAATGATTTGTTTCCAACTTTTCTGAGGAAAAAATAACCCCCCCCCCCCTCGAATAACTCCCCCCTCAAAAACATCTGACGAAAAAATAACTCCCCTGGGGTCTTATTCAAGAATTTAGGGTATGATTCTTAAAAAAGGAACGATTCTTCAATGAAAGCCTTCCATAAAAAATTAACATAAAAAACTATAAAATAAAAAATTGTGGACAAAAAAATTTACACAAATGCGTTTGTGAGGAAGACAATGGAAGTCCAGGGAAAAATTCACTGAAGCCTGACATAAAAGAAATTATCCATTCATTCATCTATATAGTGACTGTCTGATCTGAGAATAGCCTGAACTTTTGCGTTACATCAAACTTGTCAACGCGATTTGCAGCAATGAATCTGGGCAATGAAGCAATGTACCGGGTGGCCCACGTCAGGCGCACGGTTTTGATTGGCCCCCAACACATCAAATTTGAATGAAAACCGCTCGAATTTGGTATGGGGGTAGATAAATGTACCCCATTTGTTGTGTTAAGTGGACAGTTTCATATCGCAAGATTTCGTGTCAGAACGTGAACGAGTTTCATATTTATGTTTTTGAATGTGTCCCATTGTAGATGGTCCTGTGGAGTAACGTTGTTTTGCATACAATGTGATACATGTGGAAATTAAGTGATATTTATGTGTGTGCTTCACATACCAAATAGGGTACATTTATCTACTGTCATGCCCAATTTGGGCTATTTTTATGAATAATTGGTGCTTTGGTAGGCGATTGCCTGAATGTGCCATGCTCAAACACGTATTAAACTTTGCTTCACGTTCCGACATGAATTTTTGTGATGTGGAACTGTGCACTTAACGCAACAAATGGGGTACATTTATCTACCCCCATACCAAATTTGAGCAGTTTTCATTCAAAATTGACATATTGGGAGCCAATTGAAACCGTGTGCCTGATGTGGGCCACCCTTTACATCTGGGTAAAATGTCTCAGACCCCGCAAAATGCCATGTAAAATGTCAAATGCCATGCAGTGTTTACGGTTATGAACAAAATCATGAGAAATGTCAAAAGACCAGTAAAAATACAATAAAGGTAGACATTTTAAATGACTTTTGGAACTTTGCATGTTTGACATTTTGCCAGGGGGAAACTCTTCAAACAAGTGACAAACTGATGAAAAGAATTCAATTTACAAGTAAAAATACTTGTCACTTCTGAGTTGACTTGTCACACTCACCACTTACAGGTGTAAAAACGTACTGAAAATTGCAAAATTTAACTAATTTCTCTTACTGGGATGGGAAGTTATTTATAATTCAGCAGTGATTGACAGGTAATCTGAAACATTTTACCATAATACAATTTCCCCTATTCACTCTACACACTAGTCTTCAACCAAAACTTTACAACCCCATAAATCAGCTTTGAACACACCTGAGTTTACCAGAATGAAATGTCCGCCAACTTGAATTCAAAGGGATTCACAATAACACATTATAGTATATTCAAATGCGTTCAATGCTGATTTATGAGTTTTCTAGTTTTTTGTTGAAAACTAGTGTGTACCCCCCCCCCACAAACACATCTGGCGCTCAGTGTGTAAAGTGCGTAAGCTTTGTGTAAGCCTAAATTTCGCTTGTTTACCTCGCAGAATTATGCGAAGTTATCCCCGGCTTTCTTCTGTGCGAAGATTTTATTTGTATTGGCAAAGTTTGCTCAGCCAATATGGAATGTCGATTTGAGTCTAAATGGATTTTATGAAGTTTGCGGTCGATAAAGATGTGTATTTGAGTATTTATTTAGGTATTGCGGCTCTACACACTTATTATTTAGTTTACGGTCGAAATTTCGGCAACCGATAAATCTGTTTACCGGAATGAAGCATTTTCAATATTAGTTAACAGTATTAGTTATTCATTCAAATTTATTGATTCATTCTAACCTGATTCGTCAGTTTCCAAAATTTCGGCTGTTCTGCTAGTGTGCCCGTGGCGATTTCATTTATTCCGCACTGGTTTGGTTTAGATTATAGATTTTTTCCAAAAAAAATTGGGAAAAATTAAGAAAATACTTTAATATTTGTGCACTGGCGTCGAAAGATGTAATTTTATGTTCAAAATCTTTCCAAATATTTTGATGTCGATATATGATAAATATGAAGTGCGTTATAATATGCGATCAAGTGCTAAAGTAAAGTGGTAAAAAAGTGCAGAAACCCAAATAATGCCTTTTACTGCCACGGAAATCTTGATAAATAAATAATGGCACTTACTAAATAATGCCACGGAAATCTCATCAAAATTGTGCAAAGTTGCATGAAGATCATATTTTTAATTCAAAAAGCCAAATACCTATCAAATACCACAAAAATTTGTCCTGCCATCAAAATGACGAATAAATTCACTCAAATTTAACTTTAAAAAAATCTCGGGCCAGAAAATATGAAAACATCCACTCCAAATCGAAAGTGTGCAATATGCAGCAAATGCCGATGCATTTATTTCTGTATGTTACAAAATTTCAAAGAGAAACACCTCAGAAGTGAATAAATAATGCCTCACTTCACTCTGTTTAAGAGAGATGAGATTTGAGAAATCTAAACAAATAGATCCTGATTTTATATCGAATATCAGGGTACCGTAATCCTTTGAATAGTTCCCAAAAGGCGATTTTATTTTTGTATTTTTTTCCGATATCGACATTTGATATAAAGTCGATATATAGTCGATTCTCGAAACTATGAAAAAGATAAAAGTTTTTTTGCACTTTTTATAGCTTAAAACATCGCTAGAAAGTTTGCTAAACAACTTGCAAATCCTAAATTCCCGAGTAGATTATTCGAGGGAATATGGTAGTCTTTGTTGCGGACGTAAAAGGTAAAGGGTTAACAACATCGAGTATTTTATTGTTTCCGTGATTAGAACATAAAAAATCATACGATTTGAGCTAAAATTGTTTGATTTTCATCCTTTTGTAGACAGTTCAAACACAGAAAATTCCATGGTGGCTAAATTTTGCAATTTATACAATTTTAAAATAGTTACGCAGTCCAGAAACAATTATAACTGCTGGAGCATTGAAATGGTTCCCCACAATCAGATCTGGCATTTCTTTTTAAAACAATGTCTAAAAAACGGTTGAAAAAGATAACCGCACCAAATTCGATACTGAATTATGGATGAAAAACGTTTTTAGCTACCTACCCTGTTGTTAAAAAAATAGTTTTTAAACACGGTTAAAAAGCACCGGTCATCCCTAATCTCACTATCGTTCCAAATTAAAAAATCAGATCAACACCCCCCATTGATTTCACATTTTATTTAAAAAAATAAATACCCTGGAACAGAAATAGAACACATTATTCATCCGTTTGTCTCTAAATTAGCGCACTCAAAACTGTGAAGAGGCAACAAATATTGTATAAAACCAGTTTTAGTATTCAAATATTTGATAAACTATTGAGGCCAAGAATACTAAAAGCTGTCAAATTACTATTTTTTTCAAAGAAAAGTTATTTTAGTCAAAAGTAAATATGTTTATGTGAATATAGAAAAATGATAAAAGTTTCAGAAAAAAATAATTCAAGTTACATTTTGGTTTCATTTTTTTTCCAGCGAACTAAATAAAAACAAGAACATCTTTTGAAGATAAGATATTTGTCATAAATCGTTAAGTTCCGTTTTTATAGCTACACACACACCGGCTCAGTTCAGTTTAATTGAAAATGTTTGAAATGCGTTTCAGTTGACTGGAATAGAATGCATTTACCGTATCATTTTGTCGTTGTCAACTAATGCGGCCAGAAATTATAATAAATACCTACATTGCGTCGATCGGAACGCTTTTATAACACACTTTTTTAAACACTTTTATCTCACAGTTGAAGAACAATTCAATTGACCGGCTGTCAACTAAATAGTGTGTGTGGTTCCCTTATGTCATACACAGGCGCGCTGGCTACTTACAGATTCATGTTCAAGCTTTTTTGTGATTAAATACACTAATTGCATGTTCACAAAACATGGCTTTTTTCAAATGTGTGCCATAGCTCGATATATATTTTTGTTATCAAATTACGTACCTAATAGCGTAAAAGATCAAGGCGCACATTGTTGTAAATAGCTAAAGGCCCTACGCACACTAGTTTTGAACCGATATTTTTAAATAATTGGAAAACTCAAAAATCAGCTTTGAACGCATTTGAGTTAACTGGAATGAGTTATTTTTACTCTCCGTCAACTGCAGTTGCCATACACCTTATTCCAGTAAACTCAAATGCCATTCAAAGCTGATTTACGAGTTTGTTAAATTTTAAGTTTACTGACAGTAAACTAGTGTGTGCGGCGCCAATCCGTCAGGATCCCCCCCCCAAAAAAAAGTGAAAGAAAAAGGAAAAAAACTCACAACAATGGTCGTCGACAGCCGGGCCGCAATTTTCCGCCAAATTGTCGATTTCCGAGCGCTCATCGATGATCGACAAATTTCCAATCGATAAATAATCTTCTAAACTGAAGATACAACTGGCCAGCGGCTCAAATGAGGCGATAATTGATGAATTGTTTTCTGCGAGGAAAAAATGAAATCGGTCCCAGGCAAACTGGCTTGAACTCGGGAACTGAAACTCAGCTTTGAATGCATTTTGGTTTACCGGAATGAGAATTTGACGGTTGTCGGAAATGCATCATTCTGGTGAACTCAAACGCGTTCAAAAAAGATTTTTCAGTTTCTGAGCTTTCGTTCGTAAAGTAGTGTGCCCACATTTTCTGGCAGCATGCCAAAACGCCAGAAAATCGAGAACTGTGACTATCGTGGGGGGAATTTGGAACTCGGATGAAAGATTCTTACTATCAAACGAAAATTCTGGGAATAGTAAAAGATTTTCGTAGAGGCGATTTGTCCAATGTAGTGAAAAAATTGGCTCACGGCCAGCAGCGGAATTTTCAATTTTCCAAAAAAAACGTAAAAATAAAAACGTGATTTCGCAATCAACTTCATTTCGGAGAAAAAACGTCATTCTGGTAAACTCAAATGAGTTCTAAGCAGATTTTCGAGGTTTCAAGTTTGTTTTTAAGTTTAAGACAAGTAGCGTGTAGACACAATTCCTCTGCATGTTTTCAGTGGAAAATTTCTATTTCCATTGACCACAAAGCAAAATTGTATTTATACACTGACCTGAATTGATAAAATCATCATCCAACTGAATTTTTAACGGTCCTTGAACGCTGTCCCTGCCTCTGTGGGTATTGTTTACAGTGTTTGGTAGTTTTACATTTACAAAAAATGGCTTGGAATAGTGCCAAATGTAGGGTTTTATGGCACAAGTCATCTTAAGCGTATTACTAGCTGATTGACAATATATAAAAAATATAAAATGACATGATGCAGCTTATTTGTATACATTTTCCAAATAATTTACCGTATTACCTCGAATTATCCCCCCCTTGAATTAACCCCCCCCCCCTCGAATTAACCCCCCCCCTCGAATTAACCCCCCCTCAAAATCAGCTGGGGAAATAATAAACCCCCCCCTCGAAATACCCCCCCCCTTCGGAATGATGTACGTCATGTACATAATAAATACGCCATGTATGCAATGTACATGATGTATATTACTGTTTATTTGTATTGCAGCTACACATGGACATGTTTGTGTAGCTAATCTACGTTTTTATGTCCAAATATATCTTGTTTGGACACATTTATTACTTGTTTTGGGCATGCAAATGCCTACTATTTACTACGATCCTTACGAAAATTTCTGACGAAATAATAAGACCCCCCCATGAATAAACCCCCCCCCCCTCGAATTAACCCCCACTCAAATTTTGCTGGCGAAATAATAAACCCCCATGGGAGTATTTCGAGGTAATACGGTATTCAGAATCAGCTTGCTCAAGTACATTTTGTAGAAGAAATGTTCTGAGTCAAGTGCTGTGTCCCAAAAAAAGCTTCGAGTCATAAGTGACAAGAAGACTTTGTAACTTTTTGCAATTTTAATGTGTCATTATTTTTCCACGTGCACATCCCCTATTACTAACCACTTTCTTGTCACTTTTTATCACTTAATCAAGTGCTGAAAATAACCCAACCCTAAAAAAATGTAACCTGATCCACATCCACACAACACCCATTTCTGCAGATGCTCTGATAATCAAGGAAACTGGGTGTCCAGAAATGGGCCCCAGCAAAAGTTTGCCACCATCTTGATTTGGAGCAATTATGGCCAAACGCGACTGGAGGATATTTTGGGTTTGTCCATTTCTGGCTTCAGGAGAAATTATGACATGCTGGGTGATCGATTTTACAGGGTGGTCCGGATTTGATGGTTGAGTGGAAAATGTCACCTGGAAATTGGAAATTTATTTTTTTACCTACACGTATTTAATTAATATTCAAGATATTTTCAGAGTTGTTAGAATTACTGAACTTTTTTAAAAGTATATGTAAATGTAAAGTATTTATTTTTTACTCATCACAATGTATAGAAAACGTAAAATACTTTTTTTTACTCGTACGCACGCGTAAATGTGAGTACAAATTTTTTCCAAGTAAAATGCAAAAGGGAACACTTTTCTTTGTAGAATATGTAGAGCTGGGTAGGTTTTCGAAATATTTAACCCCCCTCAAAATGGCCTCTACGAATTACCTAATAGACCCCATCGAACCCCCCCCCCCCCCCCAATTGGGTGTAACGAGAATGTAAATATCAAAACTTTCAGTTTGTGTTCTGTGAAATGCAGGACACCGTTAAAACAATGACTGCGTCACGCTAGACCAGCGTTTACATCATCTCTATTTACATACTTAGGTATATATTTATGTACATAGCACTTATTTTCCCATTTTTCTACCTCGGCGTATGTTACAAACAATGAATTACCTAGTACCTATTACCGGGGTTTGGGGAGTTTCGAGGAAATAGAGTACATTGCAGTGAGTCACCTTATAAATATGTCCCTCATTGCATTCTCAGAAATACATTTTATTTACGCGTATGCTTCAAATATGTACGCGTACATGTGAGTACGTTCCTTTTTCTAAAAGTATATGTAAACGTATTTACCGCGTACTCGCGTACGCGTATTTTTCGAGTAAACGTACGTACCTTTTAACAACTCTGGATATTTTCACCATGCAGGTATTGCGTATTGCCTCGAAATACCCCCCCCCTCAAAATCGAAACAATGAATTTATAAACACCCCACGAAATACCCCCCTCGTTTAACCCCCCTAAAATTCTCACTCTGAAAAAATAAACCCCCTGGGCGTATTTCGAGGAAATACCGCATATACCTATAAATTTAGCTTTTCAGTTTTTCGCAAAATTTTGCGATAATTTCAGCTTTTCGATATAAATACTCTATATTTTTCAATATTTTTGCAATGTAGGTTTTAGAATTCGACTTTTAGACGTCTTTTAGTTGAGACGACATACCATCAAATCAAACTTCAAAAATGTGAAAATTCTGAAAATTGCATAAATTTTGAAACGTTTTCGATGCACAACCTAGAGTGACGATATAAATTCTGCGGACTGCGGTGAATCCAAAACCAACCGTGGCTGCGAGTGTTGTAGGTAGAATTTCATCAGCACAAAAGTATACATCGACTAGAGTCTGTGAAAAATTCAAAAATATTCAAAAAAATTGGCTGTGTCAATCACACACAAAATTTTTACTAAATTCCAATTTTACCTGTTCATCATGGTTCCATAAAGTCAAGTATTTTGTTTGAACTGAAGGGTAACAAAGATATAAAATGACAAATAATATCAATAATTTGTAGGGTAGGAACATCATCAATTCAATTTTTCACATAATTAGTGGAAATAATAATCATTCAGGTAGTATTTTCATCTCACGATTAACTTCATATAATCAGCCATACTGAAATGTTGTTTCAATGTGTTTTCAAACAATACACAGAAACAAGGTTTATTTTCGAATCGCATATCAGCGAATGTCACTCAATCAAATGAGGAAAACCTGATATTCAACCACAGCGCTTTCTAACCCCTCGATTCGTAAGCCAAACATAGTTGTTTAAACGTACCTTTTTACATTTACTCGAAAAATACATATAAAATAGCTTGAGTATCGAGCAAATAGCCAAATACATTTACATTTACTCGCTTTTTGAAAAAAGCATATTAACTTGAAGGTGAACTAGTGCATTTGAAGGTAAAAAGTGGCAATAAGGTTAGAAAATCAATAAGGTGAGAAATGTAAGAAAATACAAAATTATTTTACTCATTTATTTAGTAATGAGTAAAAGTGTAAAAAAATTAATTAACATTTTCTTTACTCAGGGGATGAGTAAAAAAGAAATAATTTATGTTTACATTGAAATACCATATTTGCTTGAAAAATCCCCCTGAGGGATTATTATTTCATCAGACTTTTTTGAGGTGGGGACTATTCGAGGGGGGAATTATTCAAGGGGGGGATTATTATTTCGTCAAACTTTTCAAGCATGTTTGTATCAAATAGTTTCACGAATTATGCTTTATCAACACAAAAATGTGCCATTTTGGTTCAAATTGGGCAAAACAAATTGATCAACTCTTAAGGGGGGATTATTTTTCCTGACTCGTCTTACAGGGGGGATTATTCGAGGGGGGGGGGAATTTTTCAAGGGGGGAACTATTCAAGCAAATATGGTAAGTTCAGTACTTTCAACAACTCTGAAGCACATGTGTCATTACTAAACCCAAAGTATCTTGGTTCAAAGCTACAAAGTTTTATTTTAATTCATTTCATAAGATATTGTGTGTCATTATTTAACTGACAAAATGTCACAGTGGTCAAATATTTTTGAAATGTGTGTCTGCAGTATATTTTTATAAAAACAATATTTGTTGTAAATAAATGCATGTAAATATAAGAGTTTTCATTGCAAAATAGTATATTCAAGTGCCATAATGTCTACCTATTACATTATTGTAAATTTTTGTTTGGATCCATATTCAGGCACAAATAGTGTTAGAAAAGTGTCAGAAAAATTGTTGGGGTAAATATGCATGAATTTGTAACTATTATAGCTGAAAAATTCACAATGACACTTTTTGGTGACAACAAACAATGGGTTACCAAACGGCATACTTTTCTACTTTAATTTGGCTTCAATATCACTATACTTTGGCTTAACAATCGATGAGTTAAATATCGGTAGCTTAAATATCGCTACACTCTCAACCAAATTGTTTTCGAAATGAATGATTTTCTTGATGCAAGAAGTCATGAAGATCGTGAATACATTAAAACGACCTTGGCACCGGAAAATATTTGCATATCTTTATGTTCATTTCGTCGGAGTTTTCAAGCGAAAAAAATCACAAATGATTCAGTTTTAGCGAAATTTTGTCGCGGCGATGTCACGGCCAGATTCGACATTTAATTTGTCCCAATTTCGATTATTCATGCGTGAACAAAAAAGGGTTCATTGGCCATTGATTTTATTCATGATACTTATTTATTTAGTGTGACGCGTGAAAAAATTTCACTCTGATCAAACGGTGACTCGGATTATGGGAAAAATGTGCAAAAACAGCAGAAAATTCAAACCATAGGCAATTTATCGAATCCTATAGCAGAAAAAATACAAGCACTATCAGCATCAGCCGCTATGATATTTACCACTTTTTACAATTTTACAATTTCAAAAAACCTAAAGAAAATCACCTAGGTATATAAAAACAGACAGAAAAATTCACTTCTCTTTACACACTGCGGCAGATAATTTGAAAATCTACTTTCGATGTAACGATACACAAACTGAATGTGTAAATACAAGATGATACGCTTCTGTGCACATGTAAAAAGTGATTTTAAACCGGGAAGAGTCATCATTCTGAAATGACCCTTGCTACAGTATGCCTCTGAATGTGCTGATTTTATGTTTTATATCTCCAATCATTGATTAGTGATAAATAGGTAGTTGACATATTATCAAGTGTTTTCTCTCATAACATTACATCGCTTTCACAATCAGTGAATTTGATTTTACATTTAATTTTACAATTGACAATAGGTACAATTTTTAAGTGACTTCATTCATCAAAATACAGTAAAATTTTGTTTGGCGTTCAGTCCGATCACTACTACATTTTACATATTGCAAATCAAGGGTAATTTTTTGTTGCAGCAAACAATGCAAATTTTTTTTCACATTATTTTGTATGCCTTTCAAACATTTTGTAAATATGGCCAAAATTTCGACATCTACTATACTTCCACATTCACGATCTTACTGTAGAATGGTAAGCATTTTTGTTTACTATACACTGTTTTCTGTATGGGTAAAATAGGAATGTATTTACATACAGGAACAGCAGCAATAAAAGTAAAGAAGGTAGAATGCTGGTTCACCTGTAGTGAAACGTACAGGGTGGTTCAGACAGAGAATTGCAAAAATGGTCATTTTGCAAAATAATGATTGCATACAATCTCAGCAAAAATCTCAAAATAATTAACATGCGATATTTTCTCCTAAAACGAATTAAATCTCTATAGAAAACCTTACCAAAATATAAAAAGTAATATTAATATAAAGAAATCTTTGAGTGGTATTCACACACAATGTTTTCTATTTAATTTTGCTATTAGTTTGGCCAAAAGCAATTCAAAGTATAGAAAAAATAATAATTGTAGCAAATTTGAAGCTAAGAAGGCACACACATTTGGCCAAACCCTTGGATCCACAGATCAAACATTTTGAAAAATCTACAGATTGTAGACTATGTTTTGCTGATTGAAGTTGGACAAAATAAAATGAAATGTTGTATCAATGTGATTCAATCTAATGTATATCAATGGTGTTTAGGGACATCTACCTTTACTACAGCTGGAAACAAGTTGCCAAACTAAATACAATAAGCATAGCCACATTCATATTTAATTACTGTATTTTGGGAACTTCACTCATGCGAGGATCACACAGGATGACCTCTCATTTCTGGTATCAGAACAACCTTAACCAAATTTACTAGTGCATGTGAAAGTATGAGCAGATTTACACACCAAAGGGAGGTACAATTCTAACAGTCATTGCAAAATATTCATTTCACAAAAAAATTATTTCCCAGCAAGTAAATACCTGCATTTTTCCACCATCAACACCATTGATTTTAAAAACCGCAAATTGTGTCAAAATAATAAAAGTTACGTGAACCACCCTGCATGCACTTCGCAGGTGTTGTGTTTTGTGCACTGTGCTACATTCGTTTTTTACACGCCTCATGTCATGGGTGATTGGATTCGAAATGCCACTTTCCAGGGGAGAATGTTTTTTTCTGTGTTTTCAAAATGTGACTACCGTGTGTTTAATATGGTGTCTGGATATTGAATGTGGTGTCTGGATATTGATAATTGGTAAAAAAGATTTTCTAAATTTTGATGATGTAAGTCATTCATTTGAAAATACCATTTTTTAGTTTCTCACCAATTTTCGATGAACATTTGCAGTTTAACAGATGGGTATTTTACTGAATAACTGCTGCATTTGTCTGTAGGGGCCAATAAGATGCGCCGAGATTTCCATGCCAACAGTTACAGCTAAAAAATACACCGAACCAATAACCAAGGGGGGGGGCAGTCCCGCACCTTGTAAAGTGTAACGTCAAGTGTCAAATTTCATGCATGATGTCAATGAAAATAAAAAGGAAAAGAGTAAAGTGTATTTAATTTACTAACCTTTGACCTTTTTAAAAAAAAATTACCAATTTCACATGACACTTGACACTCGATTTTACACTTTACAAGGTGCGAGACCGCCGCCACCGTATGTGCATTTGAACATCGTTCCGCGACGCATCAACTAAAATCTGGATGGGAGCCAGTCGGCCCAGTTGACACCTCATGTCACCAGAGTTGTTAAAAGTACTGAACTTTTTTCAAAGTACACGTAAACGTTAAGTATTTTTTAAATTTTACTCATGAGTAAACATGAGTAAAATACTTTTCGGCTCAGGAAATGTAAAAGGGAGTATTTTTGACGGATTTCGCCCCAATTTTCACTCAAAATCACTAATTTTATTACCTTTTTGACGATTTTCACCTTCAAATTCACTAGTTCATGCGTTATTTGCCATTTTAAGCTGTTTAGAATTTTTTCCCCCTATTTTTCGCTTTTTTCTCACTTCTCCTCCATCTATCCCTTGAAAAAGCCTATAACAAAACCCATCTGAAATACGTTTTCTGTACTCGAGTACTTTCAAAAAGTATACGTAAAAGTGAGTACAGGTACATTTTTCAAAGTATACGTAAACGTATTTACTCAGTACTCGAGTATATGCACTTTTTGAGTAAACGTAAATACGTTTTAACAACTATGCATGTCACTGTCAACTAAAACACAGTGTGGTAGGGCCAATGACCCAAATTACAAATGCCATGGGAACTATGAATGTTTTCGGGAAGTCCGAATTTAATAATTTATTTGACGCGATAAATATAATGGGATAACTGAAAAAACATTTCGAACATTGGTTTGCTGGATATTTATTCCGAATATTGAGAACAATTTTGATATGGACTAGAATATCGGCTGTCATTTGATCACTGCAAAAAATCACTTTGAATTGCTATTAGAGTAAATCTGTCAAAAGTACTCAACTGATATGCGGCAAAAATCTACCGCGGAATAAAATGGCAATTCAAAATGATAAGAGTTAACTGGGCAAGCTCATACACGTGTTTAGGTAATCAGTTATCCAAAATCATTTACCCACAGGTACTGCAAGCAAAATTTTACCCAATAGGTAACCTATTGTCTAATTCAGAAAAATAGACATTCAAAAATGGCGCCCGATGTCATTCTGATAGCGTATCAAAAAAGCATGGCGCCATTTGAGAGTATAGCGATTTTTAACCTTCCCGATTGGTAAGCTCTCGATTGGTAAGCCAAAGTATGTCGATGGGTAAGCCAAAGTGTATCGATAATAAAGCCACACACGTAGGGCTCGAACTCGACTCGACTCGACTCGTGACTCGAGGGTAAAACAGGGTACCGACTCGACTCGCCCGACTCGACCGGAAAAATATGGCCCAAACTCGAGACTCGAGGTTTTTGCCTGACTCGACTCGAAATTTTGGCAAATTTCGAGTCAGGGTTTCTATTGAAAAATGTCCTAAAATATCAATTTGGATATGAAATTTTAACCATATTTTCCAAAAAATTCGCGCGCAAGCGCGCATTTCCACACCACATGCATGGTATATTGTGGATTGGCTGGCATATGTATTGAATGGTGTTAAAACTCAAATTTCTTAATACCATACAATTCTACATAATGTGCATGTGCATGCTAGTTTAACACCAGATTTTGGCAAACTCATGAATCAGCTTTGATAAAACGCATCTGAGTTTACTGAAATGAGATATTCGTAATCCCCATCAACTGCAGTTGACAGATACAACATTCTGGTAAACTCAAATGCATTCAAAGCCAATTTATGAGTTAACCAAAATCTGGCAGTAAACTAGCATGTGCTGCGCCACATACACACACACCACCTCAAATGCATTGCACAATGTTGGCACTGATCCAAAAAATGTAGTAAAAGATGTTGATTTTCCATCACTAGCCGATTTTTTTTGCAACTTTATTTGTAACAACATGACTGATAAAAAGTTCTATTTTTGCTTTATCTTGATATTTAAATGAACTGTTGGCGTTTAAACTTCATTAGGTGTGTGTGACAACATTGGTAGAGAAACCAGTGTCAAAAATTGCTGCGAGGGTCATACCCAAAAGTAATGCATGAGACTCGACTCGAGACTCGAGATTTTTGCCCGACTCGACTCGACGTTTCACTGGTACGCCCGACTCGACTCGCCGACTCGACCGGAAAAAATTTGGGGATGCGACTCGAACTCGAGTTTGAAAAAAATCGAGTTTCAAGCCCTACACACACGGCTTAAAAAGTGTCTCGATTGTTAACCCCTGGTATGTCGATAATAAAGCCAATACATAAATACGTATAGAGCAGACGTGATGAGATGCCGCATCAAGATATTAGAGTGTGTGTTGAAGGTGCACCAGCACCTTCAACACAATCTTTCAATTGAGGATGGCTTTGGTTTGCCATTTCAGGTGCATTTTACATGACTTTTGACACTTTGCATGACGTTTGGTATTTTGCACCACATTTTTACAGTACTTTTCAATGCAAAGCATACTTTTTGATCAATATATTTATCTGCATACTTCGATACAATAAATATTTGCATTACATTACATTTTTATATTATATTTGTGTATAAATACTTTACATTAACATATTTTTTGTCACCGCTCATTTTTAGGTAGCAGTTTGCACATTTGATAAAGGTGCCTAGACATAATTACCTCATGTACATACCTCAGTAATTCATTGATGTATTTAATGTTTTGTACACACCAGTAATTCGTTGATATAAACACCTTCCCGGTCACGTCCGGCAGCCATTTTTTGATTTTACTTCTTACATCCTATCCCCAGTTCTACGGCGCCCCCGAGGCTGAAACTTGGGGGAGATATTGGCGCAACCCCCCTCTACTTCGCATGAATTGGGGGGGTCGCGGCGACCCACCCTCAGAGGGGTCGCCGCGTTCCCCCAATTCATGCGAAGTAGAGGGGGGTTGCGACAATATCTCCCCCACGTTTCAGCCTCGGGGGCGCCCTAGAACTGGGGATAGGATATAAGAAGTAAAATCAAAAAATGGCTGCCGGACGTGACCGGGAAGGTGTTTATTAGAATGTACAGACGCGGCTTACGAATCGAGACAGTCGGGTTAAAAACCGATATACTTTGGCTTACCACTCGAATAAAAATTAAATTTGCATGCGGCTCACTATCGAGATACATTGGCTTACCCATCGACATACTTTGGCTTACCAATCGATAGCTTACCAATCGGGAAGATTAAAAATCGTTATTCCCACCGCCATTTAAATGGCGTTGAACGCCAAACAAAATCTTTGCGTTGAATGTCATTTCAAATTGTTGGAAATAACGCCATTTTTCTTCACTACACAACCGCAGTTCGGCATATACAAATGTAAATATTTTACGACATTTATTTACCCACATGTTTTATTAAAATTAAACTTTTAAAAAAATCATGCCATGTGGGTGCTTTTATGGCACAAAAATGTTTTTTATAAGCCAAAAAATGAGAGGTGACAAAATCTGGCACGGTGGTTCAAAATATTTCAGCTAAATATTGTCGCGAAAAAAACAACGTTTTAAGAGATCGGAATGGCGCGCTAATTCAGTGCGTAAACCGATTTGCAAATCGAAATTTCTGAATTCACATTCTTTTTATTATTTTAAATTATGAAAACTTTTTAACTTTTCACTCACAATTATATCACACAAATGCAAATGCATGAAAATAAATTTACAAAAAGATACCTGACGCCATATTTTTAGGTTTATAAATCGATTTATACACCGAGTTCACATGATGACTAAAATATTATTTCACGCGCTTATTATACCTATAGATCTAAACTAATAATACTTCATCTGGGGTCAATTCCGCAAGTGGAGAGGTAAAAACAATTTAAAAATGAGAAGTAAACACTTATAATAAAGTTAAATTTATAATTTAAAAATGAAATGGCACGTAAAAGTGAAATACATTTGTAGTGTTTTCTCATCACTTTCAAGTTTTTACTTGCCATGTCACTTCTCACTTATAAATTTACTTTCCTCTTAACTTTTTACTACTCACTTAGGTATAAATGTTCTCCTCCACTTGCGGAATAGTGATGGAAAAGCGCCATGGCGCTGGCGCCTGGCGCTAACGCCAAAGGAATAAGCGCCATGGCGCTTGGCGCTATTTTTGCCTGGCGCCAGGAACAAAATGCTTGGCGCCAGCGCCAAAGCAAAAAGCGGCATGGCACTTCCGGCGCTTGGCGCCATTTTGCTCTGCCGCCATTGGTGCTTGGCGCTGGGGTTCGGAAAAGCGCCATGGCGCTTGGCGCCAAAGTCCTGGCGCTTTTTCCATCACTATTGCGGAATTGTCACCCGGCGCTAAAATGATGAATATGCAGCAAATGTAGGTACCTACAAAATTACACAAAACTCAAGCTGTACGCTACTACTAGCTGTTAGCTTACTACCAAAAATTTCGCAACTGAAATATCCGTTTTGAACCCATTTGAGTTTACTAGAATCCACCATTTCGATCAATGTAAACAAGTAGTTGACAGAAAAGTCATTCTGGTGAACTCGAATGCGCTAAAAGTATAATTATCAATTTCCAAACTTTCAGCCGTAAACTAATATGTGGAGCCACAATGTATAGTACCTATTCTAGTTGATTGACTAAAACTACAAATCTCATTTTTTACACACGATCCTGAATATTGACACATAATTAACATAACTACCTAGGTATATAAAGTACCATATATCCCCGAATAACTCCCCAGGGGAGTTATTTTTCGTCAGACTCTTTTGACTGGGTCTAAAGGGTTTTTTTCTCACATGGCTAACAGGAGGAAGTTTTTCGAGAGGGGCTATTCAAGTGGGCTTATTCGACGATACACGGTAATCTGGTAAAAGTCTGAACTATTGATAACTCCTAAAACGATTAGTCAATAAATAAAAGCAAACTACAAAAGCATGAGACCCCGTTTACACGGATTTTTTGTGACGACTCAACAAAAATAAAACGTTCAATAAGTTGAGTAAAAATATTCCATATTTATGAGAAAAAGTGGTCAATTATACATCTTACCTAGGCGAATATGCATGTCAAATTGCACAATTGTGCTTGTAGCTCATGAGTTAAAAGCCTTTGAAAACTTTTGCAGTTGTCGGACAGTTGTCGGACTGTCTCCGACAGCCAGCGACAATAGCAAACTTTTTTCAAACGTTATAAATCTTGAGGTACAAGCACGAGTCTGCAATTTGGCCTGCATATTTGCTTCGGTAGAAGGTATACTTGACCACTTTTTCTAATGAATATGGAACCTTTTTACTCAACTTATTGAACGTTTTATTGTTGTCGAGTCGTCACAAAAAATCCGTGTAAACGGGGCCTAACTGTTATGGAACAAACAGGCAAAAAATGTATCACATAAATATTAACCCATAATTGTTCCTAATCCGCACACTCAATTTGCTCAGGTACAGTTGATAAATCCCATTCCAGGGGTTCAATCGACTTCACATTGGGCAAAAAAGTTGCTGCATGTGTGGGGGGATTATTTAACAAATTTATTACATTTGACATAAATTTGACATAAAAATTACAAAAAATGCAGCTGTGACAACAGTTTTGGATGATTTTTTGTGGTATTTATTCAATAGGGACGGCACTTAATTTTTTAAGCTGATTTAAAACAACCCGCGTGAACGCGTTAAAACGCGTTAAAGATCTAAACCCTGAAAAAGGTAGTGATCACAAAATTTCAGCACAGCCAGCGGTCGGAAAAGCGCCAGTGTTTTTGGCATATGTGTCATGAAGTAAAAAACAACTAAACTTAAAAATGGGGAATTTCGGAACCCCTCCATCCAGGTTTTCACCTGCCGGAAAACGGGAAGATGAAAAATTTCCAGCTGCCTCAAAACGGAAATATAAAATTTGCGCCTTCATAAACACAAGGAAATTTAAAAATTGAAAGCAGAAAGGGGAACGTAGAAATTGTTCCGCTGGCAGAAAACGGAAAATGAGCCGGAAAAACGGAAATATAAAGGCAAATATAAATTTTACCCTCGGAAAAGAGACATTTCTGGCACACTGCCAAAAAAATCGCTATAAAAATCACCATTCTTCGCATCTTTTACATCTGGCCCGGGAAAGCCCCGCCCCCCTTGGAAACGCGACACTTACCTGTAATCCTTCCAAGCAGTTTCCATTAAGGCGGGGCTTTTGAACTCGGCCACGGCCAGTGGTTGAACACAGGCGCAAAATTTATTCTTTCCCTCAAAATTGTCATTTAACAAAACATCAGCGTCTGGTGAAGGTTGCCCTAATTTCGAATTAAAATTCACATTTTTTCCATTTTCAGGTACATTTTCATCTGTCGAAGTAGGTTGGGGATAAAAAGTGGTTTTCTTTTTTTCACTCGAATCTTGGGAGGTTGTGTTTTTGGTGGGTATCAGATCTCCCTTCCATACAAGACGGTGTTTTAGGTCGATTCGATGCACCATTGCAGCCTCGGCCAAAATACCTGGGGAGTTTTTTTTATTTATTTTATACGCCATGGATACTGGCGCACATAGACATAGTTACATATAACATGACATATAAAAAAACAATGAAAAGACCCAATGTTTGTGTACGCGAAATTGCGCGCAACAAATCGCCCAAAAAAGTGATATACATACTTAGCGAATCAACAATGAAACCCACAACTGCCGTTTTTAAAACAGTTTCGATGTTTACATTCATATTTAAAGTTTGAAAAAACTTCAACTATGCCCACCCCACCCATAAAACGAACCAGTAAAAAAGGCATCATCAATAGAAAAGTATGGCCAGTGAAGTTTTCCATTGAGCACAGTCAATAAGCGATCTACAGTGTCCCTTGTCATCAGCAGAAATACCCCCGCGCAATAAAGCGGATATGTGCGGCCTATGTAACGCATGCGTGAAACGGCCCACCTGCGGTTTTTAGAATTTCTTAAAACGTGTTTTTAAATTTTTTTAAGAAAAGTTGGGAAAACGTTTTAGAGCCAACCCTGAGATGTGTGGGGGATTTTACATATTTTTTTGTGATAAGAGCGAAAATATGATGAGAATGTTTTTGTGATGGTTTTATTTTTTCAAAGTCAGGGTTCGGGTGATAAATCGTATCGAAAACATGTATTTTTCCCTGCTCATTATCGACATTTCGATATAACATCGAGTATTGATCAAAACCACAATTTCCGACATATAGATATCAGATTTTTTTCTCAAATCGACGTCAAAAAATTTTATAAAACAATTTATACTGAATATCGACACCTAAGTGTCAGGAAATCTCCACAATAATAATTATCGTAAATCATCAAATCTGCCACCATCCCATCCAATTCAAACGAAACCAATTCGTAAGTTCAAAAGGCGTTCAAAACGCAATCCCAACACCCCCCATAAAGTTCCAAATCCCACCCAAAACGCACTTATCCAAATAAGTTCCGGGAGCATCCCCATGGCGCATAACTCTGGCATTGGACCAACAATGTCCATATATCCTTTTGGTTCTGGTGCGGCGAGACGAAACGAAGCCGGATATGTGCGCCGGCAGTAAGAGGGCGTCCGAGTCGACCTGCAAACGAATTTAGGTAATTGAAGCGTACAGTTCTAAAAGTCGATAAGTCCAAAAATTGACTCAGGACTTTTCGACTTTTTGAAGTCAGCGCCCTTGAACTTCCACATGTTTTTTACTATTTCTTTCGCAAAAAGTGGACTTATCGACTTTTTGCTGGAAATCAGAAAGGTGCGTTTGATCACCAGAAATCACCAATGTTTGATACCACTTCCGTGTTTAACTCAATTTCCGAAATTTTGGAGTTGTCGACTTTTAGAAATGTACCTACCATGTGCAGAAGAATCTTAAAAACAACTCATTGGCCCAGGGACATATCCAGGATTTTTGAGCGGGGGGGGGGCTGCTTGTATACGGAGGCCGGCGAGGGGGGGGCTCAGCTAGGGTGTCAACTTTCCGTTTTCCGTTTCCGCTTTCCGCAGGCAAATTTTTTTCCGTTTCCGTTTTCTGGCTGCTAATTTTTTTTCCGTTTCCGTTTCCGTTTTTTCCGGCTCATTTTCCGTTTTCCGGCTAAAATTTCAGTTTTTCCGCCTTTTTTCCGTTTTCCGGCTCAATTGTCTGTTTTTCCAACTTTTTTCCATTTTCTGACTCAATTCTCTGTTTTCTGTTTCAGCCAAAATGGTAAACATGCATGCAGGTTCTCAATTATGTGAATTGTTTCTATTTCTAGCAAGTTTTCTGCAAATTTTTTGATTTCTGGATAAATTTCTGCAATTTTTTGCCGTTTCTGGCAAAATTTCAGCAAATTTTTTCCGTTTCCGGCATAAATTCAGCAAATTTTTTCCGTTTCCGGCATAATTTCAGCATATTTTTCCGTTTCCGTTTTCCGGCCATTCTTTTTCCCGTTTTCCGTTTTCCGGCAGGTGTAAATTTTTTTCCGTTTCCGTTTCCGTTTTCCGGCAAGTGTAAATTTTTTTCCGTTTCCGTTTTCCGCCAAAAAGTTTTTGTTGACACCCTAGGCTCAGCCCCCCCTAAAATTTTAGCTTTAAAGTGGCGGAATGGCGCCATGGCGCTGGCGCCATTAGTAGGCGCCACGCCATGGCGCCATTGGCGTTTGCGTCAGCGCCATGGAACGCCGTATGGAATGTGAATATACATAAACACATTCCCGGACCATGGTTGGTTTTAGTAAAATTCTTTTTACTAAAATTGTATTTTATTTTTATTAAAATTGTATTTTATTTTTATTTTATTCATGTTTCAGTTTATTTTATTTTATTTTATTCTGAAATGTCATTAATAAAATAAAATGAAACCATTTTACAAAAATTGTACAAATATTTTACAAAAATTTTACAAAAAATCTAAAATTTTGGATGCAAGGCCATAAAACAATGTGCACGCTGAAAGTGTACAGATGAATACAAAAAAATTTTTTATGTAGACTTTTATGTAGGTATCTTGAATTTTGACCCTCACAGGGGCCGGATAGATCTGCAGCTAATTTGCTCCTCCCGAGGGAAGATAGCAGATAATTTGTTATTTGGGGGGGGGGGCTTGCGGGGTTATATATAGGCTTTTTCATGGTATGGAACAAAGTAAATGGGAAAAAATCACATAGATTAGTTATTTTTAAGGTAACAATATATAAAAAAATGTGAAAATTTGCGATTTTGAGCAAAAATCACACCAATGAAAGCAACAACATAGCATCAGTTCTGCAAATTGGCAGCTAGAATCTTAAATAAGAGGATAAAAAACTTTTTATAGAATTTTACAGACACTTGAGTTTTTGTAAAATTTTACTAAAATTGTACAAAATTCGAATTTTTGTACAATTTTACTAAAATTTTACTAAAATTTGAATTTTAGTAAAATTGTATTTTTATTTTATTAATTTTCCATTTTATTTTATTTTATTTTATTCTCCAATTTTCTATTTTATTTGTATTTTATTTTTATTTTTTTCTGAGATTTTGCCAACCCTGTCCCGGACAAGTTCACCACCCATTTTTTTAATTCACTTCGAATGCAATATCTCCGTCCATGGGGGTGTTATAAAGCTGAAACTTTGTATATATAAAGTTGTAAGACCCCTCTACTCCCCAACAACGGGGGAGGTGCGGCGACTCACTACAGGGTGGGTCGCCCTATATGCAAAAAATTTTTTGTGCCGTTTTTGGTGTCCCAAACAAGTTCACCACCCACTTGATTGGCTACACTACGAGAGCCATATCTCCAGCTGTGATGGTGGTATAAAGCTGAAATTTGGGGGATGTCTTGCCAACAACCCCCTTCACGATCCACCAGTGGGGTGGCTGCGAATGACCCACTAAAGCATGGGTCACTGCATATAAAGTTAACCATTTTCCAAAAACAGCCCAAGTGTCCCAAAACAAGTTCATCACCCAACTGCGATAAAAAAATGTTGCAACAACATACCTAATATAAAAATGAATCGGGTTGGAACACCATTTCAGCCAAAAAAAAATTCTATGATGTCATTTCAGGAAGAAAATTTTCACTTTTTCATTCACCCCAAATAAATTTCCTTATGGAAGCATTTTAGAGGTTATGTTGTTTACATAACTTTGAACCTTAGACCCTCCCCTAGTGAACTTTGTAAACCAACTTTTTAAGTGTGATACAAAAAAATTGGTTTAAAGTGAAATTTTCAATCTGCTATTTATGGGACAGGGTGGGTGCCCTACTGAAAAAATTTTAATGGGCAGAACTAGGGTTCATATCTGATTCAATTTTGTATCAGGTATGTTCTCACAACATTTTTTTATAATGCAGTTGGGTGGCGAACTTGTTTGGGACACTTGGGTTGTTCTTAAAAAAATTATCAAATTTATATGCAGTGACCCATGCTTTAGTGGGTCGTCGGCAGCTGCCCCACTGGTGTATTGTGAGGGGCGTTGTTGGCAAGACATCCCCCAAATTTCAGCTTTATACCACCATCACAGCTGGAGATATGGCTCTCGTAGTTTAGCCAATCAAGTGGGTGGTGAACTTGTTTGGGACACCAAAAACGCCAAAAGAATTGTTGCATCTAGGGTGACCCACCCTGTAGTGAGTCGCCGCACCTCCCTCATTGTTGGGGAGTAGAGGGGTCTTACAACTTTATATATACAAAGTTTCAGCTTTATAACACCGCCATGGACGGAGATATTGCATTCGAAGTGAAATAAAAAAATGGGTGGTGAACTTGTCCGGGAAGGTGTTTACAAAACAGCAAAAAGCACAACATTGAGTGTATTTATAATGATTTGCGGCCACATGGAGCAAATCTGATAATACCGTAAATCCTCGAATATATCCCCAGGGGAGTTAATTTTTTCTCAGAATTTTTTGAGGGGGGACTTATTCGAGGGGGGAGTTATTCGCGGGGGGGGAGTTTTTTTTCGTCGGAATTTTGAGTAAAAAGCATGATCAATATATCATCCGAATGGGGTTAAGTTAGTTGCATAAAGGTCTAAGCCAGTATAGAAATCCCATAATTCATGGAATGAAATCAATGTTAGTGTGCATCAAATGCAAAAAAATGCATACTTTTAATGAACGTATACATAAATACGTTTTTCTATACGTGGACTTCTTTCCCACCCATAAAATAGGGGGGAGTTATTCGAGGGGGGAGTTATTTTTTCCTCAGCCTGCTTAGAGGGGGGAGTTATTCGAGGGGGGGGGGAGTTTTTCGAGGATTTACGGTACCTTATGTCTGGTGAAGTATGCGCGCTTGCGCGCAAAATTTTTTACGCTGACGTTGAAAGTCGCATTTTCCGGTCACTTTCTGCTCTCGCCCCGGGAGGGGGGGGGGGGCTGCGCCCCCCCCCCGCCCCCCCCCCCTGGATACGGCCCTGCATTGGCCATACACACACTAGTTGACGACACCAAATGTCAACTGGTGCCCACCCCAATTCAAATTCAAGGCATCTTCCCGCGTAATCCAACCCCCAAAAAACCACCCGCCAAAATCGCACCTGCAGCAGAAAACGCACTGACTTCTTATCACAGTTTTTAGATGCCCACCGCAAAGCTCCGAGCGATTTCAACGACAAATTGTAATATGCATCGACAAAATCATAGACCAATAGATCGCCGTGAACTTTTGACTCGATTTTTATCGCCTCCGTTGGCGCCGCTTGATACTGTTCTACGCCCATGATGAAAACCTGAGTGCACAGAGGTTTATTGGTGATTTTGGTGTAGGGTTGGTAAATACTAGTGATGTGGCTTCATTGGCGCTGGCGCCTGGCGTTAATGCAAAAAGCGCAATGGCGTTTAGCGCCATTTTGATGTGGCTACTTTGGCGCTTGGTGCAGATGATGTAGGCTCGCCATCATGGGTTTTTAGCAAAGCCGACTCCGCGACGCGTGAGAGGCGTTATTTCATATTTTTCAAAAAAAGAAATTGGCACATTGCCCGTTGCCCCTGGTTACGTCTAACACTGACGGAAGGCGAAACTCAATGCACACCCCAGAACCAAAAAAGAAACGTAAAAAATACGCCCCAACTAAACAATCTGCCGTCAAAATGAGCTCCCCATGTATTTCTAATAGCCTTTCTCTGAAAATACTCTGCCGGTCGACTTTTGACAATGACAACAACGTCACTCTCATTGCAAGTGACGTTTTGAGGTGATATTAACGTTTTTAACGTAATACTGAAATCCAGTGGGTACGTTGGCACGTCGCCAGTGACGTTGTGCCACTGCCGCAGGCTGTCGCTGGTGAACACCATGGATGGACTGCGGGGGGGGGATTTCTTTTTAGATTGGGAAAGTGATAGCTACGCGCACAATTGCATATTTTTACTTCAAGTAACCAGTAGATTTTTGTGCTGAAGTTTTGCATTTACAAATGTAAAATGATGTTACAAAAGGCGAAGCAGAGGAAAATTGAGTGAATAAAATGAAAATCGGCAAGTTAAGTAAAGTTAAAAGTAAAGTTGGAAGTAAAGTTAAATTTTTATTTCTTTATCAAACCTGACGTCATTTTCAATTTGTGTCTAACTCGCCACTTTGAATTTTACTTTGCTTTTGTCATTTAACTTTGCCTCTAGCTGAACCGACGTCTTTTTTTATAAAACATCAGCATTACAAAACTGTAGTTTTTTCACAAGTATATAAGAAAATGTTTAACAAACTAGCCTGAAATTCCCAGAATTTGATTGCACGGCAACCATAACAACAATCAGCATAAAATAGGCACCTAAAACCAGAAATTGCCACCAAAATTTGGCGGAAAAATGTCTCCATTGCCAGCAAAATCTCCGGAAAAATAATTTACTAGCAGATCCACCCTTCGCACGGGTGCGATAATTATTTTTTTGCTTTTGAGATAGAAACTCGACGCGATAGGCAGGTGAAATTTTGAATTGTGCGGAATTATCCCGACGAAATGATGAGCAATTATGAGAATTTGTCGAATCGGCGTTTTTGTAATTTGCGTGCGGAATTTCCGTTTTCCGAGCGTCCGAAGTGGTGCATTCGGAAACTGCGAAAGAGGGTGCTAAATAAATATGTTGTTTTTTACTTGGCAGTCAAGAAAAAAGTACTGTAAAACTTTTAATGGGTCAGCGTAACTTAACGACCCACCGCACACTGCAAAGTGGCACGGGCTGTTCGGACGTTTTTTTGCATGGTCGGAATTCAAAGGCGGAATTAATAAGAGGAGTTGAAAAGGAATGGAAAGAGGGTGGAATTGAAAATCGTCCGAACCGACCCAAATTTCAGTAGTTTTTTAGATTTGTCGTAAATAAAATCGTCCGAACCGACTTTACAATTCCGCCCGGGCGGAAATTAAAAACGTCCGAACCGCCCGTGCCACTTTGCAGTCTGCGGTGGGCCAAAACCGCCCCAGGTAGCGATTGAATGTCGAACTATAGGCCAAATTTGCATACTTTGACCAGTGAAAATTGGAAAACTGTCTTGAAACTTGCCTAATGTACAATAATTTTTTCTAGCTCAAACGAGTGCGTATAAATTTCATTTGATTTTTCACTGGCAAACGGCCAAAACATAATTTTTCTCCCGTCCCATAACAATGACCCTTATCTAGCAGCCTTACAGGAAAATTTTCAGGCCATCATGAAGGAAAAAGCCTTCCAGTACCCGACATAGGTAGTTTCAAAGATGCGATTTGAAGTTGACTGATTGCAATCCAAATTGGCAGAGTGCCAGAGGGATTTTCATTTGCCAGAGGGAATTAGGGATTTTCAGCACGTTTTCAACTAAAACGACTAAAAAGTATGAGGAAAACGTCCGAAAACGGAATCAAAATAGAATAAATTGTTACAAAACGCGACTTCCGACGGTAAATTTTTCTGCCCACCAGAACTAGGTAAGCTAAAACAAACAAGTCAATAAAAATCGCACCAACCATCAGTAGTATGCGCTTCCTCGCATGTGACAGCGGTGAGGCGTGAGCAATCGTTCATACCGGATTCAGTTCCGGTAACTCCCGCACCGTAATCAATACGGTCGCTGTTTACGGTACCGAAATTGAAAAGTTGCGCGCAGAAACTTGAGACGGACGGAACCACCAGTGGATCATCTTCCTTCTGTTTCCGGTTCCGGTAACTTTTGGGCATTTTCCGGTATTTTGGTTAGCGATAATCACATAGGTAGATTTCGACTAATTGTCGATTTATTCAATTCTTGCAGCGCCGTATGTTTTGATTCACATTCTTGCGAAATTTGAGGAAAAAATGTAAATCATATAGGTAAATATAAAAAAAGTTATGCAATGTGGCCGGTAAAATACGTTTTTTTTTGGACGGCGTAAGTTTTTACAGGATGTGAGGTAAAAAAAGTGTTTCATATTTTTTGGAAGGTTTGAGCATTGTAAACTATGTGCCGCGGAAGAAGAAAAGTACCAGAAGAAATCTATCACTTATGAATTCTGAATCATTTATGAATGTGCGTAAACCTTACAAAAACTATTACGCAATATTTAGGAGTTATTTAATGATTTTTTAAGTTGCATAGAGGTCACACGGAAAAATTTATGATCACATTCACAGGTAAAGCAAAGTGTCAAAAGTCATGTAAAATACCCTGGAAAATGTCAAATTTTATTATATAATTCTCAATTTATATAATTCTCATTATGGGATGTTTGTCGTTTTCATGACATTTTACATGGCTTTTGCCAAATTGCATGACATTGGCACATTTTACAGAGCATTTTACAGAGGTTTCACAGAGTGAAACCCGGGTAAGGTAAAAATACTAAAAATACAATATGTGATTTCATTCAAATGGTATGCAAAGTGCTTTGGGACCACTATTTACCCAGAAAAAGCCACTCTTCAAAAATTGGCATGTAAACTGGGCAAAATGAAAAATCTGGCATATGGTAAAACAATATAAAATAATCTGTGGTCCATGCTCTATGTATAAATACTCAATACATTGATTTTTTTAGCATGCTTTCAGAGTCAAATATCAGATGCATGAAATTATTTTTGCTTCCTGGCATATCTAGCTTAGCTTTATGTGTGTATTTACTTGTTGCTAAGTGGCATTCAAATGAGCACAAAAGCTAACACTTTTTGTCAGACTTGTCAAGGTGAAATGGAGACACATCAAACCATTTTCATGCAAAAAATTGTATACTTGGTGGCCTGCAAAGTATGGGCCAAAAATTAATTATGGTCTAGTCAATATAATATGACTACTTATGCATGCACTTTCACCAAACAGAAATATTTTTTTGTTAAATAAAAATGTAGCAAAGCGACGAAATGGTTTTTTTGTGAGAAGTTTTTTCTTCTTTTGGAATGATTTTGATTTTATAAATGATGACGTCATGTTGGAGACTTGGAGTGTTTCCTCCAGAAAATGCATAACATGTGACCAGCAGACTATTTTGCATAACATTTCTTTTTAATATTCAACAACCAATTCAATGATATTGAATCATATAGGGAGACATTTCATTGAGTTACCATATCAAAAAAAACCATGGTGCATTTGCACTGACAGCACCAGGCACCAGACACAATTGGTGCTTCCCATGGTGCCTTTCCAACACACAACACAACAGGAAGCACAAAGCACAAGCACAGATGTAGACATGTCTAGTGCTGAGTTGTCACATGTGTGTGTAAGTGACACTTGTGTTCTGACTTGGACTCATGGTGCTACGTTTTATGTGGATTATAATTTGCAAAGACATATGACATGTGTTGTAAATATTTTTGTGCGTCTGTATATAGTTGAAGATTAATACAACAGTAACAAAAAACATTTAGCTGTATAAATATAAAATGTACAGAATGGAAAATGTCTCCTCCTATGATATCAATATCTGAAAATAATGGAACCTTAGCTGGAGATACTTCAAATATCCTTCAAAAATACCACTAAAATGCATGAAGTAAATAGTGTGTAGGTTTTGCATATTGAGAAAGACAACAGGAAAAATGCCAGAGTATAAAAACCCTGCTGTGCTGGCACAGGCAAGGGTTAATGGTAAATATGATCATCATGTGCAAACTACCATCAATATGTTACCCAGTTTATATAAGGCCCTGCTGTGTTAAAATACCCTTCAATCACCCACCTTGAACATTTCCCTTGCCTTGACTACCCCTTGATAAAACACCATTTGAAAAACTTCCACATTTTAATTGCTATAATGTTTATGTGAAATATGAGTAACAAATAAATTATTCAGATTCTGATCTGATTACCAGGAATTTTCCTGAAAACATGTTCTTTATTTATAAAAAATGCTTGTTTGGGATTGGAACTGTTTTTAATCAGTGTATTTATTATGAATCACATTATATTATCAGATATTATCAGTTACACTCCACAAGCAGCACAATTTACATTCTCACATACTTATGTCTCAGGTGCAAATGCACCAATGTGAACATATGCATCTCATGAGAAAAAAAACTATTAAAAAGAAAAAAGGCAGAGTCACATACAAGCAACATATGTTTCGTGCCCTCAAAACTTCGTTTTCTGAACATTTTTGATTTTAAACACAATGAGATGACATCATGGTTGCATTGTGACCGCAATTGGCACAATTCCAACACTGCACCTATACTCGGCGGTCCCTGTGCTATGCATTTTCCCGAAGGAAACACTCCATCATGACGTCATCATTTATAAAATTGAAATGGTTCCCAAAAAAAGAAAAACGTTTCAGGAAAAAACGAAGCAACTCCGCCTTCTTTTTTTCTTCTTTTTTTGTGAAAGTGCGAACATATCGCGCGTTAAACAACTAAGACATTTTGGACAGATACCATATATCCTCGAATAAGTCCCCTGGGGAGTTATTTTTTCATCAGAAGTTTTTGAGGGGGAAGTTATTCGAGCGGGGAGAGTTATTCGAGGGGGGAGTTATTGTTTCATCAGAATTTTCAGTAAAATGTATGATTAATTTACTGCACAAATGAGTAAATTTGGTAACATAGGTAAATCATTTGAAGGGATACAAAAATCACAAGTCAAGCAGTGAAATCAAGGTTAGTGAACCCTAGCTGCAAGGTAATACATATATTTACATATTAAAATGTTTTTTTTTGTAAATGATGAATGTTGTGAAATGTTTTCTACCCATCAAAGTGGGGGGGGGTTATTCGAGGGGGGGGAGTCATTTTTTCCTCAAACTGACAAGAAGGGAGACCTATTCGAGAGGGGGACTTATTCGAGAGGGAGGGATTTATTTGAGGATATACGGTACATTGCTTTCCGATGGGTGTTAACCACCATGCAATGTTTCTCATAAGCATGCTAAAAATGTTTGTTTAAATTGCAAATAGAAAAATTGTTTTGGCGCTAGCGCCAAGCGCCAGTGCCAGGAATTTTGTTCCTGGCGCCAGGCCAAAAAAGCGCCTAGCGCCAAGCGCCAATGGCGCCACAGCAAAATAGCGCCAAGCGCCAAAAGCGCCATGGCGCTTTTTCTCTTGGCGCTAGCGCCATGGCGCTTTTCCATCACTACCCGGGGGGCTCATTCAAGCTAATATGGTAATTGCTATTACAGCAATTTATAACCAATTTTCATGATAGAATATTACACATCAAGAGTGTCTGCCGTTCAGAATGAACACGCAAAAACGAGACCTCCTGAAGAGAATTCTTGTTTTTCAACATGTTTTAAGTATACCGTATTACCTCGAAATACCCCCATGGGTTTTTTTTATTTCGCCAGCAAAATTTGAGGGGGGTTAATTCGAGGGGGTGGGGGTGGGGTTTATTAGAGGGGGGGGGTTATTATTTCGTCAGAAATTTTTGTAAGGATCGTAGCAAATAGTAGGCATTTGCATACCCAAAACAGGTAATAAATGTGTCCAAACAGGATATATTTGGACATAAAAATGTAGATAGCTACACAAACTAGTCTATGTGTAGCTGCAATGCAAATTAACAGTAATGAATACATCATGTACATTGCATACATGACGTATTTATTATGTACATGGCGTTCATCATTCCGAAGGGGTGGGCGGGGTATTTCGAGGGGGGGTTTATTATTTCCTCAGCCCATTTTGAGGGGGGTTAATTCGAGGGGGGGGGGGTTAATTAAGGGGGGGATAATTCGAGGTAATACGGTAATACTGTGATTGATGGTATTCTTGGATTTCGGTTCGCAATAAAAGCGTCATGCAGAAAACGAAAATGAAAAAGTATAGGAAAAGTGTGTTTTTTAATAGGTAGTTTTTGAATATCTGATATTATCGGAGGTCTCTTTGCCATTTCGTACTTTACTAGATTGTGATATTTCAAATGTTTTTGGACAAATTCGAAAACTTTTGAAAATGTATTCGTTCAGAAAAAAATGTGTAAACGGTGTTTGCAATAAACCAGGAATTTTTTGGAGAAATTCGAAAACTGTAAGAAAATTTCGAAAAATATATTCCAGTTTACGAATTCATAATTTTGTAAAGTTTTCTCCGACCGCCAAATTCGAATTTTTCACGTAAATATATATTTGGTGGTTAAATTATTGCTCGCATATTTTGAAGAAAAAAAATTTATGCACTTTATAAAAATTACGGAGTACGACAGCCGACAAACATCACAAGTTTGAAGTCAAGTTTGGCTTGGAAGTGTAATAGTGCATGCAAAATGTTCGTGATCCAATTCTGCACATTGTCAAGTTGAGAGTGACAAGTAAATATAAGAGTCAAAATAAACAGAAAAAATGCGTGTGAGTGGTATCACTTAGATGTGCAGTACAGTGTCACTGTGAAGACACTTCACGACGCTTCACGAACAATGCAAATTATGCTGCGATCACTTGTGTAGTGCCCTATTTCACTGTTGTGCTGATAGGTGAAGCGTGCGATAGCGACCTCACAAAAAATCTTGTGATTTGTGAAGCCTGTCAACTTCACGGAGGCCGCTTCACGCGCATCCAGCACTCTTCCACTCGCTTCACGCACGATTCGATTTTTTTCAGTGAATGTTACCAAAAACACTTGTAACATTGCGTGATAAATTTCGGAAATTTTAAGTTAGCTTTAGGCCGCGTTTACACGGATTTTTTGTGACGACTCGACAATGCTAAAAAGTTCGATAAGTTGAGTAAAAAGGTTCCATTATCATGAGAAAACGTGGTCAACTTTACATTCTCCCTTGGCGAATATGCATGTCAAATTGTAGAATTGTGCTTGAAGTTCAGGAGTTATAGATGTATGAAAACATATTGCTGTTGTCGGAAGCTGTCGGGAGACTGTCCGACAGCTTTCGACAACATCAAAATGTTTTCAAACGTCTTTAACGCTTGAGCTGCAAGCACGATTCCGCAATTTGACATGCATATTCACCTAGGGAGAATGTATAGTTGACCACTTTTTCTCATGAATATGGAATTTTTTTACTCAACTTATTGAACTTTTTAATGTTGTCGAGTTGTCACAAAAAATCCGTGTAAACGCGGCCTAAATCTCATTTGAATTTACCGGAATGAGAAGTCCGTCAACTACTTTTGACAGAGATCGGAAATAATTCATTCCGGCAAACTCTAATGTCTCTAAAACAGATTTATCAGTGAACCAAATTTCGGCCATAAAAAGAGCTTTGCGTGTGGCAACACGTTTTTGTCGCTTCAAAGTTATCTTGTCACTTGACAAAGTGCCAAATTTGCCCCAGGTCAAAGCAAGCGCGCGCTAATTACATGACACCATGCATACCTAATTTGCCGCTTTTGACAAAAATAAAGTTCTGTAGCTAAGGCGACACTTTGGTAACCGCTATTGTCTGTCAACTGAAAGTGAGTTAGGTATTCTATTTCTATACTCGCGCGCGAATGTTTCATGTGACGTGTGTGGCGTTAGGTAATGATGGCAAGAGATAAAAATTTTTTGGTTTATTGAGAATTTTCGGAGTTTGATTTTGATTGATTGAGTGAGGTATACCGTATTACCTCGAATTACCCCCCCCCCTTGAATTAACCCCCCGACTCAAAATGGGCTGGGGAAGTAATACCCCCCCCCCCCTCGAAATACCCCCCCCCCTTTGGAATGATGATGTACGTCATGTACATAATAAATACGTCATGTATACAATGTACATGATGTATATTACTGTTAATTTGCATTGCAGCTACACATAGACTAGTTTGTGTAGCTACCTATCTACGTTTGTATGTTCAAATATATCCTGTTTAGACACATTTATTACCTGTTTTGGGTATGCAAATGCCTACTATTTACTACGATCCTTACGAAAATTTCTGACGAAATAATAAAACCCCCCTCGAATAACCCCCCCCCCTCAAATTTTGCTGGCGAAATAATAAACCCCCATGGGGGTATTTCGAGGTAATACGGTACTCGGTTGACCACTTTGTATCAAATTGCTCAAAATTACTTAGGTCTTGGTCGAAAACGCGCCAGCAGGATACTTTCACAGCTTGAAAGTTATTTTAAAAGAAAAAGGCGGAGTCGAGTACAAGTTGCAACCAACAAATAATTTTTGGAAGCCTTCTTTATGAAGAATGACATCATGGCGGAGCTTTTCGTTCAGAAAAAATGCATAGCACGCGGTTCGCGGAGTATAATTGAAACAAGCGTATCCAGGGGGAGGCTGCACCCTCACCCCCCCCCCATTACAGGGGTGCGACTGGGATGAAACGTGGAAAGTGCAAATTTCACGATAAATTTTTAAGGTCGCGTAAATGGGCTACAAATAGGGTAAGCGCGGTAAAATTTTACGGGGTTGTGCCCCCCACCCCGCTCAAAAAACCTGGATACAACCCTGACTAGAATTTTTTTTATAAAGTCAAAATTAGTTTTTGAATTTCCAGGGAAGTCAGAAAATAATATAAAAGCTGCGCATTTTGGCTAGAAATAGTAATAAGAAATGTGTGAAAATAGCGACCGCAGAAGCAGAAAAAGTTTAAAACATATTCCAAAGAAATCCAAATTACCGATGCGAAAAAAAAGTCAATTCGAATGGAGAAAAACTATTTATTATAATAGAATTTGAAAACTTTCTTAATGAAATTTTGCCATCACTTCCAATGAGCGAGGGAGCAAGCAACAGAAGTAAAATGTCAGCATTCTGTTCAGCCGTGTAGCTATCGCTACAGTATTTCTTCTAATAAAACGGCATCCCCCAATTGAATGGCAGGTATGTTGGAATAGTGCCAAAACAGAAAAGTATAAAAAAATGGTGGCGAGAATGCTCAAGGACGCAAATATAAATACAAAATTTCTAACAAAAATTGCCGCTCTGATGTAAAAACGTTGCCCAAGTTACATTTAAAAACTGTTACAGTGAACAATGTGCGTAAAAATTGGTCAAAAATTAGAATCTCCAATAGAGGGGCACCTCCTATAGAACGGCAAGGGAAGATGTTGATTAAAAAATAGAACGGCGCTTTTCTATTACAAGAAATACGGTAGTCGGTCCTACAGAATAGTACACCAATTCCATACTAATTAAACTGAGCTATGCTTGCACAGGGACACAGGAAATTTACGAATTTATGTAATTTACAGCATGTTTATCACAAAATGTCAGATTCCAGTAAATAGAAAAAAAATTGTGAAGAATAGTAAGTGAACCCCCTCGAATTGACCCCACCTGAAATTTGCTGACGAAAAAATAAACCCCCTGGGGGTATTTCGAGGTAATACGGTAATTAGATATTTTGGCACAATGTAAACCTCCCACTTTCATTCAAGCGAATTAAAATACCATTTCATAATCAGCTAATAATGCCGATTGTCTGCATGAAAATAAGCATGGTAATTCTTTTCATGAAAAAAGCACTAAAATTCACAAATTCACATGTCTCATACGGCAGCTTGTGTCCAATAGTAGCACACAAGTGGAATGTATTTGATGTATTTATGTAGTGTACATAGGTAAATACAGTATTTGTATTGTACTTGTACACAATGACAGTGTGTAGCATTTCCCTCAAGGGGATTAAAAAAAAACTTTTTGGAAGGCATATAGACTTTTTAGATGATTTATTTAAGTGACTATTGAACATGATGTTGGGAAAAACAACTCAATGAGTAGCACATGTAAATTTGCGAAAATTATCCAGCGACTTGTGATTTGCGACAAAAGTTATCAAGTGAAAAAATAATAAATATTGAAAATTGGAAATAACATTTGATGCCTGTGTGCCAATCATCTTCACTAAAAATAAATGACAAATTCTGCAATTAAATTCATATCGCTGTTATTTTTACCAAAACCTACAAAAAGACACTATATTTCCATCATTTTTAAAATATATTTTGCCACAAAAAATTCAAAAAAATTCCTGTCACATGAATCCAAATCGACACACCCAGCAAGTGGTATATATACCTACATAAATATAAATATCTAGCCATTTACATTTGCATCTGGCGCAAGTGCAAGCATGATACTGTTTGGTTTTGTATCGGACCAAATGCCTGTCCGCACTCCCCTGGGGCCGGATCCAATTGGAACGTAAGGCGCACGTTTTTAACGTAACGTTTTTTACGCAGAATATGTAAAAACGTAAAACCGTATTTTTTCTAATAGAACGGCATGCCGCGAATAGAACGGCGCGTCCAATAGAACGGCAGGTTTTGGCATGTTTTTGCGCTCACGAAAACAATAGAACGGCAACCTCCAATTGAACGTCACCTCCAATAGAGCGGCAGGTAAAAAAGTTGACCAAAAAATAAAACGTCGCTCTTCTACGTGAAGAAATACAGTAGTATGTTCTTCTGATCTGGGAATGTATTTTTTAAATTTTCACTGACGAAACGTGAAAGTACCACTTCGATGAGTACAACCGAATATCGCTGCACAGCAGTTTACTAATGAAATTTTGAAAACTTAGTAAACTCATTAATCAGCCTTGGACGCATTTGAGTTTACTGCAATGATGTATTTTTACTCTCCGTCAACTGCAGTTGACAAACACTTTATTCAGTAAACTCAAATGCCATTCAAGGTTTATTTACAAGTTTACTAAATTTTCAGTTTAGAGACAGTAAACTAGTGTCTGCACCGCCAATTCAAATACTCATTTCCAAAAATTGACCACATTTCCGCAACCTTACTCAAAATGCCTGGCGCCTTATTTGCGCCTTACAATGTAGGTATTTAAATTTGTATCCAGGCGTGGCCATTTGAGCGAACCCTTGCCGCGTGAGAAGCATGAAAATAGGAACTTGCCGAACCACTTTTGTATCAATATCAAGCCGCGAATGTGAAGATGCCCTAGTTTTTAGAGGGTGCCTATCTATTTTAGTGTGATCTACCGTATTTTCTCAAATGAGAAACCATGTGAGAAGTCACAAGAAAAGTGTTGGGTGATGATGATGATCAAAAGTGATGATAAATTATGTTATTTATGTCGCTGCAGACTACCGTATTACCTCGAATTATCCCCCCTTGAATTGACCCGCCCCCGTGAATTAACCCCCCCTCAAAATGGGCTGGGGAAATCATAACCCCCCCCTCGAAATACCCCCCCCCCTTCGGAATGATGTACGTCATGTACATAATAAATACGTCATGTACGCAATGTACATGATGTATATTACTGTTAATTTGCATTGCAGCTACACATAGAGTAGTTTGTGTAGCTATCTACGTTTTTATGTCTAAATATATCCTGTTTGGACACATTTATTACCTATTTTGGGTACGCAAATGCCTACTATTTACTACGATCCTTACGAAAATTTCTGACGAAATAATAAACCCCCCCCTCGAATTAACCCCCCCTCAAATTTTGCTGGCGAAATAATAAACCCCCATGGGGGTATTTCGAGGTAATACGGTAGTTTAGTTGACTAATTTTGAAATTTTAGTAAACTCATAAATCAGCTTTGAAAGCATTTGAGTTTTTTTCTAGAATGAGATAAATTTATCGCTGTCAACTTGTTTTTAGTGGGCATTCTGGTAAACTCAAATGCGTTCAAACTTATAAATCAGCTCCGAATAGGGTGTCAAATTTCCGTTTCCGTTTCCGCCTTTCCGCAGGAAAATTTTTTTACCTTTCCGTTTTCTGTTTTCCGGCAGCTGAAATTTTTTTACCTTTCTGTTTTTTGTTTTCCGGCAGCTAAAATTTTTTTACCTTTCCGTTTCCATTTTTCCAGGCCATTTTTCCATTTTCTGGCTCGATTTTCAGTTTTCTGTTATTTTTCCATTATTTTTCCAATCTGTATTTATCTTTTTCCACTATGGTGTTTTTTTCTACCAAGTTCTTGTGTCATTCATAATTTTTATCTGTATCCAAATCTGTACCTCACGTTCTCACAAAGACGTGAAGAGAGAGACATGCTCACAAAACTCGGAGTCAAGATGTTTGCTGCCAATGGCTCCATTCTGCTTGGAAATCCCAACTACCTGGCCAGTCTGCGCAACATCACTACACAAACTGATTTGGCTGATTTGTCAACCTGCGACATCAAGTTACAACCACCCGCCTATCGATTTGGGAAGACTGCGGATTCTGCAAATGTTGCTGAATGGTCAAGCCGTCATGCAACACATCAAGGAAAGTGCAGCAGAAGTCCAAGTCAATGGATGTTGGATAAAAGACCTGCTGTCATTGCAAGACGTGAAATTTGTTCATTTGATTGAGGAAACTCTTTTGTGTATAACCTTTTCTGTTTTCCCATGCAAACATTGTTCAATTGGTTTTTGTAACTTCAGATATTTGAAATTGTAAACTCTTACATTGTTGTATCTCTTACATTTTTATGATTATCCGAGGTCATATAATTCGGTTACCCCCCAAGGAGTTGAGTAGTAGTGTAGATGGGGTTATTACCAAACCCGAGATTGTTATGTTTCAAGTGCACACCACCTGTGACCTTTTGTGATGCATGTTCAGTTCAGCACTGTGCAATAAACTTGCTCTCCCAACTGTGTCTTGGGGTTGTGGGCCCCCATGTTGACCCACATCTACTCCAACTTTATTGTTGTTGTAGTGTATTTTTGCTACCTTTTGATGATTTTTTGTTGGTTCAGTTAAGCTTGAACTACAAGTGAAGTTACTGGCATGATCCATAGTTGCAGAATGTACAGCTACCACAATCAAAGCCAAACAGGCAAACCTGCATGCAAATTTGTCCATTTCCATGCAAATTTCACTTTATTTTTTCCGTTTCCATGAAAATTTTGCTTTCCGTTTTCCGGCATTTCATTTTTCCATTTTCCGTTTTCCGACTGATAAATTTTTTTTACCTTTCCGTTTTCCGTTTTCCGCTGAGTGAATATTTTTTACCTTTCCGTTTTCCGTTTTCCAGCAGAAATTTTTTTTACCTTTCTGTTTTCCGTAAAGTGAAATTTTTTACCTTTCCGTTTTCCGTAAAAAAATGTTTTGACACCCTAGCTCCGAACGCCTTTGAGTTTACCGGAATGAGGTGTCCGTCAACTGCAGTTGATTGTAATTAAAACAAATTTACCCATTCCGATAAACCGAAAAGCATTCAAGGCTTATGAGTTTTCGAAATTTAGGACGAAAACAAGTCTGTGTAAGTCAGGGCCGTATCCAGGGGGGGGGCGGGGGGGGGGGCTGCAGCCCCCCCCTCCCGGGGCGAGACCAAAAAGTGACCGGAAAATGCGGCTTTTTCAACGCCACTATGTAGCTAAAATTTTAGGGGGGGGGGCTGAGCCCCCCCCCCCTCGCCGGCCTCCGTAAACACGCAGCCCCCCCCCCGCTCAAAAATCCTGGATACGTCCATGGTGTAAGTGTTCAATTTTAGCCATTTGTGAAAATTTGTTCAGATCCATTTTTGTATAGGTAGGTAGAATGTGGGCACAAAATTTCTTGATGAACCCAGAAATAATTTAAAAAATTGAAATTGTGGCGATACTGTCTATTCTCCATGCTAATTGACACATTCTAAATATTTTAATAGTCGAAGTAGGTAGCAATTCAGTGGTACTCATAAAATTGCACTTAAAACGAGAATAAAGATACGGGAAAAAAAGCCCACCCTAGTAGGCAGTTGTTTGAATACCAATTTTTCCCCAGAAAATGTAAACGTAAATCGAATAAATACTTTTTTTAGTATTGGTGAGAACCTGAGGCTTTGAAAAATGGTGTTAAAACATATAGGTAAATGAGGTATAAAATAAAAATTATTTCATGTGAAATGGTGTAAATACTCATTTTGAGCATTATGAGAAAATCTCGGGATATTTATATTGTTAAAAATATCAAAAGATATTTATAAAATTTAAAGATACCTATATTTGTTAATATTTTCTATAGTGTTTTGGCTAGAGGGATTTCATTTTTTTTTACTGAGACAGAAAATATATACAATATTTGTCTTTTTATGTTTTCTTTGCATTTTGTCAGATTTGCCTATTTTTTAGATATATTCTGAGAAAATATTTATTTACATTTTATCAAAAGTACCCATATTTCCATGACCGCGCCTACAATTTATTGCACTGCGATCTTTACAAAAAATCTACCATATTCCATCTGAATAAAAATCACAATTTTAATTATTATTTTTCATCACACCAATTCCAGCCACTGTGAGTGAATTTGGTACAGAATCTTTCATGCGACTTTAATCGCAGAAATACGGTAACATTCTTCGTATAGCGCCCAGTCCAATCAGTATAAATACATTGCATTTTGCTGGAATGTATATAGCTGGCATGGCGATATCAAAAGTGATGCTCGTCTAAAAATGTGCAAAACAATTTGCTTGGGGCCAGTTCCAAATGCTATAAACTGTCATTTAATGTCGAGTATTAATATAAAGAGGACATAAAAAGACATATTACTGAAAATTTGACTTTTTACACGACATTTGACATATTTGTACGACATTTGACATCCAAAATGTCATTCTACAGATTGTTTTATAATGGGATTTCCCTCCGGGAAATTTTTTGCCCACATGACATTTGACAAATGAAATTATGTCTCTTGGAGAAAAGAAAAGTTTGGTTCATTTGTGCCGCAAACATTGGAATTGATTTTTTGACCTGGTGGCAATCCCAAGCCCTGTAAAGTGTAAAGTAAAGTGTCAAATGTAAAGTCAAATGCAAAGTAAACTGTCAATTGTCATGCAAATTTCAGTAATAAAATATTTTCTTTTTTGTTTTGATTTACACTTTACTTTACACTTGACTTTACATTTGACACTTTACTTTACACTTTACAGGGCTTGGGACTGCCCCCAGCTGATGCAACACAAGCAAAACTTATATACCGTACTTCTTCTAATAGAAGAGCGCCATTCTATTTTTTTGTCATCTTTTTTACCTGCCGTTCTATTGGAGGTTGCCGTTCTATTTTTTCACAAATATTTTTCACGGATTTTTCATTTGAACACAGTGTTTTGAATGAAACATGAACAACATTTTAATATCAGGGCATCAATTCAAACAAAATTGGTGGTGCCGTTCTATTGGAGGTATGCCGTTCTATTAGAAGAAATACGGTAGTTCAGTGACTTAACCCCTTGCACACGTGGTTAACTTTGGAAGCGTGCCAACGATATCTAACGCATGTGATCTAAAGCAACAAAAAATTCATAGCTGTTATAACGTTTCATGTTAACGTATTCAAAAGTAAAACATTATTTCCACATAACAAAAAAAAACAAATGCCTTGATTTACATTGGCTCGCTTCCAACATGAGAGATGCAGAGTGCTATGCCACTGGAGTTTGCATCGATACTTTTTAAATTAAACATGTATACTCGGCGTACATGATACTCTGCCCTCGCACTGATTTATGTCTCGTGTTGGAAGCGTGCCAATGATTATTAAATCATGCGATTTACGTAAAAAGATGACAAAAATTCAATGATGTGAATATGTTGATGAATAACATTATAACAAGAATCAATTTTGTCATCTTTTTATGAAACTCGCACACGTTAACCATCATTGGCACACTTCCAGGGGGGAACCACGCGTGCAAGGTGTAAAGTTACCGGAGTATATTTACCTACTTCCTGTTTCATCAAGAAAGTTCAAATACAGGGGTGCGCATGTTCAGTTACCGCTGGAAAAACGCGATAGCCTGAGATACGGTTGAGCTATAACAGTGAAATTTAAACACAATGGAGTAGACTCCATAGGACACCTATTCTGAAGTTTGCAACCCAAACAGCCACATTTTGGGTGAGTTGTGGAACACACAGTTTTTAGTGTAATTTTGTGACTTGGCGTCACCCATATGATAAATCGAGGGTGGCATTTTAGGGGGGGTCACCGGTCTTTGGTGTCGTCCCATTCTGTCATACATTGGCCGATTTTGATGCCCTTTGAGTATGTTGGGGTTTGGGGTCGGCACTACGACCAAATTTTTTTTCTTGAAAAGTCCCCCAGTCCCGAGATAAGGGGGGTCAAGTCACAAAATTATACTAAAAACTGTGTTTTCCACACCTCACCCAAAATGTGGCTGTTTCGGTTGCAAACTTCAGAATAGGTGTCCTATGGAGTCTACTCTATTGTGTAAAAATTTCATTGTGATAGCTCAACCGTAGCTCAAGTTATCGCGTTTTTCCAGCGGTAACTGAAGATGCCCACCCCTGTATTTTATAAAATACAATGGTTCACGTATATTATATTTGACCACCCATTTCTGGACAAACTACCGTATATACTCGAATAATTCCCCCACCTTGAATCATCCCCCCTTGAATAACCCCCCTCTTAGACGAGTGAGGAAAAAATAATTCCCCCGCGTGAATAATCCTCCCTTTAGGCATATGATAAAGTTTTTGTATCCAATTTGAAAAAAAGATTACATGTTATTTAGTAAATAAAGCATATTTCATGATATTAGTTCATAGAAACATGATAAAAAATTTTCACGAAATAATAATTCACCCCTTGAATAATTCCCCCGCTCGAATAGTTCCCCCCTCAAAAAAGTCTGACGAAAAAATAATTCCCCAGGGGGGTTATTCGAGTACACACGGACATACGGTATATCTAGGTAATGTAAACCAAGAGAAACTAAATAATGATTTACTGATTTTTAAAATTCTGGTACTGAACAAGGGTCCGTTTCGCTGAAAATGCGAAAAAGTGGCTCACGAAAATAAAATTTCAAAGTGTACAAAATAGTTTATTGAACTTACTACAAAATTTTGTAGTAAAATAAGTTCAATCAACTACGACAAAAGCAATGAAAGACAATTAAAAAAATTCTATCATAAATAAATTCAGGTGAAAAAAAACCCCTCAACAATACCGCGCAAAACGAAATAAAAATGCAAAAATATTACATTCGAAGGAATACGGTATGTTGATAAAACTTGAATCCTAACATCACTTGAACCTGAAAAGTGCTGAAACTTTTTGCTGTAGTTTTGTGTTGCAGCTTGTTCCAAATGTTGTCAGAATTTGCTTTGTGTTTCGCAGAAATCAGGGGTCATCAAAGCCATTTCATTTCAGTGTCACTGAAATTCTCATTACACCGGCCGGTTTACATGCTTCCAATTACCCTAAAGTCGATGTGATTATAAGAATTAAACAATGACAATGATGTTTTGCTAAAAAGAACCTAACCTAGTGGTGGTAAAATGCATAGTTGTTAAAACGTATTTACTTTTACTCGATAAATACGTATACTCGAGTAAGAGTAAATACATTTACGTTTCCTCCGAAAAAAGTTCCGGTACTCGCTTTTACGTATACTTTTTGAAAGTACTTGAGTACAGAAAACGTATTTTGGATAATCTTTTATATAGATTTTTAAAGGCATAGAAGGGAAAAAAGGGATAAAATATGCTAATAACATGGCAAACTAGTTGAAATTGGGTGTAAAACCAAATATATAGTCAAAAATTTAGTATAAAATAGGCAAAGAGTTTCGAAAATAAGTGATTTTGAGCGAAAATTTTGGCGATATTTCTCAAAAGTACTCACGTTTACGTTTTCTGAGGGGAAAAGTACGTTTACTCACATTTACTCATGAGTAAAAGTATAAAAAAATTACTTTACGTTTTCTGTACTCAGGGGGTGAGTAAAAAATGAATACTTAACGTTTACGTATACTTTGAAAAAAGTTCGGTACTTTTAACAACTCTAGTAAAATGAGGGTGTTCTTTGCAAGGTTGTTATATAGTGTAAATAGGAACGTTGTACGCAATGCATCCGCACATACTTAAGTCGTATGAAAAATACCTGTACTCACTTTAACGCATACTTTTTGAAAGTACACGAGTACAGAAAACGTAATGAAAAAATTTATTGGGTGCATGAAAAGCAAAAATGACCCAAGCAAATTGAACTGACTGCAAAATTGAACTGGTAGCGAAAATAATCACAGTTGCGACGGGTAGGGAAAACAAGGACTCTCACTTGTACTGTCATCACTTTTATGTTTTTCTGGGTACAAAATCGAAAAATATACTCACGTTTACATTTCCCCTGAGTAAAAATACTGGCTTTTACGCTTACTCACCTTTTACGTAGTGCAAAAGTAAAAATAATTCTTTTTATTTTCTGTACTCAGGGGTGAAAAAAACGTTTACTTTGAAAAATTCAGCATTTATAACAACTATGAAGGGCACTAGATAAAATGCTGACAAAAAAGACAGTTTTAATGTTTAATTGATTACTCAGAAATTACACTTTAAGTAAAAATTACCAGTCAATTTTTTTCACTCTTTCAGTGGAAACAGTTTGGCACAGTTTCAACTTTTTCACCTCTATTGGTTTCTCTGATACCAGTGGAAAGCAAAGCAAAGTCAGAAGTAAACTTTTTAAATTGGCTAACAATGAAAATTTAAAAGAAGAAATGAGACATTTATTCTGCAATATTTTAAAGGTTTGTTGTGGCTGAACTTTCTAATTATAGAATTTTGTCATGCACTCACTTTCTACACAAACATCTACTATCTATATGTTCTTCTACATTTTTCTATTAGTTCAAAAGATTCAAGCTTTAAGTATAAGATATTATACTGAAAAGAATAAGATTCACCGTATTTGCTTGAATAGTCCCCCACCCCTTGAATAATTCTTCCCTCGAATAATCCCCCCCTTTAAAGTTTTGATTAATTTGTTATACCTAATTTTAACAAAAATGGCACGTTATTGTGTTTATGAAGCATATTTCGTGAAATGAGTTGATGGAAACATGCTTGAATATTTTGACGAAATAATAATTCCCCCCCCCTTGAATAATTCCCCCCTCGAATAGTTCCCCCCTCAAAAATGTCTGACGAAATAATAATCCCCCAGGGGGATTTTTCAAGCAAATACGGTATTCTATTTTCAAGTCATTAAAAAGATATCAGAAATTTTTTTCCACGCACAATTTCAAAATCAAAACAAATAAGCTTCAACGAGGAAACGTAAAAACATTTAATGGTGCTGTAGGCAAAAAAATATTTTTAAATGTGCGCGATCCAATTCTAAATATAAGGAAAAATAATAAGAGAAGCTTTTTACCAGTAAATCCAAGATGGTGTAGCAATCAATTACGCATACCAAATTTTCTCGAAATACCGGGATATTAATATTTGCTAGACAAATTTGAGTGGGGGTCAATTCAAGGGGGGTATTCGAGGGGGAAAAATTTATTTTGTCAAGTAATTATCAAGTAAAGCTAGCCTATAGCAATTTGCAGATAAAATCATAAATATTTACAGCAAAAAGTCAAGAAAAATGTGGCAAATGTCACTGGGAAAAATCAATGTGGAACATGTGGAAAAATTCAAGTGATAACGCAACAAAAACACAAACACTTCTGTTTATCAAAAAGATAACATATAATATGAATGAATCTATGTAAACTATAACGCTTATTTTAGCTCCATTTCTGCAGAATGAAAACTGTGTGAATTGATGGCACAGCACGGGGCAGGCCTGATACGCACATCTGCCCGGTTTTTTCACTTGACACTTTTTCAAGTGATTTTCAGGTATGAGTGAGGTGAAAAAAGTTCACAAATGTCATTGTGCAGCGTTTTTCACTTCACTCATACCTGAAAATCACTTGAAAATGTGTTAAGTGAAAAAACGGGCAAATGTGCGTAACGGGCAGATGTGCGTAGGGTGTCAAATTTCCGTTTTCCGTTTTCCGTTTCCGTTTTCCGCAGGCAAATTTTTTCCGTTTTCCGTTCCGTTTTCCGGCTGCTGAAATTTTTTTTCCGTTTTCCGGCAACTTTTTTTTCCATTTCCGTTTTTCCGGCTCATTTTCCGTTTTCCGGCTAAATTTTCAGTTTTTCCGCCTTTTTTCCGTTTTCCGCCTCAATTTCCAGTTTTTCCCCCTTTTTTCCATTTTCCGCCTCAATTTTCCATTTTTCTGCCTCATTTCACTTTTTTCTGGCTCAAATTTCTGTTTTCTGATCAGCCAAACTGGTAAAAATTCATGCAGATTGTCAATGATGTAAAAATTTTTCTGTTTCCAGCAAAAGTACTGCAAATTTTTTCCACTTCCAGCAAAATTTCAGCAAATTTTATCCATTCTCTGGCAAAATTTCAGCAATTTTTTCCATTTCCGTGCAAATTTGATTTTTCCGTTTCCGTTTTTCCGGCCTCTTTTTCCGTTTTCCAGCCGCTGAAACTTTTTTTCCGTTTCCGTTTCCGTTTTCCGCCAAGTGCAAATTTTTTTCCGTTTTCCGTTCCGTTTTCCGGCCGCTGAAAATTTTTTTCCGTTTCCGTTTCCGTTTTCCGTAAAAAAATTTTTTTGACACCCTAGATGTGCGTATCATCAGTGCACCCCCGCACAGCACACGCTAGTTCACTAACGCCAGTAAACTCTAATTGAGTGCTCATTAATCAGCTTTGAACGTATTTAAGTTTAATTTATAGTTTGCCTTGTATCCTTCAGTTGACGGAGATTAAAAGGATAACACAAATATGTTCAAATCTGATTTATGTGTACTCAAATTTCAGTTGACTGGTGTTAGCATAAATACTAGCGACAATATGCTGATTAAGGAATTGATATAAATGAGAAAATTGGAATTTCCACCAAATTTCTAGCTCATTTGAAATCTTTAATTGCGAAGACTCACTATCAGGGTTGGTTTTATAAAAATCATTTGTATACAAATTGTATAAAAATTGTATAAAAATGTATTTTATTTTAATTTTATTCTTGTTTCATTTTATTTTATTTTATTCCAAAATAATAATAAAATAATAAAATGGACCATTTTACAAAAATTTTACAATAATTTTACAGAAATTTTACAAAAAATCAGAATCTTGCATGCAAGGTCAGAAAAATGTGATAATTAGACCTAAACATGAAAAACGTGTGACAAATTTTTCCATTACTCTGCAAAAGTTGCATGCAGTAGGTATTGTTAGCTAGTTGCAAGTGTTAAGTTACAATTATCGATATGAATGGTTTGCATTTTCAGTAGAAGGATTACTGGAGTGTGCTGGGTGCATTTGTAAAACATCATGCAAAGTGTCAATTGTCATGACAAGTGTAGTAAAGAGTCAATTGGCATCTCAAATGTCAAGCAAAGTATAATTGTCAAAACAAATGTCGTGCAGAGTGTAAATTGTGTATCTGAATCTTATGTTTTGGTATCCAAACCTTATATTTTGGTATCCAAATCTTATGTTTTTGTATCCAAATGTTCACATAAGATTTGGTTACAAAAACAACAAGATTTTGATGCATAAGATAAGATTTGGATACAATTTGCTTTACAGTTTCCACTTTAATTTATATTTGTCATGACAATTGACACTTTACTTAACATTTTCATGAAAATTGACACTCTCCATTCCATTTCATATGACATTTTGACACTTTACATGGCTTGGGACTGCCCCAGCTCCGCGAATGAACAGGTTAAACTATAAACAACAGAAAAATATTTTACAAAAAATGTGAATTTTTATACAATTTTTACAAAAATATGAATTTGTATACAATTTTACAAAATTTTTACAAAAATTTGAATTTTTATACAATTTTTATTTTTATTTTGAAATTTTCCATTTTATTTTATTTTATTTTATTCTTCAATTTTCCATTTTATTTTAATTTTATTTTTATTCTTTTCTGAGATTTTGCTAACCCTGCTCACTATGTAAACCGATTCCTTCTGAAAAGTAAATTTTGGTAAGTCGTATTGGAGAAATGATGTTATTTTATGACTTTTTGAAAATTTCTAGTTTGTGTACACTTTGACAAATTCCTCGACAAACTTGACTTGTCAATCTAAAAAATATCATCTGAAAATCTTTTGAAAACACGTCCCTACATTGACAGTTGCCAGAACAAATTAGTTGACGCTGTACATTCGTGAACTCACTTCGTGTGAATATTTGGCGGAAACGCATGATTTTTCAAAAGTGGTTCACAATTAAATCGACTTCTCAATTAAATGCTGCTATTTCTAAAATGAAATACATCTTGGCAACATATGGTGAAGAAATTTCCAAGATCTAAAGATATAAACACTATTATAACTGGTATACTTTGCGGACCGCACACTATGCATTTTTCTCAGTGAAAAACTCCATCATTCATGACGTCATCGTTAATAAAATAAAAATTGTCTCAAAAAAAGAAAAAAACGAGTCAGGAAAAACATTCGTCGCTTGTACCTGACTCCGCTTTTTTTCAATATATTTTTTTTGTGAAGGTGCTTACATAAGTATCCTGCGTTATCGAGTAAGTCATAAGTAATTTCGGATGCATACTTTGCGGTCCGCCGCGTATAGGTGTTCTTTTAAAAAAAGAAGAAAAAAACCTTGACAGCTGTCGACGACGCAAAATAAGCAGCATGTATTGCACAATCATAGACAAAAATGTTAAAACAAAAATGGTTTTGGAGAATTTCAAAAATTGGATGCAGTTTTTAGATAGTCATTCTTTACAGTTTAGCTATTTTTGTTTCAAAAGGTTACTCTTTTGGCATTTCGTATGCTTCATTCGCCTTGATATTTATTTTTAGATTAGGTAATTAAAATTTGCCTACCGGTAATGGAGTATACCGTATTACCTCGAATTAACCCCCCTTGAAATAACCCCCCCCTTAAATTAACCCCCCCTCGAAATATCCCCCCTAAAATTAGGCTGAGGAAATAATAAACCCCCCTCGAAATACCCCCCCCCCCCTAAAATTGAATGTAAAGAGAACGTACATGACAAATACCGCAGTTTGTGATCTGTATAATGCAGAACACACGTTAAAACGGATGATTGAGTGACGTTAGAGAAGGGTTTATGTGTATATACAGTTTGTATATGCCTATAAACACATATACATCTATGTAATTGTTTGATTTTTCTACGTCTGAGTATGGGGAATTTCCAAAAATTTCTGGCGAAATAATAGCACCGCCCCCCCCTCGAATAAGCCGCCCCCTCGAATTATCCCCGCCCCCTCAAATTTTGCTGGCGACGTAATTAACCCCTAATGGCGACATAATGAAATTAAAACAAAAATGTGCAATCAAGTAGAAAAATATTGAGGGAACATATTTTTTTGAAATCACCAGAAAAACTCAATTTAGAAAAACACATGAATATTTCAAGTCTTTTCAGAGAGGTTGCCCCTCATTAAAATTTGTGGACTTTTATCAGTAATATGCTCAAAGGGAATATTCACTGTATTAATAGGGAATATTCACTGTAGGGAATTTTTAATATGGTCTGTATTAAAAATATGTGCATTTAGTGTGCTCATCAGTTTATGCCAAAACACAAAGACATAAAAAACATCTTCAAAACACATCTTCATACACAGCACACAGCACTGAATAAATAGTGGCAATATGATAGTGGTACTTGTCTATGATGTGGTCCACAATTACTCGGACATTAAGAAATGGGCGTGATGCACAGTGTATCATTGTGTAGTTGCTTCATTAATAATGCAGCATAGAACAAGTACTTTTATATACCCTGACAACAAGAAAAAATGTGGTCCAATCTGCATGATTATGTAACTTATGAAATTTGATGTCCATGGATTACAACAATTACCAGTGTAATGCATTGCAATTGAAGTATTTACATGAACTGTATACTGTACATGATTATTATAGTAACACATCAATAAAAGCAAAAAAGTCTGCACTAGAAATTTTTGCACAGAAAATCAAGATCAAGGCATCGCACAATCGCGCAAAATCGTCGATTTTCATGACAAAAAGATGGTAGCAAGCTCAGTTGGATAACTTTTGTTGTAATTTTTGTTGGTGAAAAAGTTCAACTGTCAAAAATGGAATGAAAAAAATGTGTGTGGTGCACAGTAGAACACATTCCATCAGTCACTTTTTCCAAAGTGTCCAGATGTATCCAAATAAAAAGTCATTCAGCAAAACAAAAACAAAGTCTTTATGCTCAAAACAAAAAATAAAAATCGCGAAAGCTGAGTCACAACAAAAAATTGGTGTGTGATGTGTTGTGAAGGCCACTTCACGGCAACACTTCCCAAAGCTGTGAAGAGCTGGCGCTTCACAAAATTTGTTGTGAAGACACTTAGCATCACAGTTCACAGACATGTGTCACAATGCTGCACAAATGTTTTGTGCAGTCTCTTCACTTTGTCAGTGTCAGGAAGTGTGTTTCATGAAATTTTGGACTTTGTGATGATAGGTGATGTGTGTTGAATACACTTCACCAAAAATTTCTTGATGTGTGGTGAAGTGTGTGAAAGCGTCTTCACAGAGGCCACTTCACGCACATCCAGCCCGCTTCCACACACTTCACGAACCAATTTTTTGCTGTGAGTCCCAATAGATTCACAACTAGGGTTTGGTTTTTGATATCCATTAAAAAGTCCATAAGTATTTATGTGTGAAAGTGTAGAAGTAAAATACTGCGAGACCGGACCGAAGGTCTGAGACAATCCCGCTAGTCCATAAAAATGTCATCGAGTAGCTAACAACGCAAAAACAACTGTCCCACTTTTTATGGAACAGCCCGAACATTTCTCGCATGCAAATGCCTAGCTTCCATCGGCTTGGAACGGATGGAATGAAAATTGAGAAAGAGTGCACATCGGTTCCTATTTTTATTTTCGTTCAATGGAAGCAATAAGCGGCGTGCTGACGTCGCGTTTAAATACCGTATTACTTTGAATAAAGTCACCACAATTTAATCACCCCAGTTTAATTACACCCCCCCCCCTATTTCACTGTAGAAAGTGGGGAAAAAGTACCGCCTTCCGAATAAAGACCCTGTTTGTAATTGGCCTGACTGCTCACAGATTTTTTTAGAGATTATTACCATTTTCAAGAATATGACTTTCCGCCAATTTTCCCGTGGAGAAGGAAATGACCTTTGTGAAGAATTTCTTTTTCAAATTCTTTTTTTTTCAGATTGGAAATGGAACATTCTGGTGTAAAGTCCAGAATAATTAAGTGATAAGACTGATGGCAAGTGAAAAGAAGCCGCTAAAAACGCTTTTGCATATTTACTTGTCACTATACTTCGCACTTATAAATTCACTTTTCATTTATTTTTTTTACTTCTCACGTTTTTAATATAGAAAAAGTACAAAATGTTTTCGCCCTGGCCGTGACTCGAACCAGGGACCTGTCACTATGCGTGTGAATGCTCTAACCGACTGAGCTACCAGGATGCTAAATTTACTAATAGTTTATCTAACTATAGTTATTTCTTTACCTTCAACTTGCAAAATTGAACCACAGGAAACTCATTCGAGGTAATACGGTACATTTAGCATAGGAAATGACGGAATTCCGCCTATCCCGTTATTTTGTTATTCGTCTTCTAATGTGCTAGCACACACTAGCTAGTACCTAGTCTTCAACTGAAGTTTTGCAAACTCATAAATCAACTTTGAGGGCATTTGAGTTCACCGGAATGAGTTATCATGAATATTTATCAACTATAGTTGACGAACACCTCATTCCGGGAAACTCAAATGGGTTCAAAGATTATTTATGAGTTTTCAAAGTTTTGGTTGCGAACTAGTTTGTGTTTAGCCAATGGATGCCAAGCGATGACCATTTTATGGATGAAATTGCTATTATTATAAAAATATCGCAAAAAGAATAAATGTGACTTTTGTATTGTAAGCGGAATGCTTAACATGGAATTTTTATCAATTTAATAAAAAAATAACAGAAAATTGAAATTTTGGCTCGTTCAAAATATTTTAAAAAATTGTGAAAATGCATCTTAGCTTTCTTTCCACTAAGGAGTAAATTTCGTTAATGAGTTATGTAAAATAGATATCACAAATACCGTATTTGCTCTAATAGAACGGCAGCCTCCAATAGAACGGCAGGTAAAATGTTGACGAAAATACATATAGAGCGGCCCTCTTTTATAAGAATAAATACTGTATATCATTTAAATAAATACCAGATTGTTAGTGGCGCATTTAAAATGCCCATATTATATTTAACATTACCGAAGCGGATATCACACCTAATTATCATTTTAATCTTGACTCATCAAAGAGAACAGTTACTAAAACTAGAAATAGTGAACACTATTTATATCACACATAAATTTTACAATAAATGTTAAAAAACTATTTCACAAACAAATCGAATACTTAAAAGTTATTTTAAAACACTTAAAACTTAGGCACATTTTCAGACGGCTTGTCGTTGTTGCAAACAAAATACTTACATGTTTTTTCTGTCATTTTAGACAGTAGGAAAAGTAATTAACATTTTGGAAAGTTTTGACCCAACCTACCTAAATGTAAATGTCAATATGAATACTCACACTACCAGGGTATTCTGAGTAAACGTAAATACACTTTTTGCACCTCTGGCAAAATGTTAAGTGAGTAGTTTTGCTAGTTGTATTGTAACGTGTTTTCTTAATTAGGAATCTAACTTCTCGGGCCCGCTACTATACCATAATCCAGTGAATAGAGATGGAAAAGCGCCTTGGCGCTGGCGCCAAAGGAAAAAGCGCCATGGAAAGACAAAAAGCGCCATGGCGCTTTTGGCGCTTGGAGCTATTTTCGCCTGGCGCCAGGAACAAAATGTCTGGTGCTGGCGCTTGGTGCTAGCGCCAAAGCAAAAAGCGCCAAAAGAGCCTCGGCTTTTTTGCTCTGGAGCCATCGGCGCTTGGCGCTGGGGTCGGAAAAGCGCCATGGCGCTTTTGGCGGTTGGCGCCAAAGTCCTGGCGCTTTTCACTAACCAGGACTTTAGTGCAAAGCACAAAAAGCACCATGGTGCTTTCCGAAACCCCAGCGCCAGATCAAAATAGCGCCAAGCGACAAAAGCTCCATGGCGCTTTCTCCTTTGGTGCAAACGCCAGGCGCCAGCGCCATGGCGCTTTTGAATCACTACCCGTGAGTGATGCAAAAGCTTACCGGAAATGGATTTCCATCATGCCCCAGACACTCTACATTCAGTGAAGACACTCCCTGCACTAGTTTCAAATGTTCTACACGATTTTTGTTCCACTGAATTGACTGGAAGTTGTCAGCTATTGGAAATTTGGCAGGGGAATTTTTTTCGGAGACTGAGGGAAGCACAATATCATTTTGTCCTTGATTCCTGCATTTTTTGTGGAAAAATTGCATGTTTTTTTTTGTAAAAATTGGTAACTGAGTGAAAATAGTTGAGTAAAAATGGGAAACTAACATTTTCATGAATTTGAAAAATCTATGCAAACTGCTATTCGACACGGCGCTTTTGCACACTTCCAATGGCATTTTTGGATAATAGTGAATGTAATTTACGCACATTTCATCGTCTATTCCGTAGCCACCCTAAAATGGGTACAAATGTTCAATACAACTTTTAAAAAAACTTTTAAATCAAAGTTGATCCGTTAAATGAAAAATTAAAATTCCAACAAAACAAACCAATGTAACATTTTCTTTCACTGATGTATCATAAACACAGGTCGTGATCAGCGTGTCTCCCTGGAAAAAGTGTATTTTTTGTTTTTTTGGCGTGATGCCAAAAAAGTTATGGAAATGGTGTTAAAAGTTGTTATTATCGGAAACCGAATAATCTGCTTTAAACACATTCTATTTTACCAAAATGAAACAATTCCACTCCTATCAGCAGTAGGTAGTTGACAGACTCTTCATTCCGGTGTACTCCAAATGCTTCCAAATCTTATAAATCAGTTACCATAAGAAATTTCAGCTGTCAACTAGTGTGTGCAGCGAGCGACAATGGAAATAAACGAACGGGCCAAACTTTCACTTCCGGTTTAATGGGCCTTATCTCCTGCCAATGCGGACTGTAATGCAAATCAGAGTTCAAATCGTCAACTACGCCGTCGATTCTTTTAATTAAAGTTGACAGTTTCCGACCGGTTTTGTGCGCGTGAAGTTGGGACGCAAAAATTGTTATTCCGGCGGGAGGGATTCCCTGTGTTTGGGATGGCGGGTAATTAATTATTGGAAGTTTTATTTGAAATGTTGGTGAGAGTATCGTGATTTTTCACCAAAATATATGGTGAATCAGACTTAAAAATACCTTTTCTATACTCAGATACTTTCAAAAAGTATACTTAAAAGCGAGTTTGACGGAGATAAAAAATTACTCATTCTGGTAATCTTAACTGCGTTCAAATCTGATCTATGAGTTGACAAAAAGTCAACTGAGTTCACTAACTGACCTGTTTCGTGCACTGAGGCACACAAAATCCTTCTATGGGATACTCATTTTGCCTAGGAGGAATTGACATAACATCAGAATAGATCAGGCCAGTTTCCAAAATGCCAGCATCGAATTGACGCAGCTCATTTGTGATATAGAGTTCTATGCCGCTGTTGTCAACCACCCCTGCAAACGCATGGTTGGATTACACAATTGCCATAGAAAAATATGTGCGTGGGGCCGGATCCAATTAGAAGGTAGGGCGCATGTAAGGCGCCTGAAACGAGAGGAAGCGCATGCGATTGTGCGCATTTTTTTCTTGCAGCTGTTCTTTAAAAATTAAACCTTATTGCCGGTTAAATTGCAATGTAAAATGTTTCAACATCGGTGCATTGCATGTAAATATGAGTTGAGTAGAGAATGGCCCTTTTCTATTTTGTAATTTTTATTACAATAGGTTTTTGCTAAACCAAACACACCAGATGTTTTCTGTTCATTATTGTAGTGAATCTCTAGCATTACATATGGAAAGAATTCTGGCCCACCAATTGCAATGCCAGCTTCTTCAGGGAAAATCAATGGCTGAGAATTTATAAGAATTGGTTGAAATGTGAACAATAAAATATTGATGTACTCAAATACACGCATTAATGCTAATACTATAATAAACATGGTGTAGATGGTAGATAGCAGAAAAGTTGCACAATTTTACATTAATCTGAGTGAAATCTGAATACATGTGCTTTGTGATGCATCCAACGGTTGGAAAGACCCTCATTTAGGGTTCCAACCTACCCCAGGGGCTACTACCAGACCCTGTAAACTGTCATGCAAAGTGTCCAAAGTCATGTAAAATGCCCTGCAAAATGTGAAATCTCAATCTGTAAAATTGGAATCAACCAGAAAATGTTTTTCTTGAATTACAGGGTCTGGAAGTTGCAGCAGAATGGATCTTCAGCATTATTTGATTGATTTTGCAACATGAAAAATGCTTATCTGCTGCATTTACTTCCCATTACCGAGGTTTTTCTTACAATGAAAGCATGCACTCATCTGTTTGAATAGAAACCCCTGCCTAAATTTATTCCCACACCACAAAGTATAAACCATCACCAAAAAAATTACACAACACGAAATCCCAAAACCCAAAACTCAAACCATTCAAAAAAACAACAAACTCAATCCAACACAACTTTTATAAACTACCCAAAAATTACCTCAGCACCCATAGCCCAGGCAGCGATAACACGTTTGCAAGTTTTCACGTCCTTAGGCATACTGCCCTCCAAACATTCACCATTGAAATGCATCGATTCACCATTTTTTGGTGGGGTGCACACGTAAACTTCCATGTGGTGAACCAGGGACCAAATTCAATCGGAACAAAAGGCACACTTGAAGCGCCCTACACATGCGAAAGAGTGTGAAATTGTGCTGGCATACAATTTACTACCTAATTTGGTTGACAACTGAAATTTTCAAAAGTTTAAGATTTAAGTTTACCAGATTAATTTGAAACTGATTTATCTGCCCGTCAACTAAATTAGTGTGTGTAGCCGTGTATGGCCCAATTTCACACACTTGCTCGCTTGTCGGGCGCTTTAAATGCGCCTTACGCTCTAATTGATTCTGGGACCAGGTGCGCGTTTGAAGGGTTAATCACTGCCGAGTACTGATTTGGGGGGGGGGGGTTCAAATGGTGGCATTGGTGAAGAAAGTAATTTTGTGTGAGGCATCGTGAAGCGTTGTGAAGTAAATACATACTCACAACCGTGCTACGCTGGTGCTTCATGTCATTTGATGCAGTCTTGATTCAAAATTAAATTGTCAAATTCATTCTACTGGCTACTGTTTTCTTCAATGTGCTATGTGTATGTACACAATCAATTAGTTGACAAGTAAAATTTACAAAATTGATACACAAACTTTGAATGCATTTGAGTTGCCAGGAGTCAGGACTTAATGAAGATAAAACAGGATTCATTCTGGTGAATTCAAATGTGTTTAAATGGTATTTATTTATCAATTTTAGAAGTTTCAGCTGTAATCTGGTGTGGAAGCCAGGCCAGTTCAATCTATTATTTATGCTTTTTAAAAACCAAATATTTCACATTTTACCCAACCTTGATTATGTGATGTTTTTGCTCCAATGCAGGCAATTTCAAAACTGTGCACCAATAAGTGGTTACTTTTGCTGGAATTGACGTATTCTGAGCCAAAATTTTCAGTGTTTTAGTGTTCCCAGGTAACTCTGAGGGCAGTCCCAGACCCTGTAAAATGCCCAGTAAAATGTCAAATGGCATGCAAAGTGTCAAAATACATGTAAAATACCTTAAAAACGGCAAACTTGTATGTTATTTGACACTTTACAAGACAATTTACAGGGTCTGGGATTGGCACCTGGTGGAGGCACATCCCTTTTCAAAAGTCTCAGTGGCACAATTTTTGTTATGACGTCATTCAGATTTGTTGGTGGCATTTCCGTATTCGATTTATTTAGTGCTATGGCTAGTAGAATTTGTGTCGTTGCTTTCTGTGAGTGATTGAAGTTAATGCAGATAATTTGTGTTTTTTTGCCTACCGTATTACCTCGAAATACCCCCAGGGGGTTTATAATTTCGCCAGCAAAATTTGAGGGGGGGGGGGGTTAATTCGAGGGGGGTTTATTCGAGGGGGGGGGGGGTCTATTATTTCGCCAGAAATTTTCGGAAATTCCCCATACGCAGACATAGAAAAATCGAACAATTACATAGATGTATATGTGTTTATAGGCATATATAACTGTATATACACATAAACCCTTCCCTAACGTCACTTAGCCATCACTTTTAACGCGTGTTCTGCATTGTACAGATCACAAACTACGGTATTTGTCATGTACGTTCTCTTTACACTCAGTTTTAGGGGGGGTATTTCGAGGGGGGGTTTATTATTTCCTCAGTCGAATTTTAGGGGGGTATTTCGAGGGGGGGGGGTAATTCAAGGGGGGATAATTCGAGGTAATACGGTATATTGTTGATAAAACATGATTTTCTAGGTATACTCCGCGAACCGTCTGCTACCAATGCATTTTTCTGACGAAAAAAACCTCCACCATGACGTCATCATGAATAAAATGCAAATTGTACAAAAAAAAGAAGAAGAACGTTTCAGCACAAAATTCCCGCTCGTAGGCGACTCCGCCTTTTTCTGTATTTTCTTTTTTTGTGAAATTGTGCTCATATTGTCCACAAAAACACAATATTTTACACTCACATCAATCAAATAGTCATTCGGATTTCCAGTGTCAATTTTTCGCTCAAAAATCATATTTAGTCGTCCATCGGATGTACGCCTTGAATAGCCAACGCAATCGTTTTCTTTATCTTGGAAAATGTCACCTCGATAATCAGTGGCGCAGTCCTGGGTGGAAAATGTGCGCAGAAATGGTTGTTGTTGTTTGTTGTTTGTTTGTTGTTGTTGTTTGTTTTTTTTTGTTTTTTTTTGGGGGTAGGGTCATCACAGTGGGGTAAATAATTGAATGGTTGAAGTATATGTTAATGGCACAGCCAAAAGTTTTAAGCGACTTAAACATGTCTGGCACAGCAAAAAATAGGTTCGTGATGTGTGTGGAAGCGGGCTGGATGTGCGTGAAGCGACCTCTGTGAAGACACTTCCACACACTTCACCACACATCACGAAGTTTTTCGAGATTGTTTGTGAAGTGTCTTCCACACACATCACCTAACATCACGGAGACCGAAGTTCGTGAAGTGCACTTCACGAACTATTACAGCATACTTTGCATGGTTCGTGAAGCGCCGGGAAGTGATAACCAGCGCTTCACAGCGTCGGGAAGTGTCAACATGAAGACACATCACGACGCTTCACGACACATCATATACCCATTTTGTGCTGTGTGGTGCGTGTTTTACACACGAATAGTGATAATTCGTTTAAAATGTTGAGAAATGACAACTTTTGCGAATGCACATTTGTCAGCGGTGGTGAAAAATGTGTTGTTTGCCTCATTAACGTTTTGTAATCGTTGACGAAAGTGCACATGCAAAAATTGTCATTTGTCAATACTGTGAATGAATTATGATTACATTTGGTGCGTATGCAATAACTGGTCGGTCACTGTGAACCACGACGTGCGCCTAAAATTGTTTTCGAATTTGAGGCTACTAGGTATTTAAATTCCTGTTCTAAATTTGAGTGAAAAAAGACAAACCTGTAAATCGTCGCTATTCGCTGTTGCCAAACAAAAGTCTGCATTTTTCAATGAACCATCCTGAGAAAATCCAACTGCCCACCACGAAATGGACTGAATTCCATCCTGATTTGGCTCAATTTCAACCTTTAAGTTGGATTTACAGCACAACGACAAATAAAAGTTGAAACGACAAATTTGGTATCGACAAAGTACAAATACACTACCAATGTCTTGAGATATCAATTCCTAAATTGACATGTTGAAAGCACTCACTAATATCCGAAAAGCTCCAATAGTTCTTGAGATATAAACTTCACGTCAAAATTTCACAATTTGTCGAAAATTCCAATGAAAAATGTTGTCGACAAATTGTGAAATCTTGAAGTAAAATTCATATCTTGATAAATACTAGAAATTTTTCAATAATTTTGAACACGATATAGATATCGGTTAGAGCTACGAACATGTCTATTTAAGGATGGATATCTCTATACGTTGTTGTGATCGGGGTTGGTTTTAGTAAAATTCTTTTTACTAAAATTGTATTTTATTTTTATTAAAATTGTATTTTATTTTTATTTTATTTGTCAATTTTCCATTTTATTTTTATTTTATTATTCAATTTTTTATTTTATTTTTATTTTATTTTATTTTTATTTTTTATTTTAGTTTATGACCAGGATTGGTTTTCGTAAAATTCTTTTTACTAAAATTGTATTTTATTTTTATTTTATTCTTCAATTTTCCATTTTATTTTTATTTTATTCTTCAATTTTCCATTTTATTTTTATTTCATTTTTATTTTTTTCTGAGATTTTGCCAACCCTGGTTGTGATTTTGAAATTTGTCCAGACGGAAGTTATCGTATGACATTTTATTTGTCGTTGTGCTGTAAATCCACCTTTACTCGGACTAAATTTTCACTTTCAATCCATTTCCACCAAATTTCTGACTTTCCAAAGTTATTAATGGCATTTGTCACTTTGAATGGATAGACTGTTTCATCGATTTGCGATATCGACAGAGCGATTTTGACGAAAATTAAAATTAAAATTGTACGGTCGATTTCCATGGCTTTAATGTACACAAATGAATGTAGAATTTGCGATTTGTGCGTTTACAGGATAATTTATTTGAAGTGTATATACCCCGCTGACCGCATGCTATGCATTTTCTGAATGAAACACTCCATCATGACGTCATCATCCATAAAACAAGAATTGTTTAAAAAAGGAAAAAAATGATTTCAGGTTAAAAACATATTTATGTTAAAACCTACATGTAGAAATAAAAACTGAAAACGGCTGAATTCCAACTTGTGTAAAATGTCTAAAGTCGGGAATGAAAATTGTGGCTGGTTCAGGTTTCGGGGTCTTTCATCTGACCTGAAACCAGCCGGGGGTGACCCGACCCCATCATCAGAGATGAAGCCACCCCCTTACACTCAAACCTACCCCCCCCCCTTTTGAGTAAAGTGCGTGGGTATTTGGGAAAACGCAATTACCGACAGCGCCAAACACAAGGTAACCCAAACCCCACCAACCCTATTTTGTTCTGCACCTTCTCCCGTAGACTCAGAGCCAGATGCCATTTCGACGCGTACTTGTTCGGCTAGCCGGTCGGAAGGGGTAGGGCGTCGCCGCGGGATCGTGAAATTTTTGGGCCTGGGAATGTGCAAAAAGTTGTTCATAGCCCGCTCGCATGGAAATGATAACTGGGATTTGCTCGAAAACGTGACAATTTGCACGTGATAAATTCAAAAATCCTGCCAAAATGTTTTTTCCCCATTTCGTAATTTCCTTTACATTCAGGGTTATTAACGGTTGGTTAAAATATAATTAATATCACACAAGTAGGCGAAAACGTTACAGGGTAGTTACTAGGGTAACAATCTCATTTAGAAGTGATTTGTTTTTCAATTTACCAAGCCTATGAAGTTCTATCTCATATTTATTCAAGCATTTCATAAATATGGTAATTATTATGGTGTTTTCATAGCCATTGTTTTTATGACCCTTGACTATAGGTGATATACCGCCGATAAAGTTTTCCCAGCTAGAAGACAGTCTCAAGCATCTAAGTACATGTCCAAATAAACAGCTAAATTTTACTTGATAATTGTGGTTGCTGTCAAAGTGGGTAACTGTGACGCAATTAAAATTAAAGGAATTTCTTTTGTCAAAAAGTTTAGTTGAAATGTAAGGTTTTAAATTTATTGACATATCCAGATAATCGCTACTAGTATCATTTTCGTGAGTTTTGTTCAGCGGCAAATTGCTGGGGTAGATTTCTTTAACGATGGTGTCAACACTCTTTTCTGAACCCTCTTTGTAAAAAATGGCTACATCGTCTATGTAACGAAAGATTTTCAGTAACCCACGTGCAGAATCCGGCTTATTTTTAACCCATAAAAATTCCCTGAACATTAAGCTAGCACAAGCCAAAGAAGGTGCACTGCTGCATCCCATAGGTATGCCGGAAATCTGCCTCAAAATGTGACCGGCTACGTTTACGTATGAATTTTTGAGTACGTTTCTAGTTAGTGTCTTAACTTCTTCTATGTCAAGTGTCATTTTTCCGGCTTTGAAATTGTCACTAAACCAGCAATTTTTGAAACCAAGTGCTATTCTTGATTTTTTACTGTGTCTGAAGCAAAAATCAACTAAACCATCTATATCACTTAATAAAGTACCGTGATCTAGGTTAGGATACAAAGTGGAAAAGTCACCAGTGTAGCACTTAGCTTGATATTTACCTCGATGTAGATTCTGCAAGAAGTTCGCCAGCTCTAATGACGAATCCAATGGCCAGTATCCACTGCATTGTAGGCTGTCCGGCTCATAGCTACCCACGTAAACTTTTAGATGACGTTTCAGCATTCTGAGAATTTTATGGAGTATTAAGGCAGCCTGTTTGATCGGTGCACGACTACCACCGCAAATAAATCGGAATTTTGGGGGTTTTTTGTGCATTTTAGGAATCGCGAAAAGTTGCGGGAGTGTTTGAAAGCGATAATCGATAGCTAGGCCCAGATTTTCCACTATTTTATTATGCTTACTTAGTACTTCTTCTGCAGTCTCAAAGGTGGGACTATACGTTTTATTGCCTATAATCTTAATACTGGCCCCGTCAACAATTATGCCCATTTCCTCTGCCATTTTCATGCACATAAATTTACGGCATACTATGACAAAGTTACTGGTCGCTTTGTCAGCTGGTGCCAGGACGAATTTCTTATGTATACCCCGAATTTTTCGTTTTAGTGCTGTAACGTCCCAGAAATTTCCACGTTCATTTACAAATTTATGCTTAACTTTTTCACACTGTAATCTAATTGTATCTAAAATTTTGCCCGAAAGATTTTCACGGTGTATTTTCTTTAGAAGCTCATTGGTGCAGGCCTCTAGGGCTGCTAGAGCTTCTTCATAATTGAGTGGCCTGGGCAGTCTGAATTTCGACCCTTTTGAAAGTAATTCACTTAGAGCAATATCTTCAAGTACATCGGTGTCACCTGTGACAATGTGTTCTAGGTCAGGGTGCTTAAAACGAGAGGATTTACAGTCACAGGCACTTTCCAAGATGTTTTTCCAAGTACTGGCATCTTTATTCCTCAAAAAGCTGTTATGGTTACAAATAATGTTACTCAAACTATCTTTATATTCAAAAGTAACCACTATCTTATTTTTGACGTTCCAGTCCTGACCAAATTCCTCAGTAAGCCACTGCTTATTGAACAGCTTCTGTGGTTTCAAGATGTCAATACCAGGGTTTTCATACATACATTTAATGTACACTTTCTTACGAATGTCTTCTTTGAAGGTAGACTTACTGGTGCACTTGTTTGAGATGAAGGCAATAATTTGCAGGGCTAAAATTTCATCAAGGACACCTAAAGCACTAAAAATTTCGTCAAAGCACAGTGTCAAATCTGAAAGTTCTATTTTACTGCAGCTGTAAAGTAGTTTTATAATGGTTTCTCTATTAGATAAACTGGAAATAAATAGGTTTAATAATTCTGTTTTAGTTCTATTTTTTCGGTGTCTATTTTTACGGACTCTGTCATTGTGAAACCTTCTAACAGGCATGGTATAATATGGGCCAGAGGTAACTGAACTAAAATTATCTTTACTCACTATTCCGTAACCTTGGACTTTAGTGTTAAAACCGAAGGGGAAACAAGTATTCAATTGCTTAATCCACAAAGTTTCTTGAGCGATAAGTTCCGATTTTTGATAGTGACCCAAAATCCTAATTTTCGGTGTATGTCCGGTCCCAAAAAAGTGCTTACAGAGTTCAGTGCCCAGGCTACCTTTAAAGAAACTTCGTACATGTTCTCTAATACGCGTACCTAATGCTCGGCTGGTTTGTCCGACGTATTGTAAACAGCAGTCGGTACATGTTAAAAGGTAGACCACATTGCGTGTTCTGCAATCATATTGTACATTCGGCTCGCAATGATGTGATAAAAAGCTGTAACCGGTACTGTACACTTTAAAACTATCACTGGAATCGATGTAGGGGCAACTTTTACAATTTTTACTGCACTTGGTGGTTTTCAGACAACAGTTCTGATCATTGCATATGTCCACAGAAAAGGGTGCATTTATGTTTCGGCTGACGCAGTATGTGCGATTGAGAAAAGGGGGAAAAGCGGAAGAGTTAGTTGTAGTTGTAGCTGGTCAAGTAGACCCCAATGGGTGACCAAACCCAAAGGGCAAAAGGCAGAATGGCCGGTTCTATTGGCCCGCTAAGGCTTTAGCAGGCGAGCAGCAACCCTAAATAGGGTTCTCACCTTTAATGAACCATAGGGTAGCATGCCCGTCTCCCTCACCGGCCAGCGAGGGACACGTTAGAAGCCGCTCTACCCTATTTTCACGGCTAAAAAATTGTAAAAGTTGCCTTTAAATCAGCTGAATAGGCTTACTAGAGGCTAAGGGAAGCAAAGTGAAATAAGAGCATGTAATATATGCTAGAAAAAGCTGTCTCGCAAGACAGTTCAGGCTGACTAGAACTGTAAACTGTATAAATGCATAAAAACCCCACCATCTCAGGCCAAAACCGCTTCATTTTAACCATCAAAATCGGGAAGCATGAATTTTCACTAACACAGAAAATTATCGATAAAACGTAAAAAACCAGTAACACGTACTGACGCACTTTAACAAAATTCAAAATAAAACACTAAAAATATCAGTCATCTTTAGGCTGCTTGCGTGCCGCGGCTGCATAACTACTCGAGGCGCCTTGTCCATCACTCGTGCTGTAAGAAGTGTAAAAATGTGTATAAAACATTGCTGTAAATCACTATTGCTACTGAAAGTATACTTAATTATCGCTTTAGACTACAAACTGCTTATTATTATTTTTGCATATCTATCAAATCAAAATATCTTTTGCAAAATCATCTTGTTTTCTAATTGCTTTTATAAAATGTAAATAAAATGTCCAAGAAAATTTTTCCGGATATACGAGAACCGAGTGAAAGACTATTTTATCATGGCGTAAGCAAGAGTAATCAAATTACCCAAATTTAGGCTGTACCCAACCACTCCCCATGCGGGTTGGGTCGGGCACCAGCTTTTCTACCTGTACCCACTCCTGCCACGTTTTCACCGAGTTCTGAAAACTGATCCTATTACCGCGCAGTTTAATCTCCGGGCCTTTCCATCCCACGCCCTTCTTTTCGGCCAGCGCTCGGGACACCGTCTGAGGTGTGGAATTGTTGTTAGAACGGCACCTCTAATAAAGTGTCAGAAAAATGTTTACTAAAAATTAGAGCGGCGCTCTTTTATTAGAAGAGATACGGTAAAAGGTATCAAAATAACAAGAATGCCTCAAAAATGTTCCAGTTTTCTGCAAAATTATGTCACATACTGAATATATTTACTGTTGTTTGAGAAATTCCGAAGAAAAATCCAGCACATGTACATAGGTTTGAAATTTATAGACAACGGTTTAACTCGCCTTTGCCCTCATCTGATCTATGTGGTCTTTAGGGGCAAAATCCTTATTGATGGAGACCGGGCGAGTGCACCCGTCTGCACAGTAGTTGCCCATGGACTTTTTCTTGTCTAGGACAAATTTCGTATCTACATCCGAGCAGAATCGCACCATGAGGGTATGCTTAGGTGCTGTGGAATTGGCGCCGCCCCCATTTTCTTTCCTGCGGCTGTTTTCCCAGCTGAAACCAAATTTCTAAATTATACGCAGAAAAGTATTTAATTATTCCAGATAAAGACTAGCTGACCGGGCATACGTCAGTCTACCGGGAGCGGTCATTTCCAAAACGGTATTTAAATCCACATTCATACCGTGCTGCAAAATGTCACGTAGCACGTTTACGGGGTGGCGCTCACCGGTCTCAGGGTGATCTTAAAATGGCATGCTATTTAGCGGTGTAGATTAACGAGCTACCTGTACCCAGCTCACCTTTAGACACGTTTGTAATCCTCAAGTCATTGTGCTTCAAGTCGCGGTGCACGAAACGAAGCTCGTTCTTGACGCCTTCTAAATCGCCGGCCAACACCGCCTGGGCGTCGCCCAACGCCTGCAGCTCGGACACGTCAAGTTTGCCATGTTTGCGTTTCTGTGTGAATGATAGAAATTTATTTAAAGTTATGTAGAATGAGGATGTTGACAATTTAAATATTGAATCGCTTAAAATATACCAATGGAAATTTTATTTAATTACACAATTCTATTCAATTGAATGTATTGAGTTGTATTGTATGTGTTGGTTGTACACAACTCCGCCTATTTCTTTTTTAAATTTTTTTATATTTTACAAGTATAATTGCATAAGTAATGTGCATAATGTGCATAAGTATTGCATTGGTGAATATACAGTGCAGACCGCATCTTCACAGTTTTCTGAAGAAAACACTCTACATCGTCAAAAAAAAGAATACCATATTACCTTGAAATACCCCCAGGGGGTTTATTATTTTGCCAGCAAAATTTGAGGGGGGGGGGGATAATTCGAGGGGGGGGGGTTATTTGAGGGGGTCTATTATTTCGCCAGAAATTTTTGGAAATTCCCCATACTCAGATGTAGAAAAATCTAACAATTACATAGATGTATATGTTTTTATAGGCATGAATAACTGTATATACACATAAACCCATCCCTAACGTCACTCAATCATCAGCTTTAACATGTGTTCTGTATTGTACAGATCACAAACTGCGGTATTTGTCATGTACGTTCTCTTTACATTCAATTTTAGGGGGGGTATTTCAAGGTGGGGGGTTATTATTTCCTCAGCCGAATTTTAGGGGGGTATTTCGAGGGGGGGGGGGTTAATTCAAGGGGGTGGTTAATTCGAGGTAATACGGTAGTCAAAAAATTTTTTAGGCTTGAAACATATTCGGTTTGCGCACCGCCTTGTTCTTGCTAATTATTTTTCTTTTTTTTGTGTGCATAAGTATGGCATTGGTGAGTCGGCACGTAAGACATAAGTATGTGTGGATGAATACTCAGATGCGGTGTATAAACATATCACAACAAATAGCACATTGCGTCATCAAAACCTGTCAAATGCATTCGTTTATCATAAAATGGTTGTGTAAGTGACATTTTAAATGATAATTAAATCCACTCAAACTGTCTCATAATTTAACCAGTGAAGGATAAATTATGCAGTAGTGTATTCGACATCACTGTATTGTTTAGAATACTTTAATCAAAACACATTTGTAGCAACATTTACTCAATTAGGGTATTTTCTGATGAGGTAAATGGATGGTTTTCTTTGTTAACGTAGTAGAGTTGGCAGTAGGGTGTCAAAAAATTTTTTTTACGGAAAACGGAAAACGGAAAGGTAAAATTTTTTCACTTTACGGAAAACGGAAAACGGAAAGGTAAAAAAAAAATTTCTGCCGGAAAACGGAAAACGGAAAGGTAAAAAATTTCACTCAGCGGAAAACGGAAAACGGAAAGGTAAAAAAAAATTGTTGGCCGGAAAACGGAAAACGGAAAAATGAAATGCCGGAAAACGGAAAACGGAAAGCAAAATTTTCACGGAAACGGAAAAAAATAAAGTGAAATTAGCACGGTAATAGACAAATTTGCAGAAGGAAAACCTGCATGCAGGTTTGCCTATTTGGCTTTGATTGTGGTAGCTGTACATTCTGCAACTATGGATCATGCCTGTAACTTCACTTGTAGTTCAAGCTTAACTGAACCAACAAAAAATCATCAAAAAGTAGCCATAGTGGCCATAGGAAAGGAAACACTATGACAATTTCACAGTCTAGAAGCAGTGGGAGTCACTGATGACCCCTATGCAATTGATGACAACATTGCAGAGGAGATGATAATAAATAGCATAAAATTCAATGACAACAACAAACAATACTATATTGACTGGTCGTATAAAGAGAGTATCAGTAACCTTCCCCAGGGGAAAAGCAGAAGCCTTGGTGTGGTTTAAATCACTGATAAGAAGATTCAACAAAGATCCAAACTTATTCGAACAATACTGGAAAGTTTTGGATGACCAACTAGAAAAGGGAATAATTGAGATCTGTGACAACAAAACAGACAACAAGGGGATTCATTACCTGCCACACCAGCCAGTAATCACGCTGGGCAAATCGACATCATGCAGAATCGTGTACGATGGGTCGGCAGGTAAGCCCAGTTTCAACGAGTGCCTTTTTAGACGACCAATTACAACACCATTAACACTGGGCCTACTCCTGAGGTTCAGGGCAGGCAATCTAGCATTAATTGCCGATAATGAAAAGGCATTTTTGCAAATAGGATTGCATGACCAAGCTAGAGACTATTTACACACAATTTTTCTGGTTGAAAGATGCCTCAAAACCAGTAACTGAAAATAACTTAATAGTACTTTGTTTTAAACGCGTACTGTTTGAACTTGTCTGCAGCCCAGCAATTTTGGGAGCAGTCATAAAATACCATTTAAATGTGACAATAAACAACATGAATGAATATGAAGAAAATGAAGGGGAACAAAACCAGTTGGCGATGATAATAAACAACATTTACGTCGATAACTTCATCATGAGTGTCACGAATGAAGTTGAAGCTTTAGAACTATATTACAAAGTCAAAGCGTTATTTGACCAATGTTCTATGAACATGAGGGAATGGCTGTCAAACTCCAGATCAGTCATGAATGAAATAGCAGAAAACGACAGGAGTCCAAAGGTGAATAAAATTGTTGCAGTAATGGGCATGAAATAACATCACCAAACAGACATGCTGGCAATATCAACACCAAAATTGCAAATTGACAGCATCACAACACCAACCAGATGAAACTTGAATAAATTATTGGTGTCAGCATATGACCCAATTGGGTTCACAGCACCTGTTTCACTGACCCTGAAATCCCAGTTGTCAATGCTGCTCCAAGAGACAAAAACAACACAATGGGATGAGCCAATTGAAGATAAATACAGATTGGAAAAACAATGGAAAAATGCCAGAATACTGAAAATCGAGCCAGAAAATGGAAAAATGGCCTGGTAAAACGGAAACGGAAAGGTAAAAATTTTTCAGCCGGAAAACGGAAAAATGGGCCGGAAAAACGGAAACGGAAAGGTAAAAAATTTTCAGCTGCCGGAAAACGGAAAACGGAAAGGTAAAAATTTTTCGGCTGCCGGAAAACGGAAAACGGAAAGGTAAAAAATTTTCGGCTGCCGGAAAACGGAAAACGGAAAGGTAAAAAATTTTCCTGCGGAAAGGCGGAAACGGAAAACGGAAACGGAAATTTGACACCCTAGTTGGCAGCAATTTATGGGAGACACTCAAATAATTGAGACAATTCAAATTTATTCATTATCATCATCAAAATCATTTAAAAAACTAATAAAAAAAATGTTTTATTTCATTCATACGATATACGGTAGCAATAGCAAGATAAAATTCGCAGCGAGACGATAATTGAGGAGTTTGATTCCGAAACCCGTTATCTGCACGTTTTTGGGTTTTTTGAAAATCGCATTTGAAACTTTGACATTGGCCCGCGCGGGCATGCTTCAAGTGACAACACTTGCCCGAAACTTTTTGAAAAGTTCATGAATTTCTCTACATTTTCCATATTTACAACCCTCTGGCCGGGGTATATACCTAGAGTTATGATGATTTGTTTGACCTCACATCAGCATAAATGCATGCAGATAACGAGTTTCGGGTGCAAACTTTCAACTGAATTTTATGGAGTGGCACTAGGGGCACCAAACTTGCGCCATTTGTATAGAGTGGTGCTAGGGGCACCAAAATAGTGCCATTTTTAGGGAGTGGTGCTAGGGGCACCAGAATAGTGCCGTTTTTATAGAGTGGTGCTAGGGGCACCAAAATGGTGCCATTTTTGTAGAGTGGTGCTAGGGGCACCAAAATAGGGCCATTTTTAGGGAGTGGTGCTAGGGGCACCAAAATAGTGCCATTTGTATTGAGTGGTGCTAGGGGCACCAAAATAGTGCCATTTTTATAGAGTGGTGCTAGGGGCACCAAAATAGTGCCATTTTTATAGAGTGGTGCTAGGGGTACCAAAATAGTGCCATTTTTATGGAGTGGCATTAGGGACACCAAAATAGCGCCATTATCATGGAAATGGTGCTAGGGGCACCAAAATAGTGCCATTTTTATGGAGTGGTGCCCCTAGCACCATTCCATGAAAATGGCACATTTTGGTGCCCCTAGCACCACTCCATGAAAATGGTGCTATTTTGGCGCCCCTAGCACCACTCCATAAAAATGGCGCTATTTTGGCGCCCCTAGCATCATTCCATAAAAATGGCGTGATTTTGGTGCCCCTAGCACCACTCCATAAAAATGGCACTATTTTGGTACCCCTAGCACCATTCCATGAAAATGGCACTATTTTGGTGCCCCTAGCACCATTCCATGAAAATGGCACTATTTTGGTGCCCCTAGCACCATTCCATGAAAATGGCGTGATTTTGGTGCCCCGAGCACCACTCCATATAAAAAGGGCAATATTCTGGTGCCCCTAGCACCACTCCATGAAAATGGCACTATTTTGGCGCCCCTAGCACCATTCCATGAAAATGGCATGATTTTGGTGACCCTAGCACCACTCCAACAAAAATGGCACTTTTTTGGCACCCCTAGCACCACTTCATGAAAATGGCACTATTTTGGTGCCCCTAGCACCACTCCACAAAAATGGCACTATTTTGGCACCCCTAGCACCATTCCATGAAAATGGCATGATTTTGGTGCCCCTAGCACAACTCCATAAAAATGGCACTATTTTGGTGCCCCTAGCACCATTCCATGAAAATGGCATGATTTTGGTGCCCCTAGCACCACTCCAACAAAAATGGGACTATTTTGGCACCCCTAGCACCACTCCATGAAAATGGCACTATTTTGGTGCCCCTAGCACCAATCCATAAAAATGGCACTATTTTGGCGCCCCTAGCACCATTCCATAAAAATGGCATGATTTTGGTGCCCCTAGCACCACTCCATAAAATGGCACTATTTTGGCGCCCCTAGCACCATTCCATGAAAATGGTACTATTTTGGTGCCCCTAATGCCACTCCATAAAAATGGCACTATTTTGGTGCCCCTAGCACCACTCGATGAAAATGGCATGATTTTGGTGCCCCTAAATCCACTCCATAGAAATGGCGCTATTTTGGTGCCCCTAACACCACTCCATAAAAGTGTTCACAAGTGGAGTTATTCAAATAAAAAGTCATGTGGAGATAACGAGTTTCGGGTGCAAAGTCACCTGCAGATAACGAGTTTCGGGTGCAAAGTCACCTGCAGATAACAAGTTTCGGGTGCAAAGTCACCTGCAGATAATGAGTTTCGGATGCAAATTCATAAAAACCAGTACAGATTTCCTTAACGAGTTTCGGATGCAAACTCCATTTTTGTATGGTGATTTTGACACCTCCATACTAAATCCTTAACGAGTTTCGGATGCAAACTTTTTTCTCTGCAGATAACGAGTTTCAAGTGCAAAAAATGAAAAATTTTTTTTGTAGATAACGGGTTTCGAGTGCAAACTCGCCTATTTTGGGCTGCAGATAATGGGTTTTGGATGCAAACTTGCATTTTTTTCAAAAAACGCTATCTCTGTATCTCGGGAACGGTATGAGATATTGAGAAAATTGTTTTGCTATCACGAAGAAATATATATATATATATACGTCAGATCCGCACTTAACTCAATTTTTTTCACTTTTGCACTTAACGGGTTACGGAACCAAACTCCTCAATTAGTGATGCAAAAGCAATTATCACGCCGTAAAAGTAACTCGTGTCTGGCGCCAGTGTACCAAAGCAAAAACGCCACGGTACTTTTGGCGCTTGCGCCATTTTGGGCTGGTAAATGGACGCTTGGAGAGGGGGCTAAACTGTAAAATTTAGTAAAGACTAAACCTAAATAGTATACTAATTAAGGTACAAGGAATCAAATTAGATAGGCACGCAATATTTCATTGGGATCGAATCGTATGGGACCGAATTCTTGGTAAAGTCGGCAGACGTATCGCCCTACAAACATTTGCGTCAATCTCTCCAGTGGAGAGTGCATGACGGCATTAGGTATTGTGACGCAATATTTTAACCATTGGAATAGATCGGGTCACGTATGAAAACTTGGCCCTTATCCCAGTTACCAGTTGCGAAATATACAAATGAGAGTGAAAACTGAAAGTTAGCTAAAAATCGTTAAAATTTGCTTCGCTTTGCCAATTTCCACCTTCATAATCGCTATTTTTGTTTAAATACATGGTTATATAGCTATTGTGAGCCTATTTTATTCATATTAATAGCGGATTTCGAAATTTTGGCCGGCTGCCAAGTTCTGTTCTGTTGGAACGGTCCCAACAAATGAAAAATAAAATAAAAACAAAAATGGTAGTTTGAACGGTAAAACAACGGTAGTTTGCGAACGGTCAAATTCTTTTAGAGCAACGTTGAAAAAGGAAGATAACTAGGACGTGGCACGCACGCACGGACGCAGCGAAACGTCCATTTTTCTTTTAATATGATTTTCTTTTTCAATTTCTAGCGTCCGCGTGGGACACAAGTTTCGTCGTTCGCTCTATTCACGAGCGAATTCTAACTCTCCGATTTTGTAGGGTGAAATGTCCGCCGACTTTAGCTTTATTGTGAAGCAAATTGCAAAATCCGTTGGAAGTAATTATACTGGCGTTAATACTGCGAAGAGAGCTCCAAAAATGGAGGATTTTCTGACAATACTTTTAATATACCGTATTACCTCGAATTAACCCCCCCTTGAATTAACCCCCCCTCAAAATGGGCTGGGGAAATAATACCCCCCCCCCTCGAATAACCCCCCCCCCACCAGAATGATGTAAATCATGTATGCAATGCACATGATGTATTTATTACTGCTTATTTGTATTGTAGCTACACATAGACTTGATTGTGTAGCGATCTGCGTTTTGATGTGTAAATATATCCTATTTGGACCCATTTATTACCTGCTTTGGGTACGAAAATGCCTACTCTTTACTACGATCCTAACGAAAATTTCTGACAAAATAATAACCCCCCCTCGAATAGAACCCCTTCGAATTAACCCCCCCCCGTCAAATTTTGCTGGCGAAATAATAAACCCCCATGGGGGTATTTTGAGGTATACTCGGCATACATGATACTCTGCCCTCGCACTGATTTATGTCTCGTGTTGGAAGCGTGCCAATGATTGTTAAATCATGCGATTTCCATAAAAAGATGAAAAAATTTATCGATGTGAATATGGTTATGAAAAACATTATTACAACAATCAACTTTGTCATGTTTTTATGAAACTCGCACGCGTTAACCATCGTTGGCACATTTCCAGCGGGAACCACGCGTGCAAGGTGTAAAGTAACCGGAGTATAATACGTTATTTATCATGTGAAAATAAAGTGTAAAATACCTCAAAAAATAAGATTACCGTATTTCCTCGAAATACCTCCAGGGTTTTTTTTTCAGAGTGGAAATTTTGAGGGGGGTATTTCGAGGGGGGGGTATTTTTTCCCCAGCTCAAAAACACCTGGGGTTTATTTCGAGGGGGGGGGGGGTAATTCAAGGGGGGGGGGTAAATCGAGGAAATACGGTGAGTTAAATCAGATAAAAATTACAATTAATATCTCAGAATATCACCCAAAATGGAAATATCTAACATTTAAAAATATATCATTGTTTCCTTTTTTCAAGCATACATTTCCCAATATTTTTGGAATGCTACCTACCTAATTGTAAATAATCAGTGTATTTTTGTTCAACTGAATTTATTATTCACTCGCATTCTGTAGACTGTTGCATTTTGCTCTGACATTCTCCTCAAATTTTCCAAATGTGTTTTGCACAGATTTTTGGTCAGCATTGCCACAGGGCCATTCAGTGAGATTACTAAAAAATGAAAAAATTAGATATTTTAATTTTTCATGAATAAAACTTCCTGACTCTTAGAAATCTTAGAAAAAATTGAACTCACATTGTTCATAGTTCTCCAAGCAAATGTGAGCAGCTATGTCTCTGTGCAATTTTGCAACATTCATGTCTAATAATACATCTGCAGATAGATTTCCACTTGATGTAGGCTTTTCATTGTCTTCCATTGTCGTTTTAGGGTGTCAAAAAATTTTTTTTACAGAAAACGGAAAACGGAAAGGTAAAATTTTTTCACTTTACGGAAAACGGAAAACGGAAAGGTAAAAAAAAAATTTCTGCCGGAAAACGGAAAACGGAAAGGTAAAAAATTTCACTCAGCGGAAAACGGAAAACGGAAAGGTAAAAAAAAATTGTTGGCCGGAAAACGGAAAACGGAAAAATGAAATGCCGGAAAACGGAAAACGGAAAGCAAAATTTTCACGGAAACGGAAAAAAATAAAGTGAAATTAGCACGGTAATAGACAAATTTGCAGAAGGAAAACCTGCATGCAGGTTTGCCTATTTGGCTTTGATTGTGGTAGCTGTACATTCTGCAACTATGGATCATGCCTGTAACTTCACTTGTAGTTCAAGCTTAACTGAACCAACAAAAAATCATCAAAAAGTAGCCATAGTGGCCATAGGAAAGGAAACACTATGACAATTTCACAGTCTAGAAGCAGTGGGAGTCACTGATGACCCCTATGCAATTGATGACAACATTGCAGAGGAGATGATAATAAATAGCATAAAATTCAATGACAACAACAAACAATACTATATTGACTGGTCATATAAAGAGAGTATCAGTAACCTTCCCCAGGGGAAAAGCAGAAGCCTTGGTGTGGTTTAAATCACTGATAAGAAGATTCAACAAAGATCCAAACTTATTCGAACAATACTGGAAAGTTTTGGATGACCAACTAGAAAAGGGAATAATTGAGATCTGTGACAACAAAACAGACAACAAGGGGATTCATTACCTGCCACACCAGCCAGTAATCACGCTGGGCAAATCGACATCATGCAGAATCGTGTACGATGGGTCGGCAGGTAAGCCCAGTTTCAACGAGTGCCTTTTTAGACGACCAATTACAACACCATTAACACTGGGCCTACTCCTGAGGTTCAGGGCAGGCAATCTAGCATTAATTGCCGATAATGAAAAGGCATTTTTGCAAATAGGATTGCATGACCAAGCTAGAGACTATTTACACACAATTTTTCTGGTTGAAAGATGCCTCAAAACCAGTAACTGAAAATAACTTAATAGTACTTTGTTTTAAACGCGTACTGTTTGAACTTGTCTGCAGCCCAGCAATTTTGGGAGCAGTCATAAAATACCATTTAAATGTGACAATAAACAACATGAATGAATATGAAGAAAATGAAGGGGAACAAAACCAGTTGGCGATGATAATAAACAACATTTACGTCGATAACTTCATCATGAGTGTCACGAATGAAGTTGAAGCTTTAGAACTATATTACAAAGTCAAAGCGTTATTTGACCAATGTTCTATGAACATGAGGGAATGGCTGTCAAACTCCAGATCAGTCATGAATGAAATAGCAGAAAACGACAGGAGTCCAAAGGTGAATAAAATTGTTGCAGTAATGGGCATGAAATAACATCACCAAACAGACATGCTGGCAATATCAACACCAAAATTGCAAATTGACAGCATCACAACACCAACCAGATGAAACTTGAATAAATTATTGGTGTCAGCATATGACCCAATTGGGTTCACAGCACCTGTTTCACTGACCCTGAAATCCCAGTTGTCAATGCTGCTCCAAGAGACAAAAACAACACAATGGGATGAGCCAATTGAAGATAAATACAGATTGGAAAAACAATGGAAAAATGCCAGAATACTGAAAATCGAGCCAGAAAATGGAAAAATGGCCTGGTAAAACGGAAACGGAAAGGTAAAAATTTTTCAGCCGGAAAACGGAAAAATGGGCCGGAAAAACGGAAACGGAAAGGTAAAAAATTTTCAGCTGCCGGAAAACGGAAAACGGAAAGGTAAAAATTTTTCGGCTGCCGGAAAACGGAAAACGGAAAGGTAAAAAATTTTCGGCTGCCGGAAAACGGAAAACGGAAAGGTAAAAAATTTTCCTGCGGAAAGGCGGAAACGGAAAACGGAAACGGAAATTTGACACCCTAGTCGTTATTGGAACTGAAAATTGAACATAAAGTGTTTGAAAAATTTCTCTACTTTTGGACCACACAACACAGCCAGTGATGACAAATGGAAAATTGTGCCAGTACTAGGATCAACGATGGCAAAAACACACATATTAAATACGGAAACTCATTGAGTTTCTGTGTTTTTGTTTAACACAGAAACATGGAAACTCAACAATTTTGAAAAACACGGAAACTCAAATGAGTTCTTTTTTGGAGAACATGGAAACACAGAAAATACGGAAATGTTTTTTGAGTTTTTTTTTATCCAAGCAATTGAATGCACAAGATTTGAACATGAACAATGTGTGTATGTGCACACATAAGGTATGCATGTATGTATATGGTGTAAAGTTGTACATAAATAGTATCCAAGTTTAACGATGAAATAAGTATAAGTAATAAAAATAATGGTGTCCGCATCTCCTTGTGGTTTTGACAATATAAGGGACTGTGATCGAAGTGTGGAGGAGTGTCCACCAGGGTCTGCTAGCTCACACAATTGAGCTGAGGGCTCCTCACCTCCCAAGCTGTCAAAGGTATTGGTCACCCATTTGGAACTACCTCCAGTGAACTAATGAAAATTTTCCAATACACGACAAAACGTATGCAAAACCTATATTTGATAAGAAAACCACTGTTTCAACAGTAAAATGCTGTAAAATGCAACTTTCTGTAAATCAACTTGAGTTTTTACCAAAAAACTTGAGTTTTTATAAAAAAACTTGAGTTTTTATAAAAAAACTTGAGTTTTTACTAAAAAACTTGAGTTTTTACCAAAAACACAGAAATAAAACACAGAAACTTAAGTTTTTTTTCGTGAAAAAACTCAAAACACAGATATTCATTTTTGAAAAACTCAAAATACAGAAAGTGTTTTTATTTTGAGAACTCACACATCGTTGACCAGGATACAAGCAGCCAGGCCAGTTCCCCTGTCGTTGCCCAACTACAGATTCCCTAGATGGGCAACTGGCTTAGATGGACAATAGACCTACGTCGTGCCAGCCAGCAGCATTGGCCTGTCAATGTGTTACTTCATGAGCAGAAGTATTGTAAAAGTGAAATGAACAAACCAGTTTGCATGCTTTGATCCTTTTTCAAAGTTATCTTCATTGAAGTTGTTTGAATTTCTGCATCTCTCAATTCTTGTTTTGCAACTTGTGTCTCAGAATTTCTCAATTCCTGTTTTGCAACTTGTGTCTCAGAATTTCTCATTTCAATCTTTTCTGAGACTTTGTCATCTTTTATTGGCACTATATTTTCACTTTTCTTGACACTCATAGTAGTAGAATGATCTATGGTCAATTCCACAAGTTGAGAAGCAAAAAAAATAGAAGTGAGAAGTAATTAGATGAAGTGAAAAGTGAAGTGAAATGAGTAGTAGAAATTGATGAGAAAGGTAAATTAGAAATGAAAAGTTAAATGAGGTGTAAGACTTTAAATTTAGATGTGAGATATAAATGAGAAGTAGAATGTTTGACTTTTCACTTCTCATTTTTCGTCTCACTTCTAAATTTACTTTCTTTTGAATTTTTGTTTCTCATTTCACTTCTAAATTTACCTTAATTTTTTACATCTCACTTCTAAATTGTTTTTTTTTTCTTCTCAACATGCGGAATTGGCACCTGTTGAAGCACTGGATTCAACAGCTTCAAATGTGGCATCTTCATATGAAGTTCCTTGTGATTCAGGGTCTTTTACAATCACACTAATCACACTTTTCAGTGACTCATTGTGAGGATTTGATTTTGACCATTGTCCACTCAGTTCTGTTTCAACTTCAGTGACCACACTTTCATTGGTTGAAACATTCGGAGTGACCACTGCTATTTTTGCTTGTCTTTGAATTGGGTCCTTTGAAGATTTATGACCGGGGATGAGATTTAATTTGCCTGATGTGTTTTTTCAGGCTGCCCGATTCGTTTTGTAATGATTCATAATGTCAATCTTCTGGGGAGTCCCAGACACTGTAAAATGTTCTGTAAAATGTGAAATGTCATGCAAATTGTGAAAAGTCATGTAAAATACCCTGTAAAATGTCAAGGGACTAGTAAAAATATAAAATAAAATGTGACATTCTACAGGGAACTTTACATGTCTTTAGACACTTTACTCTTTAGACACTTTATATCGTCTAGGAGACTTTCAGTGGGAGTGGAACCAGGCAGCCTGGAAAAAAACCCCGCTTTGGACTGATTAAATCTCTCACCAGGACCCTGTCCAGACTTATCATTAACACTCTCTACAACTCCTCCATCCAGACTTTCTGCACCAGTTTCTGACATGGCAGGCACAATGATTTGAGCCTGATGGATATCAGTTTCTGGCAGTTCATCACTAATACTGCTGAGTTCATTTGGACTGCGCACTATTCCCAAAATGGATCTGGGGTCAATTCTGAAAGTGGAGTAGTGAAAAACCGTGAAGTAGTGAGAAGTGAGAAGTGAAATGAGGTGTGAAATTGCAAGTAAAAAGTCAAAAGTGAAGTAAAATGAAATGGGGAAATGATATATAAAAAGTTAACAGCAAAGTAAACTTTCACTTGTAATTTTACTTTTCTTTTAACTTTTAACTGACCATTTCACATTTCACTTGTCATTTTATTTCTCACTTCTAAAATGTTATTTTTTACTTCTCCACTTTCGGAATTGGCACCTGGTTGATGGAGTGTCTGATGATATTGATGGGTCACTTTTTATTGGAACACTTGAAATGTCCGACTTTTTGGCCATCGATTTCTGGGCAGGTTTTTTTGTTGCGTCAGCCTTTGGAATTGGATCGGATGTTTTTGTTTTCAACTTTGATTTTACTTTTTTGCCGCTTGAAGAATGCGCCGTCAATTGAGACAGGTATTTCTGCGGAGTTGTAGAATTTTTTGTTTTAATTGTTGATTTAAATGTTTAAGTTGATTTTTAGACACTGTATTAAATACATCGAACTTACATCGAACTGTCAACGAATAAAACACAACATGATGAATGTTTTTACTTATAAATATTTGACACAGCACAGCACAACACCTTTTTTTTGAAACAACCAACTAAGTATTTTGGAAGTTGAAAAGTGACACAAAGTGTTAAGTGAGGTAGATTAAGTACCAGTGTTGGCAAGTTATATAAGTATAACCTTTTAAATGAGCAGTAAATTTTTGATAGATTGAGAGATTGACGTCACTTGTAAATCTACTTGTCAATTTTACCACTTGAAGTTTGTACAATTTTATAAGCGCACCTGTAAATTTGCCGATGATTTTCTCTGGCTCGTTTCCTGTAAATTTCTCTCGACATTTTTCTGTTTCTCGTCAGCTATTATTTTATCCGGTTGAAAGGATAGATCTATCAAATTTTTATTCATTTTTTGTTGTTTTTCGATTTGTGTGAAATTCTATTCACGAACACAGGTACATTAGCTGCGAATATATTTTGCATTTGACGTGTTAATTTGTGATGCATGCATTCGTTTTACTTCCGTTTCCATGGAAACCATAGGCAACATTCGTTTTAGGTGTTATATACACTGATTTGCCGTATCCAGGATTGGTTGATAAAAATTAATGTTAAAAATGTAAAAAGGTTTATTTTCATGATCACTGTTTGAGCAATTTTTTGGGAACCCATGTACTGAAGCATTTGATGAAAATGAGCAACATTTCTTTAAAATTTAGTTAAACTAGGTACATTTATAATATTGTGCATTGCCTTTGATTTTGAAGCATTTTTTAGGAATTTGCCAACCCTAGGTACAAATGAATAGACTTCCATTTGGGAATTGAGCAATTTCAATCAACCTTGGAATACAATGGTGCCGATCCAAAAGTGCCTAAAAATAATGTAAAAATGCCTGGTGCTGGCATCAAGTCGAACCACGGTGAAAAAGTGCTAGCGCCAAAAAAGTGTCGTGACTAGTGATGTTAAAGGCACCGGGAAAAATGGCACCGCACCGCACCGGCACCTTTGCCAACGGATGAAAAGGGCACCTGGCACCCTGGGGCACCGGCCAGAAAATGGCACCGCACCGCACCGGCACCGGTGCCTTTTGGAAAAAATGGCACCGGCACCGAAGGGCACCGGCGGGTTGCCGGTGCTAGCACCGAAAGGCACCGCACCGGGCTGGAATTTCTGAAGTAAATATCGGGCAGTTTCTCAATGGTCTCACGTTTGGAAGTGCATATTTCCATGAATTTTCAACCGATTTTGATGGTTGAGCACTTAAAATGATCAGAATGATGTGGCAATCGCTTTTATGAAGCAATTACAACGATTACAAATGAAAGATAAAATATTTAATTCATTACAATGTCCATAGCCACTATTGTCTACTGATCGGAGTCGTTGCTGTACAGAGAATGGAACTATCTCTGTCATAAACTGACAACAAAATTTGAACAAAAAAGTAAGATAGATAAAAAATATAAAAATGATTTCAAATTCAACAAAATTTTAGATTCGCTCATCAGATCACGTATTGGGTATAATGGATTTCACAGTAGGTATATTTATTTGATGGGAGGTTTACAAAATAGGCAAAAACGGTTGGGTAAAAACCGTATATCCTTGAATAAGACCCCCCCCCCCCTTGAATAACTCCCCCCTCTTGAATAAGTCCCCCCTCTGGGTAAAACGATCGATGAGCAACACACGAAAATGAAAACGAGACAAACAGAAAAATAAAGCTATGTCTGGGCTGATTCATCGAATGGGGTTTGGTGTGTGAAACGAAAAATACAAAAGAATGTTAGCCTATGATATTTTTAGGTTTAGATGATTGAACACGAATTTTTAGATGGATACGTTGTTTTGTTAGTGTTGAACTGGTCATTTTCTGCATTAGATGTGTTGACGGAATGCATACAAACAATGAATAAAGTGAAAGTTTTCCTGGAAGTTCTGAGGAAAAAATAACTCCCCCCTTGAATAGTACCCCCCCTTGAATAACTCCCCCCTCCAAAACCTCTGACGAAATAATAACACCCCTGGGGTCTTATTCAAGGATATACGGTATATCGCTGTTTTTTGAAATATGAATATGCACATACTATGGACAAAATTGCACAGCACATGAAGCCTTCCCCGGTGCCTTTCCCGGTGCCTTTTACTTTGCCCTGGTGCTAGCACCTTTGGCACCGGCAAAAAAATGGCACCGCACCGCACCGGCACCGGTGCTGTTCTGAAAAAAATGGCACCGGCACCGGTATGGCACCCCTGAAGATTGCAATGGCACCGCACCAGCACCGGTGCTGGTGGTGCCCTTCGGTGCCCAGCACCGGGGCACCGGTGCCCCGGTGCCTTTACATCACTAGTCGTGACTAGTTATTAGTGATGGAATGGCGCCTTGGCGCCTGGCGCCCTGCATTAAAAGGGCGCCAAAAAGGCGCCAGCAGGGTATCAAGGTGAGTGCTGTGTAAATGAAAAAATAATGAAAAACGCATCCGTGGATGATCTAAATTTGCCAAAAAAATGGACGAAGTGGTGTGAGTGGGTGAAAATCTTTCGTCCAACTGTTGATCAGATGTGTCTGACGGATCAGGGGCCAGTTCCGCAAGTGGAAAAGTTAAGAGTTAAAAGTCAAGAGTTGAGTAAAATGACAAATGGCAAGTTAAGAGTAAAGTTAAATGATAAATGATGAGTTAAGAGAGAAGTGTAAATTTAAGAGTAAGACCCCGTTTACACGGATTTTTTGTGACGACTCGACAAAAATAAAACGTTCAATAAGTTGAGTAAAAATGTTCCATATTTATGAGAAAAAGTGGTCAATGATACATCTTACCTAGGCGAATATGCATGTCAAATTTCACAATCGTGCTTGTAGCTCATGAGTTAGAGGCGTTTGAAAACTTTTGCAGTTGTCGGACAGTTGTCGGACTGTCTCCGACAGCCAGCGACAATAGCAAACTTTTTTTGAACGTCATAAATCTTGAGCTACAAGCACAAGTCTGCAATTTGGCCTGCATATTTGCTTAGGTAGAAGGTATACTTGACCACTTTTTCTAATGAATATGGAACCTTTTTACTCAACTTATTGAACGTTTTCTTGTTGCCGAGTCGTCACACAAAATCCGTGTAAACGGGGTCTAAAGTTAAATGACAAATGATTAGTTAAGAGATAAGAGTAAAGTTAAGAGTCAAGCAAGTGTATCCAAATATTATTTTTTCGTATCCAGATCTTATGTTTTTCTATCCAAATCTCATTTTTGACATATGATTTGGATACAAAAACATAAGATTTGGAAACGAAAAAATAAGATTTGGATACACTTGCTTGACTCTTAACTTTACTCTTATCTCTTAACTAATCATTTGCCATTTAACTTAACGCTTGTCTCTTGACTCATCATTTATCATTTAACTTTACTCTTAACCTGCCATTTGTCATTTTACTCAACTCTTAACGTTTAACTCTTAACTTTTCCACTTGCGGAACTGGCACCAGAAGACAAGAATGATGGACCGTCGAACTTGCATACCGTATTTCCTCGAAATACCCCCCCCCCCTCGAAATACCCCCCCTCGTTTGACCCCCCCCCCTCTCGAGACCACTATGAAACAATCACCCCCCCCCTCGAAATACCCCCCCCCCCAAATTGAGTGTAAAGGGAACGTACATGACAATAACTGTAGTTTGTGTTCTGTGTACTGCAGAACACAAACTGCCATATTTGTGATGTACGTTCTCTTTACACTCAATTTTGGGGGGGGGGGGTATTTCGAGGGGGGGGGGGTGATTGTTTCATAGTGGTCTCGAGAGGGGGGGGGGGGTCAAACGAGGGGGGGGGGTATTTCGAGGGGGGGGGGGTATTTCGAGGAAATACGGTACAAGAAAAACAATAAAGTTTACATGTGTAAGTACATTGGTTGGATATTTCATACTACAGGAGCATATCACAGCTTATTATTTCATGGTAGAATGCAGAAATCAGAGTTGTTATAATAATACTGGTATTTAAAAAAAGTGTAAAATAAAACATATAAGTTTTCTGTACTCGCGTACTTTTAAAAAGTACACGAGTAAATGAGTACTGGTATTTTTTTCTGGAGGAAAGGTAAATGTATTTATGTAGTACGCGAGTGAGTACGCGTATCATTTTGAGTACAAACATAAATAACTTTTGCCAACTATGCCACAAAACCAATGAAAACTACTACCAGTGATAATGTGTATACTGCAGCGACATTACACCTTACAATGAAATCTACCATATCCCATCTGAATAAACAAACATACATAAAAAATTTCATCATCTTTATCAAAAACATTTGATAAATATGATGAAATTTTTCTGTTTGTTCTTTTATTCAGGTGGGATATGGTAGATTTCATTGTAAGGTGTAATGTCGCTGGAGTATATGTGAAATTACATGCTCCCACGCAATCATTTTGCAAACAGATGAATTTTGCAATTCTGAACACCACCAAGATGTTCAGCTGCTGTTTAAAGGCTCAGATGTAGCTGTTGACAAAACGCTGTTTAAAAACTTTAAGATTGCTAGAAAATTTCGGTTCTTTCGGGTATTTACTTCGGTTCCGGGTATAAGTGCCGGTTCTCGGTTCCGGTTCGGTTCTCAAGGTCGGTTCTGGTTCTCGGTTCTCGGTTCCAAAATAGTGCTCGGTTCTCGGTTCGGTTCGGTTCGGGTCGGTCCGGTTCCCCAACCCTATGGCATAGGCAGAAATGGAATTAGGCATAGCAAAAATGTTTATCTTGTAAAATGTCTACATTCAGATATTTTGCATTGGCGTGTAGACCTTTATTTCACTGCGCCTTCAGGTGCCAGTTCCGCAAATTGAGAAGTGAGAAGTAAAATGGCAAATGCGAACTGAAATGATAAAAGTGAAGTGAAATGGCAAGTAAATTGGCAAAAACGAGATATTTAAAAAAAGAAAAAGTAAGTTCTCTTCACTTTTGCCATTTTACTTAGCTTTTGCCATTTTACTTCTCACTTCTTAATTTGCGGAAAATGCCCCAGGGGCAAAGTGCTTTACTCCTTACTTAATGGCGAAGTGCTTAACTCTTTTATCTGAAATTTACGAGTTACTTGATTCTTTCCTCTTAACGTTTCATTTATAATTTTATATTATTTTGAAGATTACGCTTCAATCTTTACTTTACTCTTTACTTCACTCTTTACTTTTCACTTTACTTTTTACTTTTTGCTTTACTTTTTACATTACTCTTGACTTTGCCACTTGCGAAACAGGCCCCAGATGCTTCACACTTTTTAATAAACCACTTTAATAAGTATGCCACTTCACTTGTGTTGTGAAGTGTGCTTCACTTACTTTTATTACTGTGATGAGAGGTGAACCACGTAAAAAGCAGAGTTGCGAAAGCGTATTTACGCTTACCCAAAATACCCGGGTAAATGGGTATTTATACTTACGCTTACGCTTTCATAAAATACCCGTGCGCTTTTTTACGCTTTCCCGGCAAAAATACCCGGGTACTAAAAGCGTAAAAAAGTTATTCACACGGTTCAGTTTTACGCTTTTGAAAAAGTGTAAAACCACAAAAAAGAGTGAACGAAACCGCGTACCAGAAAAAAATGACTGTGTGTGTGCAGTAGTGATGGAAAAGCGCCAGGAAAAATGGGGCCAGGCGCCAATGGCGCCATGGCGCCATTCAAAATAATGGCGCCAGCGCCAAGATGGCGCCATAGAAAATGGCGCCAGGCGCCAAAGGGCGCCAGAAACAATGGCGCCAACAATAAAAGTTACCATTTTAGCATTTATATTCTAACAGAAGCATTTTTGTTAAGGGCAATATGTTAAAAATGTTGCTGAGGGCTTGATTTGGAAAGAATTCACTAAGCAAAAAGCCTCTTAAAAAATTTTTACGCTTACGCTTTTATTTACGCTTTCCCAGGTATTTTAAAAATACCTTACGCTTTGAGTATCCATACTCAAAATTTTGAAAGTGTATTTACGCTTACGCTTACGCTTTCCAAAAATACCGGTATTTTAACAACTCTGAGAAAAATCAATTCCATCAGAATAATAAATATATCATAAAGCATGTGAAACTTTTCTAGAGGCTGCTTATCTGAGAAACAGCCCACTCCCAGGCCATTTCCAAACATAGTTTTGCAGTGAAATAGGTATATTAAAAACTGCTAGAGGTCAAAAGCAAACCGTTCAAAAGAGTACCTAAATACTTAAAAGTATGATACTTTTCAAAGTGCATGTGAAATATCAAATATTTAAAAAACAAAATTCTCAGCACCACAGTAGAGTACTAAGTGTCAAGTAAGAATCTTTTTCACTAAGGAAATTAAAAGAGATGAACTTTTACTCTTAAATGTTTAAAGTTTAAAAATGTTTAAAATGTTTAAGTACTTTTAATCCAAAAAGTTTCAGTGGAAACACCTTGAATAATTTTTAAAGGAAAATGTGAGAAGTGTAATTATTCTCACACTTTAGACCAGACATAAGGATTCACATATTACAAAATATCCATCAAATACCTATATCAAAAAGATGATGATCTCTCTCTCCAAAATACTCAAATTTATAATAATCAATAAGCACATGCAAATCCAAGTACTTTTTCTGAACGTAATGCACACATACCAGTTTAGATACTCAATGTCTGAGTACCTAAGTGCACACATTTTGTGAGTAAAAATAAACTCATTTTGTCAACTCAGCAGCCACCACGGTTGACTAAACACGTCACCCCACGGGGACGAAACATCACTCTTTGCACATCGCTAATGAAACAGCCATCCGAACTCAAATGTCTGACTGTACCCAAAGCCCATTTCCAAGCGCAATATTTCCCCTTCGAAATAACGCATCGGCGCGCATTTGACACGCGCAAATGCCAATATAACACGGAGAGTCATTTTGAAAGCTGGCGTTAACGAAACAGACTGTGTATTTTGCTCTTTTGTAATTGAAAGGTGCTAGCTAGCTGCTGAGGGATGTATTTGCGGTCATTTCTGGTAATTGGGGTTGGCGCCAGGGTGGTAAAATATTTTTTTTGTTGGAAAAAAATTAAAACTAGCAGGATTTTCATTCAGACCTTCGGCCCGGTTTCTCAGTGGTCTATGGTTTCATTGCAAAAACTGCCTATGGAAAATGCCAAAGCGAAAATGGAAATAACAAAGCTTGCTGGGAATATAGTGGCATCCACTCAGTAGGTATCTTAGCTTCTTTTAGTTACCCTAAATCCATATCTATTTGAGGCATCTAATTCTAAAGCGGGAATTAGAGCTCAGCGTCGATTCGACGTGAAATGATGACGTGAAATGTCGTCGTGAAATTAATTACACGAGTGTGGATCATGCTACGGGTCTACAATTTTCTAAGGATAATATATTAATCAATACCTTAATCGTGTCCAATACTGAGTGTTATCAGCCACAACTAGAGCGAATTGAAAAATTCAATTTTTATCATTTCACGTCATCAACATTTCACGTCACAGTGTCAGGGAACAACTTGACATTTCATGTCAGACTGCTGCTTGCAATAGTCTGACGTGAAATGTCAAGTTGTTCCCTGACACTGTGACGTGAAATGATAAAAATTGAATTTTTCAATTTGCTCTAGTTGTGGCTGATAACACTCAGTATTGGACACGATTAAGGTATTGATTCATATATTATCCTTAGAAAATTGTAGACCCGTAGCATGATCCACATTTGTGTAATTTTTTTCACGACGTCATTTCACGTCATCATTTCACGTCGAATCGACGCTGAGCTCTAATTCCGGCCTAAAAGTTGACAAGTCCACAAAATGCGATTTTGAGTAAATCGCATTTTAAGTTTCAGACCCAATTCCAGACCCATAGTGCATGTCCAATTTGCTTTCTCTCATGTTTTACATTAAGTTCCATATGTTGACAAAGTCTCCAATTTTCAGCCCCTAATCTCAACCTATATGTGAAAAATGGGGTGTCCATAAAATTCCATTTGGTCAGAGCAAAACTGTTTTGGGGAGGGTAATGGACTTGTCGACTTCTTGCACGTGAACGTTTTTGTTCCCGCCCGCGTTGGTCCTGCCTTATTGGAAATTTATGCACTTGTCGACTTTTAGAAATCGGTGCCCATAGTGGACTTTTCACATTTCTTGCATTTTTCCCATAAAAAGGATGCAGAGGATGGACTTGTAGAATTCAGCCCAAAACTAAGTGGACTTGTCGACTTCTTGCCCAATTTTTTTGCATTTTTGTCCAAAAATGTCAATTTTGTCACTATGCCATATGGGCATGTGAGGTCAAAAAATTTATGAAAAATATGTAGCCCCAGATGACGTTTCCGGGCCTAACTCAAAATTTTCATATTTTTCACTTGTCGACTTTTAGAATTGGATGCCTCATTTATATTCATAGCGGATTTCAAAATTTTGGTTGACTGCCAAGTTCCACAAAAATATGGGGTCTCGTCCTTTAAGCGGGAATTAGAGCTCAGCGTCGATTCGACGTGAAATGATGACGTGAAATGTCGTTGTGGAATTAATTACACGAGTGTGGATCATGCTACGGGTCTACAATTTTCTAAGGATAATATATGAATCAATACCTTAATTGTGTCCAATACTGAGTGTTATCAGCCACAACTAGAGCAAATTGAAAAATTCAATTTTTATCATTTCACGTCATCATCATTTCACGTCACAGTGTCAGGGATCAACTTGACATTTCACGTCAGACTGCTGCTTGCAATAGTCTGACGTGAAATGTCAAGTTGTTCCCTGACACTGTGACGTGAAATGATAAAAATTGAATTTTTCAATTCGCTCTAGTTGTGGCTGATAACACTCAGTATTGGACACGATTAAGGTATTGATTCATATATTATCCTTAGAAAATTGTAGACCCGTAGCATGATCCACATTCGTGTAATTTTTTTCACGACGTCATTTCACGTCATCATTTCACGTCGAATCGACGCTGAGCTCTAATTCCGGCCTTACAGACATCAATTTAGGATACAAGGCATTTTGTAGTTTTTTACCCCCGGGCCCCGTATTATCCATTCAAGACTCTCTGCCCCCTATTTTTTTTTTTTTTGGGGGGGGGGTGTAAAGTATAGATTTATATCCCTTGACACGTCTGCACGCAGACTTGTGGAAAAGAGTATTAAAAATATGAAATGATCAAATATCACGCCATGTGAGGATGGGCTTTCATGTAAGGCGCCGTCTAGTCGTTCAGAATCTACTTACCGTATTACTTGGAAGTACCCCCATGGGGGTTTATTATTTCGCCAGCAAAATTTGAGGGGGGTTGGGTAATTCGAGGGGGGTTTATTCGAGGGGGGGGGGTCTATTATTTCGCCAGAAATTTTACGAAATTCCACATACTCCAACGTAGAAAACTGCACTATTGATAGAAACATATAAGTGTTTATATATAACTGCATATGTGCATAAACCGTGTCCTCATATCACTCGGTCATTAGTTTTAACGTGTGTTCTGCATTATACAGATCACACACAGTGGTATTTGTTGTGTACATACCGTTTATACTGTATTTGCGGGGGGGGGTATTTAGAGGGGGGTTATTATTGCCCCAGCCCATTTTGAGGGGGGGGGGTAATTCGAGGGGGGGTTTATTCAAGGTGGGGGGATAATTCGAGGTAATACGGTATTATAACATGAATACCTAGGTAACAAAATTTTCATTTATTTATTTTGACGTTTTTTGAAGGTTGTTTTGTACCTCTTCAAAAAAATAAAATATTGTAAAGGTATAGACTTCCGAATGCACATTTTGCATTGAAATCAGCAATATTCCATTCAATCAATAAGCAAATATTATCCATATTTCTATCTTAATACGTTTTTTCTATATGTAAAATTATGGTAGCCTTTGTCCATAAATTTTTTTTGACACTGTAGAACTGCTTTAAGTGGCATGTATCCTCCACTGGATCGCACACGAGTGTGCGCTTCCATATTCGTAAATGATTTAAGTCACACATTTACGCATTTATGCCTTAGAGCGTGCCTGCTAGTGACTGATTGGTGATGAGATGATGGCAAACAAAAATAATAAAATTCTTTTGAATTTTAGAATTCTTTGCAGTTGTTTATTTTTATTTCACCATGAAAACCACCTACAAATTAATGTTTTGGCTTCATAAAATTCAGAAATAGCAAAAAAATTTGCAGTATTTTTGGTTGAAAATGCGTACAAATAAACAAAAACACAATCTAAAACTCTAACCAACTCAACTCTAATCTAAAACAAAAACACAATCTAATCTATTTATAGCAGGAAAAAAAGAAAAAGCAAAAATGTGCTAATGTGTCTGCAGCAACAGCTTGGAAGCTGGCTAAACATTCAAATGGCTGTATTCAAAATGTGTCAGAAAAATTTAAAAGTGGATAAATTTAGTAGAAAAAAAATCAGAAAATCCTTAAAGAATTCGATACTACTTTTGGAACAAAATCCTCAATACAAAAAAATTAAAGAAAAAAAACTAGAAAATTGAAACATTTTTTGCAGGCGGCTTGCCATCGTTCATGATTCTTTGAAATGCAACAGTGCGATAAAGCGCGCACGCCATCCCAAAGGCAAGGGATACCGGGTTGAATGAATATTGAATGTTGGCACTGATCCAAAAAATGGAACATTCCAGTTCATTTTGATTCACCTAAGTCACATTGCAATAATTTGTGATTATTGGATTATAAAATTGAATATAATATCAGAAGATCTGTCAAGAGAAAAATATGATTAAAACTTTCTGAGAATTGCCGGAAAAATATAAATAAATATAAATGAGATCATTTTTAGATATTGTGATATTTAAATGCCCCTAGAAAAATGTAAAATATGAATATAATAAATTATATTTTTCAACTTTTTCTGGGGTTAAAAAAATATAGATTTCTAAGAGATTTTTTTCGAATGAATGGAATTTAAATTCCAGTGAAATTTTGATTTTAGACATTAGCACACCGGTATAAAATAGTACAGCAAAAAGAATGTACAGTCTAGTGATGTAAAAAGACCCAGGACTTTGGCGCCAAGCGCCAAAAGTTCCATGGCGCTTTTCTGACCCCAGCGCCAAGCGCCAATGGCGCCAGAGCAAAATGGCGCCAAGCGCGAGAAGCGACATGGAGCTTTTTTCTGGTTATGTTTTGGTGCCCGGCGTTATTTTCTAATGGGTCCATTCCGTAAATACCACCCACGGTGCAATTTTTCCTGGCACTTTTTATTCAATACTATCTATAGGTGCACTACATACAGACAATAGTTAATCAACCATTCTAAAGGTGGTAGAATACCGTATCACCTCGAAATACCCCCAGGGGGTCTATTATTTCGCCAGAAATTTTCGGAAATTCCCCATACGCAGACGTAGAAAAATCGAACAAATCACATTGATTTACATGTGTTTATAGGCATATATTACTGTATATACACAAAAACCCTTCCCTAACGTCACTTAATCATCAGTTTTAACGTGTGTTCTGCATAGTACAGATCACAAACTGCGGTATTATCATGTACGTTCACGTTACACTCAATTTTAGGGGGGTATTTCGAGGGGGGGGGTTAATTCAAGGGGGGGGGGGTTAATTCGAGGTAATACGGTATATTCATTTGTGCGTGTACAATTTTTGCGCACCATAAAAAATTTAGTGAATTGGTTCAAATGAACATAACACTTACCGTTCCCCTAATTTATTTTCTTTTTGTATTGCTTTTTTGGATGGAACAATTTAGCAGGGAACTGGATATTTGACATTTTTTCATCAAAAAACGTCATTTTGGAAAACAGGGTGCCTATTTTAAATGTCATAAAGACCTGAGTTAAATAAAGAAAGTAAACTGATATTATGAGTAAACATAGAGGTAGTCCACACGCCAGTTCTACACAGGTCATCCATGCAAAATTTCACGTTAAAAACTATTGATGGCATGATCAAATATTTATAGGTCTGGTTTACGTCAACCAATCTCGCGAGTACAAATACATACGAATTAACGCGTTTCTTCTAATATAAAGGTACCCTTCTATTTTTTTCGTCAATCTTTTTACCTGCCCTTCTATTGGAGACCGCCCTTCTATTTTTTTCGTAGACTTTTCAGCCAATCTTTTTCAAGTTCTTTTTCAAGGTTTTTCAAAGTGTTAAATACGTCATAGACAGTTCATAAATGACGATACGTAGAGTTCACTGAACATTTAATGTTAAAATAGAACAAAATCAATGGACCAAAGCCACTAAATCACAGGGTCTGCTAATATTTTTTATTTTTTAATGCATTTGGCACAATTCCAGCACTTTGCGTACCTTCTATTGGAGACCGCCCTTCTATTTATTTCATGCCTCAAATTAAGTCGAAAAAGTGTACCTTCTATTGGAGACGCCCTTCTATTGGAGACCTGCCGTTCTATTAGAAGAAATACGGTAAATGCTTTTCTTTTTAGAGCTTTGTTTGAAAACCGTTAATAATTGATCCTTCTACAACGTCAGGCAAAGAAACAATTTTCTTCGAATGTATCATACTTAGCATTCAAAAAAATTGCCAATTGTTTGGAAAATATATATAAATATATCACCCCAAACTTGGGAAAAATATAAATATATATAAATCACTCAAGGCCTTCAGAAAATATAATTAAATCACTGAAAAAATAACTCTAAGCTCAAAAAAAATCACAAAAAATCACTTGCGGTTTATTTCAATTACAAGCAAAATTGTGCAAAATGCAAGCACAAAATGTACTCTCACATCCTACAATCTATTTATTATTGTTTCACAAGCAGTATTCATTTCATACAATATTGACAAGTGAAAATATCACGCAAATATCACAACAGAAAAATTCAACCTACAACCTCAATGACAACTACAAAAACATTTTGCACTGCAAACATGTTGCACTGAACCTGTAGCGCCTGGTTGTGGCAGTGATGTTTGACTAAATGGGTGCTTAGTACTTGCAGCAGTGCCAGGTATGCCGAGGAAGTTTAGTGCGAATTCACTTACCATATTTCCTCGAAATACCCCCAGGGGGTTTATTTTTTCAGAGTGAGAATTTTGAGGGGGGTTAAACCAGGGGGGGTTATAAATTCATAGTGTCCATTTTGAGGGGGGGTTGAGGAAATGCAGTAGTTCATGCAATCATCTAGTGTTTTAAGAAGCTACTTTTTCAACAGTGGTGAGCTGTGAAAACTCAGGGCACACGGCTACATGTTTGGCAAAATTTTGGTGACATCATGGTGACAGTTTTCCACAGTTGTCCCCCATATTTGATAAGTGGCAACATTGGTGGATGTCACCAAGTGTTGCAAGCTTTCAAAAGTGGTGAAGTGACTTTTCAATTACTGTAGATCATTTTTGATGACATCAAGCAGGTATTTTTGATTCAATGTTATGTTTTATTTCAGAAAAGTATGTTATAAGATCGAGATGCTTTATACACTAAAACGTGACAATGCAATTCATAGCAGGATGACATAAAAAGTTACTAAAACAGTTTACATCTTTGTCACACACATAATGAAGACTAAGTGATGGTGATATCACCATTTGTCATGATTTGAGTTTTCACATTAGGTAAACACAGTGGCAAACTAGTGACTTGCCAAAACAACCCCACTGAAATTCACGCTATATGTTAAAACTGAACATCTACAGCATTCTATTGTGGAAAACTGGATGGTGACATGTCACCATTTTTGGCCATTTCAGTTTTCAAAAAAGTCATGGTGAAAACTAGTGTGTGTAGGCACAATATTTACCTGCTTCAAACACTATTTTAACTCAATAATGCTGTACATGAGCAGATGAGAGATTTCCAGGAGAAAATTCTCTTGCAAAATTCAAAATTCTCTTGCACAAATTACATGTTTTAGTCATGAAGCGCAATACTTGCACCACAATGTATCTAGTATGAGTGATTTTCTCAGTGATTTTTTTCAAATTTGAAAAATATATATAAATATATCACTCAGAATTTGAAAAAAATATAAATATATATAAATCACGGGTTATTTATATTTATTGTGATTTTTGAAAATATAAATCACGGGTTATTTTTCGAATGCTAATCATACTTATGAAACATATTCTGTACATACATGCTATGCTTAAATAGAGTGTCTAAGATATTATTGATTGATAGCATATCTGTTCGAATAATTCTCCTGGGGAATTCATAATTTTTTATCAGGCTTTTAAAGGGAGGGGGTGGACATTTGAAGGGGAATTATTATTCCATCAAAATTTTCAAGTATGTTTCTATATACCTTATTTGCTTGAATAGTTCCCCCTTGAATAATTCCCCCCACGAATACCCCCCCCCCTGTAAGACAACTGAGGAAATAATAATTCCCCCTTCTCGAATAATTCCCCCCTTAAAAGATTTGATCAATTGTTTGTGCCCAATATTAACAAAAATGGCACATTCCTGTGTTTATAAAGCATATTTCATTAAATGTGTGGATAGAAACATGCTTGAAAGTTTTGACGAAATAATAACTCCCCCCTCGAAAAATTCCCCCCCCCCTTGAATAGTTCCCCCTCAAAACAGTCTGACAATATTATAATCCCCTAGGGGGATTATTCAAGCAAATACAGTACTCATTTCACAAAATGTGCCTTATTAACTGTTGTGGGTCACATATATCGGTTAAGTTTGACTCTGTTATACTCGGCAGACATGATACTCTGCCCTCGCACTGATTTATGTATCGTGTTGGAAGCGTGCCAATGATTGTTAAATCATGCGATTTCCATAAAAAGATGTAAAAATGTATCGATGTGAATATGTTAATAAATCACATTATAACAACAATCAATTTTGTGATCTTTTTATGAAACTCGCACGTGTTAACCATCGTTGGCACACTTCCAACGGGAACCACGCGTGCAAGCTGTTAAGAAAACCGGAGTATATGCACTATTAAGTTTTCCACTAGGTAATCCATGTTCAAGTGCTCTGCACTGGTCATGTATCCAGAGCACCTGCACAACACTTTTTTTGGGTGTTATTTGCTGTAATTAGGTCAACTGCAGATTCAGTGTGATCAGTGAATCCAGTACTTAAGGGGCTGCCCTGCCACGAGAATTTCTCATCTCAATTTCTATTATTGTATTTCTTCTAATAGAAGAGTGCCATTCTGTTTTTTCATCAACTTTTTTTACCTGCCATTCTATTGGAGGTACTGTTCTATTGGAGGCTGCCATTCTATTTTTTCACACATTTCTCATTTGAACATAGCCTCATTTTTTAATGAAGCTTGAGCAATATTTTAATATCAGAGCATCAATTTGAAATTTTATATGTGTATGAATGCTTTGACGATTCCTGCCATCCATTTTTCACAATTTCTTTTTAGTATCTAATCTATTTACTGTATTTGCTTGAATAATCCCCCTGGGAGATTATTATTTCATCAGACATTTATGGGGGGAACTATTCGAGGAGGGAATTATTCAAGGGGGGGATTTTTATTTCATCAAAATTTTCAAGCCTGTTTCTATCAACTCATTTCATGAAATATGGTTTATACCGTATTTCCTCGAAATACCCCCGGGGGGTTTATTGTTTCAGAGTGAGAATTTTGAGGGGGGGTTAAACGAGGGGGGGGGTATTTCGAGGGGGGGGTTTATTATTTCGCCAGAAATTTTTTGAAATCCCAGTACTAAAATGTAGTCTGAAACGTACGCAGACGTCGAAAAATGCAACAAAAATCGCCATTTATAAGACTCTAAAGACATTTATAAGTGTGTAGACGTACAAACACTGTTCTCACATAACAGAGTCATCGTTTTTAACGTGTATTCTGCATTGTCGGGATGACAAACCACAGCCTTTGTCATTTACGTTCTCTATACACTAAATTTGGGGGGGGGGTATTTCGAGGGGGGGGGTTTATAAGTTCATAGTGTCCATTTTGAGGGGGGGTATTTCGAGGGGGGGGGTATTTCGAGGGGGGGGGTATTTCGAGGAAATACGGTAAACACAATAACATGCCATTTTTGTTAAAATTAGGTACAACATATTAATCAAATCTTTAAAGGAGGGGATCATTCAAGGGGGGAATTATTATTTCCTCACTCGTCTTACAGGGGGGGGGGGGATTATTTGAAGGGGGGAAATTATTCAAGGGGGAACTATTCAAGCAAATACGGTAGTATTGTTTTTTTAGGCATCCTATTTACATTCCCAATCAAATGTGCACGTGGTTTTACACATACCTAAATATGAAAGTGTGTGTTAACAATTCAACAATTAACACTGAAGGTGTAGAAATGAGAGTAGACAACGCAGCTGATCTAGGCAATTCTCTCGTTTTTTCAACATTGACATTTCAATGTATTTTTCTGGTGCATAAGTATTTGCCATTTCCGGATCGTTTCTCATTGGAGCGTCCTGGATTATCAGTGAGATTTCAGCTGGGGTATAAAAGCAAGAATTTATTTAAGCATGAAATTTTACTTTGAAAATGATTATGCAAAAGTCGATAGAGTCCTAATCCACTACTTAATAATGTACATACCGTATTACCTCGAAATACCCCCAGGGGGTTTATTATTTCGCCAGCAAAATTTGAGGGGGGGATAATTCGAGGGGGGGGGGGTCTATTATTTCGCCAGAAATTTTCGGAAATTCCCCATACGCAGACGTAGAAAAATCGAACAATCACATAGATTTATATGTGTTTATAGGCATATATTACTGTATATACACAACAACCTTCCCTAACGTCACTTAATCATCAGTTTTAACGTGTGTTCTGCATAGTACAGATCACAAACTGCGGTATTTGTCATGTACGTTCACGTTACACTCAATTTTAGGGGGGGTATTTCGAGGGGGGGGTTTATTATTTCCTCAGCCGAATTTTAGGGGGGGTATTTCGAGGGGGGGGTTATTCAAGGGGGGGGGGGATAATTCGAGGTAATACGGTAACTCAACATTCATGATCCACCGTTTCCAGATTTTCCGATCCGAGTTTCCGATCTTTCAATGAAATTTCCATGTAAAATCAGTTGGAAACATAAAGTTGGAGACATTTATAATCATCTACTTTTATGTAATCAATATCGCAGTAAACTTTTTCCTTGATTTTTACATCGAACTGTAATTCCAGGGGCCAGTTCCGCAAAATGAGAAGTGAGAAGTGAAATGGCAAAGGCGAAGTAAAAGCGCAAAGGCCAAGTGAAATGGCAAGTGAATTGGCAAAAGCGAAGTAAAAAAAAGAAGTAATTTCTCTTCGCTTTCACCATTTCACATTGCCTTTGCGCTTTTACTTCGCTCGCGGCTCACGGGAATTTCCAACGCAGAACAAAATTGTGTCGCGCAGGTAGTGATGGAAGGGCGCCGTGGCGCAGGCGCCATTTAAGGGCGCCAGAGTGTTGTACCATTGCACCACTTGTGCACAACAAACTTTTGTTGCGCTAAAAACTGCGCGACACAATTTTGTTCTGCGTTGGAACTTATTACGACCCTTACTTCGCCTTTGCCATTTCACTTCGCACTTCTCATTTTGCGGAACTGGCACCAGCTTATATACCCGGACTGAAACCTCACAGTCCGGGACGATCCAATGGGAGACGATCCTGAAACGGCAAAAACATTTGCACCGAGCCAATAATCGTAAATCAACACAGAACTAGCAGGCGCACATTTACATCCAATGCAGAGTTGTTAAAAGTACTGAACTTTTATCGTAAACGTAAACGTAAAGTATTTTATTTTTACTCAAACCTGAGTACTGAAAACGTAAAGTATTTTTAAAATACTTTTACGCTGCGTAAAACGTGAGTAAAACACTTTTTTCAGAGAAAGCGTAAAAGTGAGTATTTTTTTAAAGGAAAACGTGAAAACAAGTATTTTTCAGTGAAAACGCCAAATCAGTATTTTCAAGTGAGTATTTGTTTCAATTTTGTACTCAGGAAAGTGTAAAAATGTGAAAAAATGCTCCCTTTTACAATGAAAAATGCTTCCTTTCTTCTATCAAGAAGTGTATTAACTTGAAAAACCTGTAATTCGTCAGTTTCTTCATTCGGGTGACTAAAAATCATTCCGACAATTTTATATCGGACAACAATGATGGCGAAATAAACAAAAGCGTTAACACAACTTCTTGTAATTAAAGCGAATGAAGAGCTCCTTCTCCAATGTTTCGGGAGCAAGGTGCGATCTTTTTTCACAACAAACTACCTAGTCCAGCTTCGCTAAACAATCTTGTAGCTGGCGGCACAAAAAGCAATTTCAAAGTTTATTTTTAAAATGAATGAACCCAAACTTTTGTTCAATACCACTGACAACTTTTTTACACTGTGGTCGTTTTTTTAATAACACTGCGAACACTCTGTGAATTCTCTGATTTACGTTTTCGTTGCTCGCGTACTTTCAAAAAGTATGCGCGTAAGTGCGTACCGGTATTTTTTTCGGGAGGAAACGTAAACGTATTTACGCAGTACTCGAGTATCCGTAAAAGTCGAGTAAACATAAATACGTTTAAACAACTATGATCCAATGTCGCATTTGTAACAACAAAACAACATTCAATTTTTATTCAAAGAGGATACAGCAAATTGACCATATATAAATACCGAAAGGGGGAACTATTCAAGGGCTGATTGGTTTTAACACACTCATCTAACAAGGGGGAATGAACCAAGAAAGGAAATTATCCAGGGTATGAATGATTTGAGTAAATATGGTAATATAAAAAATTAGTCTCAGAACATGTCTGAAAAATATCTCTACATGAATTTATTCCAACATACCGTATTACCTCGAAATACCCCCATGGGGGTTTATTATTTCGCCAGCAAAATTTGAAGGGGGGTTAATTCGAGGGGGGGTTTATTCGAGAGGGGGTTTTATTATTTAGTCAGAAATTTTTGTGTAATTCATAGTTAAGAATACGCTTTTTATTACACAAAAACGGTAATAAACGTGAGCAAATAGGTTATATTGGGGCTATAGAAGTACATCTGTACACAAATGAGCGTGTAAGTGTAGCTGCAATGCAAATAAGTAGTAATAAATACATCATGTACATTGCATACATGATGTACATCATTCCGGAGGGGGGGTATTTCGAGGGGGGGGGGGTTATTATTTCCCCAGCCCATTTTGAGGGGGGGGGGTTAATTCGAGGGGGGGGTTAATTCAAGGGGGGGATAATTCGAGGTAAAACGGTAAAACATTTGAATAAAACACTCACCTTCAAAGTACCTGTATTATTTCCCCTCCCACAACAGACTTCAGTTGACTGAAAATCCTGACTATACAATATTGATTTATTCTGCTTTTATTCAAATTACATCACATTTTCTACACATGTTATGTTACCGCTGACAGCTGTAACAATGAGTGTACAATCAGATAAAATTGAAATGGAACATGGTAATTTTTCTAGAAGGATCCATGAACATGATGTGAGTTTTGGTTTTGTCACATTATTTTGAGTTGACTGAGAAACATTCAATTACCGTATTTGCTTGAAAAACCCCCTGGGGATTATTTCTTCGTCAGGCTTTTTTTGAGGGGGGAACTATACGAGGGGGGGGGGAATTATTCGAGGGAGGGAATTATTATTTCGTCAAAACTTTCAAGCATGTTTCTATTGACACATTTAATGAAATATGCTTTATTAACACAGGAGCGTACCATTTTTGTTGATATTGGGCACAAACAATTGATCAAATCTTTAAAGGGGAGAATTTTTCGAGGGGGGGAGTATTATTTCCTCAGTCGTCTTAACGGGGGGGATTATTCGAGGGGGGAATTATTCAAGGGGGGAACTATTCAAGCAAATACGGTATTTAGTTCTGTGCATTCCAGCGAAATTTCAGTTAAGGGGTATTTACAGGTTGACGAACAATAAAAGGTGCAACGTATAATAATTCTCATCTCATATAAAAATTTATTGTTCTCGTGTTTTCAAATTTTTCAAATCTTCTACCTATTACAAAAGAGACAATTTTCATGAAAATATTTAGTTTGCAACATTTATTTTGATAAAAAACTAATTGAATTTTTAAAAATAATTGAAAACTAATTAACTGCATAAAACTTTTTTCGGTTTGTTTTTATTTTAGGTTTCTGCTTAGATTTTTCGTCAAGCTTCAATTTTTCGTCTGTAAATGTAGCTTATTATGAAGCTGAATTAGGTAAATTTTGAAGTAATTACGAAAACTGTTTTGCTTAAGAAAATGTCAATAAAATAAATTGTTACTACCGTATATCCTCGAATAAGACCCCCCCCCTTGAATAACTCCCCACCCTTGAATAACTCCCCCCTGAAAAACACTGACGAAAAAATAACTCCCTCCCTTGAATAACTCCCCCCTCTGTAATGAGTGGAGAGGATACTGGAACAAGTGGAAAAAAACGAAATGCAAATGCAGTGCAGTGTGTGAGACAAAAAATACAAAGGATGTTAGCATACAGCAGCGAAAGCAGACACACAGTGTGTATTACACAGTGTATACACACCTATCTACCTGCAAGTTTTCCTGTAAGTTATGAGGAAAAAATAACTCCCTCCCTTGAATAACTCCCCACCCTTGAATAACTCCCCCCTCAAAAACTCTGACGAAAAAATAACTCCCCGGGGGACTTATTCGAGGATATACGGTACCTATGTTGAGTATATTGGAGCCTTCGGTCATAAATTTAATATTTCTAAAATCCGATGCTATAAAATATGAATGTAATAAATAAATGTACAGGTAAATGTAAATGTACATGTACATACAGACAGGCATATTTGATGAAATGAGTTGATAGTAACATGTTTGAAAATTTTGATGAAATAATAATTCCTCCCGTTCAAAAATGCCCCCTCCAATAGTTCCCTCCTAAAAAAGGTATGACGAAATATTAATTCCTTGTATACTTAAGAATAATTCCACTCACAATTTTTGATTTTGTTGATGTTGTGAGTTGTAAATGTCAGGAAAATGTAAATGTTGTATGTACAGGGTGCGGCAATTCAGACGCCCCCTCTAGATTTCGAATAACTTGTCACTCGGTGTTCGGATTAACGTCAAATTTTAGGTCAACATTTACAATTAAATAGGAAAGGATCCCTGAAAATATGGCTGCGATAGCTCCACTCGTTCTCAAGTTATTCATGGAAACGCGTAATTGTCACTACCAACACCTCGTGACGATACGCATTTAGCGGTAAAAACGCACAATAACCAGTGCAAAAATTTTATTATGAAGGAGTTATGTGCACCGACTTACAAAATGCAACAAATGATCACTCAATGTAACCACCACTCTTATGAGTAGCCAACTGCAATGAATAGGTATGAATGGTATTAATAACTATAGGTATTAATGAAATAAATATACTGAGAGCGACGAAATGCGCGCTTGCGCGCAAAATTTTTCCGAGCTACCAACAAAATCGCTTTACGGAAGTGCCATTTCTGGCATATTTTTCTGTCCGACCCGGGAAGGGGGGGGGGGCGCCCCCCCCCGCCCCCCTGGCTACGTCCTTGATCGCAGCCATATTTTCAGGGATCCTTTCATATTTAGTTGGTTATGTTGGCCTAAAATTTGACGTTAATCCAACTGCCCAGTGACAACTTATTCGAAATCTAGAGGGGGCGTCTAAATTGCCGCACCCTGTATATGTAATAAGTGGATTTAAAATAGTTTTGTTTTGGTGCATCACATCAAATCATTGCTAATATTATTATTATTATTCTAAATAGAGATATAGGGCCATACCACTGGCGTGGTTACGCCCCTCTCCAGTCTATTCGTCTACCCCTGCATTCGCATGTGCAACTAGGGTGTCAACTTTCCGTTTTCCGTTTCCGCTTTCCGCAGGCAAATTTTTTTCCATTTCCGTTTCCGTTTTCCGGCTGCTAAATTTTTATTCCGTTTCCATTTCCGTTTTTCCAGCTCATTTTCCATTTTCCGGCAATTTTTTTCAGTTTTTCTGCCTTTTTCTGTTTTCCAGTTCAATTGTCTGTTTTTTTAAAAGTTTTTTTCCACTTTCCAGCTCAATTTTCCGTTTTCTGTGTCAGCCAAACTGGTAAAAATGCATGCAGGTTCTCAATGAAGTGAATTTTTCCTATTTCTAGTGAGATTTCTGCAATTTTTTTTATTCAGGATAAATTTCTGTAAATTTTTTTCCGTTTCCGGCAAAATTTCAGCAAATTTTTTCCGTTTCCGGCATAATTTCAGCAAATTTTTCTGTTTCCGTTTCCGTTTCCGTTTTCCGGCCTTCCATTTTTCCGTTTTCCGTTTTCCGACGTGTGCAAATCTTTTTCTGTTTCCGTTTCCTTTTTCCGGCATGTGCAAAAAATTTTCCGTTTCCATTTCCGTTTTCCACCAAAAAGTTTTTGTTGACACCCTATGTGCAACCTCATGAATAATTATCTATTTATTAGTTGGGGCCAACGATGGAAAAACACAGAAATTGAACACAGAAACTCACTGAGTTTCTGTGTTTTTGTTTTACACAGAAACACGGAAACTCAAATTTTTGAAAAACTCAAAACTCATATCAGTTTTTTATTGGAGAACACGGAAACACAGAAACATGGAAACACAGAAAAGTTTTATGGAGTTTTTTCATTGGACTTGAGGAATACTGTGCTGTGCTTAACTGAACAAAATAAGAAATGTGCACAAGTGCATATCAACAGACAACAAAGGGTCCAAATTTAATAACAAAGTAACAAATTACTAAAGAATAAAGTAAAAAATTACAACCTAAGTAACAAAATGGCACCTGGTCATTCTGACAATGATTGGAATTGACACTGACTGATTGACAAAGACACTTGCGCCCACCAGCTCACTCCACACTCCACAGAGTTGAGGGCTCACCCAAAGCTGCCAAAAGCATAACCTGGTCACTTGTAAGGTATTATTTACAACTCTAATGGGTCAAAAGATGAGTTAGTCAAGTGAAACCAGTAAAGTAAAATGTCATCAAAAATGCCAAATGTTAAAACTTTAATTTGACATTTTGCATGACTGTTTACATTTTTCAGCACATCTTACAGGGTCACTGGACATGCATTAACAAATTTGTAATGAGAAAACCACTGTTTTTGCATTGAACCACAGTATTTGGGTAAAAACTTGCATTTTATGAAAAAAACTTGAGTTTTTATGGAAAAACTTGAGTTTTTACAAAAAAAACACAGAAATAAAACCAGAGTTATTCAAGTTTTGTTGTGGAAAAAACTCAAAACACAGGTATTCATTTTTGAAAAACTCAAAACACAGAAAGTGTTTTTATTGGAGAACTTAACCATCGTTGGTTGGGACCATGGTTGGTTTTAGTAAAATTCTTTTTACTAAAATTGTATTTTATTTTTATTAAAATTGTATTTTATTGTTATTTTATTCTTGTTTCATTTCATTTTATTTTATTTTATTCTGAAATGTCATTAATAAAATAAAATGAAACCATTTTACAAAAATTTTACAAATATTTTACAAAAATTTTACAAAAAATCGGAATATTGGATGCAAGGCCATAAAACGATGGCTAGAAGCATGCATATGAATACAAAAAAATTAATGTAGACTTGTAGAATTTTTAAGGTGAAAATATATGAAAAGATGTGAAAATTTACAATTTTGGGCAAAAATGTTTTTCAATCAGAACAATGAAAGCAACAATAAGGCAAATTGGCAGCTACAATCTTAAGCAACATGATAGAAAACCTTTGCTAGAATTTTACAGGTGCTCGATTTATTGTAAAATTTTACTAAAATTGTACAAAAATTTGAATTTTTGTACAATTTTACAAAAAATTTACAAAAATTCGAATTTTAGTAAAATTGTATTTTTATTTTATTAATTTTCCATTTTATTTTATTTTATTTTATTCTTCAATTTTCCATTTTATTTTTATTTTATTTTTATTTTTTTCAGAGATTTTGCCAACCCTGGTTGGGACATACCTGTTGTTATGCCATAAGAATAAGAATGCCATCCCACAGCCACAGTTCCACAGACATTGGGTATTGCTAGGTTCAACTGCCATGGAAATACATAATGGGACTCTTCCGTAGAGCTGTAATTCCAGCTTAACATTAATTTTTGCTTTTTACTCCACGTTTGGGACATTTAGAAAATACCATTTAAAAATAATTAGGTATTTAAAGACCTATGTCTTTGTTCCACCCTAGTTTAACCTACCCACTAGTACATCAATTAAAGCTACAGAAAAATCTGAATATTTTAACACAACGATTGAAATTGAATTAAATCAAATCTCCCAAACATCTCACAGACAGCGCAATTATACCCTGTAGTTGTGAAAATCACCAGGTGCCAGTTCCGCAAATTGAGAAGTGAGAAGTAAAATGGCAAAAGCGAAGTAAAATGGCAAAGAGAAGTGAAAAAGCAAGTAAATTGGCAAAAGCGAAGTTAAAAAATAAAAAGTAATTTCTGTTCGCGTTTGCCATTTTCCTTATCAATAAATGTCGCTTTTGCCATTTCACTTCGCATTTGCCATTTTACTTCTGACTTCTACACTTGCGGAACTGGCGCCAGGGCACCCACATCACCAAAAAGTGATCAAGTTTCACAAGTTGCATTGACCCCAAGGAATGGAAAAGGTACCCCAAAACTTATAAAATGCATCAGTCAGGAAGTAAAAGGGGCCAATGCACAAGTTCAGGGATTGGAAATTTTAGAGCAACGTGATGAGCCAGGTGGCAGTGCCGCACCATGTAAAGTGTAAAGTAAAGTGTCGAATGTCATGTAAAGTGTTATATAAATTGTGTCAACTGTCATGAAAAACATTTAATTGACATTTGACATTGACAGTTTAGATTTGACACTTTACTTTACACTTTACACGGTATGCGGGATTGTCCACAGAACCAGATGTACAAAAGCATATGGCACTTAATACAATAATAAAACAATTCGGCTGTGCACTGGCTTTGCTCAGAGTTTTGGGTGAGTGAAGAGTTTAGGTCAAATCTACCGTATTTCCTCGAAATATCCATTCTTTATTCTCAATTCGAGTGGGGTATTTCGGGGGGCTATTATTTCCCCAACTTCCTCACAACTGGGGGTACTCCGAGCGGGAGGGGGGGGGGGGGGGTAATTCAAGGGGGAATATTCGAGGAAATATGGTATTTAGGCTCATAATAGATTTGTTTGCTTTGCCTTTGAAATGTTTTGAAAGTCCAAATATTTTAAGAGAATGTTTTTGAAAATGACCACATTGGAGAATGCTAGGATATAATTTTGTGAACACTAAAAACTGAACTGCGCTTGGCTAGGATCTGGATGAACGGGGCATGCCTAATACGCACATTTGCCCGTTTTTTTCACTTGACACTTTTTCAAGTGATTTTCATATGAGTGAAGTGAAAAAAGTTCACTCATGTCATTGCGCAACATTTTTCACTTCACTCATATCTGAAAATCACTTGAAAAAGTGTCAAGTGAAAAAAACGGGCAGATGTGCGTATTAAGCGGGAATTAGAGCTCAGCGTCGATTCGACGTGAAATGATGATGACGTGGAATGATAAAATTGAATTTTTCAATTCGCTCTAGTTGTGGCTGATAACACTCCGTATTGGACACGATTAAGGTATTGATTCATATATTATCCTTAGAAAATTGTAGACCCGTAGCATGATCTACACTCGTGTAATTAATTTCACGACATCATTTCACGTCGTCATTTCACGTCGAATCGACGCTGAGCTCTAATTCCCGCTTTAGGCATGCCCCGTTCATCCAGATCCTAGCCAAAAGCAGTTCAGTTTTTCATTTTCATAAATTATGTCAAGTGAAAAAACAGGCAAATGTGCGTAACGGGCAGATGTGTGTATTAGTGCACCCTCGAACAATATGACTTTTTGATATCGATATTTTTTGTTGGAAACTCAAGTTTTGATATCTATGTGAACTCCCGATTGCGATATTCGATCTGGAAAGTAAGTCGATATCGATATTCAATTCGACATATGATCTCAACCCTACTCTTTGCACCTAAATATAAATAAAAAACCTAACAGGATACCTCTGGCAAACTCACAATATTTGTTGGCCAAAATCAGCCTGTTCAATGTGCAGTGGCAACTGGTTCCATTCCCAGACCCTGTAAAATGCCCTGTAAAATGTCAAATGTCATGTCTGAAGTCATGTAAAATGCCCTGTAAAATGTCAATGCCATGCACTGCCTAAAGTCTTGCGAAATGCCCTGCAAAATAGCACACATACCTTTGTCATTTTCCAGGGCATTTTCAGGGCATTTTACATGACTTTTGACACTTTGCATAACATTTGACATTTTTCAGGGTATTTTACAGGGTCTGGGACTGCCCCCTGGCAAACAAATCACAGTCCATTATACAACATCGATGAAAGAAATGTCATTGTCAATGTGGAATTGTGCAGCAATAGAATCAGACAGCTGAGCTTGGTAAATTGCAAAAAGCATAGTTTTTTAATGACAATCAGAAAATGGTTGAGGAATTTTTGGGGCGGCATTTTGGGTGAATTTCGATTGAGGAAGTGGTGCCCGAAAGTGTTGTTCTCAGGTGGGGATTCTTTTATGAGTCTTTTGAACGTTTTTTTTATTTAAAAACTTTGTTAAAAACTGCAAGCATCAAAACCACTGTTTTAAACCACAGCAAAAAAATTCTAGCACTTATTCACCAGGTAAATATTTTAAAATTTTTGCACTTGTCTGATACACCTGTGAATGTTGACTCATAACCATGTTTGGGAACTTTAGGGAAAACAACTGTTTTTTTAAAAACAGGTTTTTTAAACAAGTCAAAAAATAACATTTGTTCAATTCTCAGGATTTTGGACAATTGTTGCTATTGGAATGAATGTGTATGTTGGACATTTGGTTGTTAATCATGTCAAGTGGGTCATTGAATTCTATGGGAGCATTTTGCATCCAGAACCTATGGCTCAGTTGCTTACAGGTCAGTTTAAATTAGAGTTGTTAACGTTTTAAGTACTTTTGAGAAATATATTTATGTTTAGTACTATGTATTTTACCCAGAAAAATCAAAGAAATTCAAAAGTAATTTTGGCCCAGAAGAAATTGTAAAATCAAACACATTCAAATCATTAAATCATGAAAATGCAGGTATCTTTATAATTAAAATGTGAGAAAATATATTTTTTACTTTTATAAAATGTGTTTTATTTTGTTCAAGGTGTTCGCCAAATATGCAATGATATGTGAAAAAATAGTATTCTTTTTCCTTGAATACATGGTTAATCAGCCTAAAAAAATCAAATTTTCTGTACTTAGAAAATGTACATGGGAGTTCCATTCCAAAAGTTCACAAGCGCCAAATCCAATTACAAAAACGAGTTAAGCGTGGATATGACCTCCACATATAGTTTTTCACATTTTAGAAAAAAAAATCAGCGTTATAGTCCATTTCGTTCCCGAGATACAGTGGTACCGATTTTCAAAAAAATTGCAATTTTCACATCGAAAGTTCACATATCCATGACCAGTCCCCTATGAAAAACAGGACTTTCACATCGAAAATGCATAAATCCATATCAGACCGCCGGAGTTTCATATCGAAAATGCACAAATCCCAAAAATAGTTTCATTTCCAAAAGTGCAAAAGTTCCAAAAGTGGCCGGTATTCCCATACAAAATAGGTAAAGTTTCATTTCCAAAAATGCATACGTGAATTTCCAAATATATTTTGCACTATAAGTCAAATATGTGTGTATATATGATCTGAAAATTTAGGTAGAGGTACTTTTAGTAGACACGGCTTTGCAGTCGTGTATACTCGGATGACATAACGCCGTACATTTTTCCGGAGGAAACACTCCATCATGACGTGATCACTTTCGTCGCCTTCATCATCTCTCGCCTTCATCATCTCTCGCCTTCACGTCGGCTTGATGGTAATCAGTTGGATATCAGCACGTCTTCCATAAGTTCTCGGCTGGCCGTCTGCCAGCCCAAGACATAACTCCTATCTGTTTGTAGAGTATCGTGTCTGCGAGTAGCATTTGTTTTTGCCTACGATGCACCGTTAAGAAGTTATTTAACATTTAATTTCAAATGTTCAGATTTGTTCCCAATTTTGGGTGATTTACAAAATCTCACATAACTCCCTAAATATTTCCCAGCAAACAAAATGTGTCGTTACAAAAATTGTAGAGAAATGTCGGATCAATCTGAAAAGTGCAAGGCAAGCTTTGTCGCTCAAACATAGCGCCGTCGGGCCATCGTCAAACTTTAAGATGCGGTTTTGAAAAATTGAAAATTGTGGATATATGCGTTTTTGGAATGAAACTCCCCACATGTAAAACTGAGTACCAGTACTTTCTACATGAAACTACAAAACATAAACATATTCACTCATTATTTGAGAATGCATACTTTTGAATAAAAGTGAATAGATTTTCACAACCATAAATTTCATGTCAACCAATACCAATATAACAACATCATGATCAAGTACTTGAAATTTGCTCACATTTTAACAGGCATGAAACCACTAAGAAACCTGGGTGGTCTTCTAATTTTTGCATGCATGCAAAGACAGCACAGCAACATGTTGAGAATGTTGAATGAATTTGATAATTGCACCAGACACATTTGGCTTTTGGATGGGCCACAGGCTCCTTGGAGAAAAGGTGAGAATTTGTTTAACTTGTAAGATTTATTGCCATTATGTTACAATGGGCCAGGCCTGTTTCGCACATAAGCCTGTTTCGCACAAACGCCCGTTTCGCACACGCATGAAACCCGTGTCGCACAAACGCCCGTGTCGCACAAAAATGATGCCTGTGCGAAACGGGCCTATGTGCGAAACAGGCGTATGTGCGAAACAGGCGTCTGTGCGTGTGAGTCCAGCGTGTGACCAGGCACCCCAACTTTACCCCACTGTTCTGAAAACAATGCGACACTAGGGTTGGGAGACCGGAACCGAACTTCGGTACCCGAAATAGTTTCGGGTTAGTTTAGTTTACCAACGCTAGTGCACGTTCCATGTTCTGGATGCACTAGCATTGGTAAACTAAACAAAACCCAAATTTTTTTGGGTACCGAAGTTCAGTTTCAGTTTCCCAACGCTAGTTCCGCATTGTTCGCAGAATTGAGTTTCCATTTTGCAGGGCATTTTCTAACACTTTTGACCCTGTAAAATGTCAAATGTCATGCAAAGTGCGAAAAGTCATGGAAAATGCCCTGCAAAATGGCAACCGAGTTTCCTTTTTGCAGGGCATTCTCCATGACTTTTGACCATGTAAAATGCCAAATGTCATGCAAAGTGTCAAAATTCATGGAAAATTTCTTGCAAAATGAAAACTCAGACAGCCCGCGTGGCGCCGCCTGGAAATCACTGTGCAGTGGGGAAGGGGGGGGGGGTAAAGTTGGGATGCCCGGACACGCACCAGTGACGCGCACATAGGCCTCTTTCGCACATACGCCTGTTCCGCACATAGGCCTGTTTCGCACAGGCATCATTTTTGTGCAAAACGGGCGTTTGTGCGACACGGGTTTCATGCGTGTGCGAAACGGGCGTTTGTGCGAAACAGGCGTATGTGCGAAACAGTGCACCCTGTGTTACAATATGTAAGTTGTAATTTGGGAAGTGACAAGTGAACGGGCAAGTAAAAAGTTAAGTGACAAATAGCAAGTGACAAAAATTTGAAGATAAAAATTGTGTAAAAGAAATCAATGGAACAGCTATTGGGATTATGTAGTTTTTTGTGATTATGTGGAATGTTTTTACGTTTTCTCTGGTACTCGAGTATTTCCATCAGGAAAACGTAACAAAATGTAATTGCATTTTTGGAAAACGTCAATGTAAGGATAAATACAGAAATACCCAGGTACCGTATTACCTCGAATTAACCCCCCCCCCCCCCTTGAATTAACCCCCCCCCCTCGAAATACCCCCCCTAAATTTCGGCTGAGGAAATAATAAACCCCCCCCCCTCGAAATACCCCCCCTAAAACTGAGTGTAACGTGAACGTACATGACAAATACCGCAGTTTGTGTTCTGTACAATGCAGAACACACGTTAAAACTGATGAATAAGTGACGTTAGGGAGGGTTTTTTGTGTATATACAGTTATAGATGCCTATAAACACACATACATCTATGTAACTGTTCGATTTTTCTACGTCTGCGTATGGGGAATTTTCGAAAATTTCTGGCGAAATAATAGACCCCCCCCCCCCTCGAATTATCCCCCCCCCCTCAAATTTTGCTGGCGAAATAATAAACCCCCTGGGGGTATTTCGAGGTAATACGGTATTTTGGGAAAACGTAAATACGTTTTTGCAACACTGCCGCCGAGTATACGCCTTCTACACACAGGAAGCAATATACTTCTGACTGTGGTTGTAGCAGTGTTCATAATTGTCTTCACAACACGATTGACAGAACTCGTTCTGATGTCTTCTATGCCAGGCGCACCTTCACCAGACCCGTTGGGGATTTTTATTTTAAAAATTTATTTCAAAATTCATTTTTTTAAATACCACAATTACTCAAATCAACAACTCTACAGAATCATGATATTGTCTTTACTGTTGGCGCCCTTGCTGAGTGTGTGGCAAATAACTCCAGCATTGTATCTGGTTATAATTACACACGTTTGTGCTCACTGGGTTCGACAGCTTGTAAATTCTATGTTACAGTAAGTTTTTGTTTTTTTTAAAAAGACCATATGTTAAATGAACCCCTTGAATTTACACACTCTAAATACAACTAGGGCTGAGTGCCACATTTTATAAAGCTGTTTTGTATAAATTGGTTTTGGCACCACCAAAACTTGGGAAACTGATAGATCTGTTTTGAATACTTTAAGTTTATGAGTATGAATGATGTTTTTGTTGTCAACAGTAGTTGACAAACTCCTCATACGGTTAACTCAAATGTGTACAAAACAGAGTTATGCGTTTTCGATTTTTTGGTGGTGTGTTTTGTTATACCGTGTTTCCTCGAAATACCCCTCCCTCGAAATACACCCCTCAAAATGGGCACTATGAATTTGTGGTCCGGGAAATGCATAACAGACGTTCAAAACACTTACTGTGTTACGTTAGAACACCGTTTATACCAGCTACATCCTTTAATAAGGCTGTAAAAACTTTTAAATGGTGGTTATTGTTGCATTTTTCACCTTTTTCTCTTAAAATGTTCACTCTGGAAAAATATACCCCCGGGGGGTAATTCGAGGAAATACGGTAATTACTAGTGTGCGCAGCAATATTGATAATGATAGAAAATTATTATCTCAACAACTTTAGTTGACGAACACCTAATTCCAGTTAACTTAAATGCCATTCAACGGTAATTTATGAGTTTATTGAATTTTTAGTTTACAGGCAATGTAGCAATGTTTTTGTGCAGCGCCAATAGTGTGTGTGAATGTATTAAATTGGTCATGCACAGGGTTGGTTTTAGTAAAATTCTTTTTACTAAAATTGTATTTTATTTTTATTAAAATTGTATTTTATCTTAATTTTATTCACGTTTCATTTTTTATATTCCGAAATGTCATTAATAAAATAAAATGAAACCATTTTACAAAAATTGTACAAATATGTTACAAAAATTTTACAAAAAAAATTGGAATCTTGCATGCAAAACCACAAAAAAATGTGCACACTAGAAGAATGCAGATGAATAGAAAATTTTTTTGGATGTTGACTTGTGATACGGGTTGCGACATGGGTATCTTGAATTGTGACCCTCGCAAGGGCTGGATAGATACACATACCTCACTGCTCCTACGGAACGAAAGATATCTACAAAAATTATTTTTGCGGGTTTGGATGGAGGGCTTGGTGCTGGTGGTTCAATATATTGTTGTTTTTTTCACGGTATGGAATGAATAAAATGGGGAAGATCACATGAATTAGTGATTTTTAAGGTGAAAATATATAAAAAGATGTGAAAATTTGCAATTTTGAGCAAAAATATTTTTCAATCATAACAATGAAAGCAACAACAAGGCACCAGTTCTGCAAATTGGCAGCTAGCAACGTAAGCAACATGATAGAAAACTTATTATATAATTTTACATACACTGGAGTTTTTGTAAAAATTTTACTAAAATTGTACAAAAATTGGAGTTTTTGTACAATTTTACTAAAATTTTACAAAAATTCGAATTTTAGTAAAATTGTATTTTTATTTTACTGATTTTCCATTTTATTTTATTTTTATTTATTCTTCAATTCTCCATTTTATTTGTATTTTATTCTTTTTCTGAGATTTTGTCAACCCTGGTGCCAATCCCAAGCCCTGTAAAGTGTAAAGTAAAGTGTCAAATGTAAAGTCAAATGCAAAGTAAAGTGTCAATTGTCATGCAACGTTCAGTAATAAAATCTTCTCTTTTTTGTTTTTATTGACACTTGACTTTGCATTTGACTTTACATTTAACACTTTACTTTACACTTTACAGGGGTTGGGACTGCCCCCTGGTTATGCACGTTCATGAAAATGCTGACGGAATAATAATAACTCCTTCAAATAGCCCCCCCTGAAGTAATCCGCTCTCACATATAGCTCACAGAATGGTAAGCACTTTGGGGGTTATTCAAAGATATATGGTATTCATTTTGTTATATTTACACATTTACCGTATTTCCTCGAAATACCCCCAGGGCGTTTATTTTTTCAGAGTGAGATTTTTGAGGGGGGTTAAACGAGGCGGGGGGGGGGGGTATTTCGAGGGGGGGTATTTCGAGGGGGGGGGTATTTCGAGGGGGGGGGGTATTTCGAGGGGGGGGGGGTATTTTTTCGTCAGAAATTTTTCGAAATCCCAATACGTAATTGTCGTTTGTAACGTACACGGATAACGATAAATGCAACAAAAACCGCCATTTATAAGACTCTATACTCTATAGACTTATAAGTACGAAGATGGTACAAACACTATTCTAACATAACAAAGTCTTCCTTTTTAACGTGTGTTCTGCGTTTCCCGGATAACAAACCGCATGAGGTTACCTATACACTCAATTCGGGGGGGGGGGGGGGTATTTCGAGGGGGGTTTATAAGTTCATAGTGTCCATTTTGAGGGGGTATTTCGAGGGGGGGGTATTTCGAGGGGGGGTATTTCGACGAAATACGGTATATATCTTAATGACAAAACAAACATCTTTCAGGGATCTCAAATTGAGGAGAAGGACCGCTGATCAGTATTTCCAGATTTACCTCAGATTAACGTCAACTATCAGATCTGTCAATGATTTTTTTCATTTGTTCATTTTCTTCTCAATGACAATCAGCATAGTGAGCTCTCAATTTATTTTCAATCGAATTTGTCACAATTCTTGACACATTGGCGCTAATTGACAAGGACACAAAATGTCAACTGGTTCTCAGCCCAATTCAAAGCTTGTTGTTCAGGAGCCCACCAACGACGTTCAAATGCAAAAGTGTTGAGCCATGTTGCAAATGAAGCTGTAGAACATTGCGCTATGTGCAATGTACAAGGTCGGCATGAAAAATATGTGTTAGGGAACCAGTTGACATTTGGTGTCCTTGTCAACACGTGTAGGGCGACTGTCAACTTATTTTCTCATTTCAGGTCATCATGTGCCTAACAATTTATTTTATAATGAACGCCAAGGTTGTTATCAATGTAAACACCGGCGAAACAACAGCAGAAACCATTTTGAACTATTCATATCCGACATGGGCATCTATTCAAGTTTTTGTAGCTTTTGCACATGTTGTCATTTTGGCCATTGCCAGTTTGAGAGTTAATGAAACGGTGTGTCGTTACATTTATTTCTCTTAAAAAACACTCGACCATGAATTCTCGAATAGCCCCCTGGGCACTATTAATAACCCCAAGCTTTTTGAAATGTGGGATTTATTTTTATTTTTTTTTGGGGGGGGGGCTTTTTGAGGGGGGAACTGGTCAAGGGGAGTTATTCAGCGGGAGGAATTATTTTCGAGTAACGTTGTTTGTTTACTTTGGGTTATTTTCTCCATTAGGTAATTCATTGTATATACCGTATTTCCTCGAAATACCATCGGGGGGTTTATTTTTTTAGAGTGAGAATTTTGAGGGTGGTTAAACGAGGGGGGTATTTCGAGGGGGGTTATTATTTCGCCCGAAATTTTTTGAAAACCAAGTACTAAATTGTCGTCTGAAACGTACGCAGACGTCGAAAATGCGACAAAAATCGCCATTTATAAGACTCTAAAGACTTGTATAAGTGTGTAGACGTATAATCACTGTTCTCACATGCAGAGTCATCGTTTTTAACGTGTGTTTTGCATTACCCAGATGACAAACCGCAGCCTTTGTCATTTACGTTCTCTATACACTAAATTTGGGGGGGGGGGGTATTTCGAGGGGGGGGAGGGTTATAAGTTCATAGTGTCCATTTTGAGGGGGGTATTTCGAGGGGGGGGGGTATTTCGAGGAAATACGGTATTGTATGACTAATGTTTCATGGACAGGTAATTCTGGCAATTTGCTACAATTCAAAAACATACATCGTGTTGTCATTGTAAATACATAACCCGTCATCACAATGGGGGGACTATTCAAGGGTGGTTGCGTCAAAGGGGGTGTATTTAAGGGTGGGGAACTAATCGAGGATTTACGGTATGCACTTTTAAATCAAATTTTGCAGGGCAGAGCAGTGGCAGAAATAGCATTGCAGTTTGAATGCAAATCCAATGAGGATAGATTTGCAGTCAGCAAGGTAAAATGCCGTGTGTTCATTTATTTTTTTTTGTGTTCCATTTGTTTATTTTCTGTCTACCACCAAACTAGACGCAGATAAATGGTGGTCTTTTATTAATACTCTGCGGACTGCACACTTTGCAGTTTAATTAAACTAGTCTAGTCACGCAGATGGTTTTTTAACTGAGACTTATTCAAAAGTATATAATAGCCGAGTGTATAGGCCGTTTAAATAACTCCGCCAGTAAAGTAAACTAAAAACATTCACGCTAATATTGCAAAAACACATGGGTAATTGACTTTGGGAGTTGCCAAAGCCCAAACCCAATTATGCAAATATCCACACAATATTTCAACTGTGTGCCGCTACTGGCATTTTGTGCATATAACATCCTGCGCTTATAACACCCCAGGCTGGCATTTATAACAGGTCATTTTAACATGTCAGTTGACATTCACCAGGGATACAATGACATTCTACAATGTGATAATAACATCCACACAGGCAGTCAATAGTTTTCATGCACACAGGTGGATTCAATAAGAAATTTCTTGCCAAGATAACTTTGCCTGATTATCATGGTGTGAATCCCAATCTGTATCAATGCATCATTGAAAAATGCAGGATAATAAATATGAATGTTATCAAATATCACTTTTAGTTAAAAAACCCACCACTGCATTTGTATTATGGTATTAGTTATTTTTACAGTAGTTTATGTAAAATTGTTCATACATTATTGTTGTTTGTTGACTTGTCAAGCTGATAGAGTTGAGGCATTCTTAATGAGAATTTGAATATATAATCAGTGAAATGCACCTGTTCAAAAATTAATTCATGACATAATTTGTATACCATGAAAACTAAGTGTGTGCAACCCTTTATGTCCGGATAGTGCACTTTCCACTGAGTTATTGCACATGATATGCATTAAAGAACAGTGTGAAACAAATATGCATGATCGAATGCATTCATTGCGATTGCACATCTAGTTGATGTCACCTGGCAGCATACATACCATACTAACAAAAGGCAAAGGATGTCATACGCACAGTTTGTTATATGCACAATATGTCAAAACGCAAACGGAAAAATACGCGCAGTTCACCTACCGTTCACATCACATACATCCAGCGTGGGGCATCAGCGTTTGGAGGGCGCTGCCCGTGGAGCGAAGGCTATTGTTCACTGTGAGAATTCTGCTTTAATTTGTATTCCTGTTCTTACTGATTGAGGTGTCAATGCGGAAATTTCCGTTTTTTCCGGATTTTTATATTTTTTTGGGTGGGATATTTTTTGTTGTATTCATCATGTGATGAAGTTTTTTCGTTTTTTTTTCTGATAGGGTCGATTTTTAGTTCGGTTTTCCGTATTGTAGCATCGTGTATGTATGTATTTATGAAAAAAATGTGTAAACCCTCAAAGTTCCGTTTTCCAATAAGTGAAAAAATTTTCACCTTTTTATTTTCACCAAAATAAAAAATTTCCATCGACACCTCAACACAAATTAATACAACATCTCGCGTGTTTCCCAATTATCAACACTTTCCCTCAAAAATTGTTTCCCAGATATTCGGCATGATCTGTACATACGCGGTAGTTTTGTTGAAGCTGCAGAAAGAATATGAGCCGACGAATAAAAATTGTGACACGAATGTGACATTGCCACAGGGTGATGTGCATGATGTTCTGTGATTAGCATTGAACAAATGGGTGATTTTGAGGAAATGTAATTAATTATTATTTTAGGATAATCTCTCCAAAAAAATACTACCGTATTACCTCGAATTACCCCCCTTGAATTAACCCCCCCCCCTCGAATTAACCCCCCCCCCTCAAAATGGGCTGGAGAAATAATAACCCCCCCCTCGAAATACCCCCCCCCCCTTCGGAATGATGTACGTCATGTACATAATAAATACGTCATGTACGCAATGTACATGATGTATATTACTGTTAATTTGCATTGCATACACAAGTTGCAGCTACACATAGAGTAGTTTGTGTAGCTATCTACGTTTTTATGTCCAAATATATCCTGTTTGGACACATTTATTACCTATTTTGGGTACGCAAATGCCTACTATTTACTACGATCCTTACGAAAATTTCTGACGAAATAATAAACCCCCCCCCCCCCTCGAATAAACCCCCCTCGAATTAACCCCCCTCAAATTTTGCTGGCGAAATAATAAACCCCCATGGGGGTATTTCGAGGTAATACGGTATTTATAATTAATTACTTCTGGGAAAAAATGGGAAAATAAAAAATGAATGCGATATGTTTCTATTTTTTTTTAAATCTCTGAAAAATATTATAGGTAGATGTCTCCGTAAAATATTGGCAAAAATATGAATATAAAATAATCTAATATTTTGTAAATATATCAGGTATTATATCTAGTATATTTTTAATATACTTCCACATATTTTTTTCAATGCTATTTATTTGTGATATTATCCACTGACTGCTCACTTTGCTGGGAAATATACCATATCCTGTCTGAATAATAAACAAAAATCAAGTATTTATTCCATTTCTTCAATAAAATATGTCTACCAAATTTTTTTTAAATAATTTGTTGAACTTCAGATAATTTTTAAAGTTTTAGTGGGAGTTTTAAAATGTATTTTCTGTAAATTCCCATACAAAAGTGCCAGCAGTTTACTCTGCTTTCACTAATGGGGTAATTTAGCAAAAAAATCAACGCTAAACTTCGTTCAGCAAAATATATTCAAAATTCTACACCACGCATGACTCCTGGCGGGTATAAATACGTATAAATATGGGCTTTCACAATTTCTGCATCCGCGAAAAAAGTATGATGTCCTTATCACAAATCGGTGAAAGCAATGAATACATAAATATTTACATACATACAATGGCAGCTAAAACGTGTAACGCTGTCATGCTATTTGTAATAAAAACGGTGTCCGCTTTCTTTCAGTTACCTAGGTATATTGTATTTGTACAACAAGTTTCATTACAAATTCGTCTCAATACTTTCAAATTTCTGTCCTTAACTTTTCTGATTTTGAAAACAATTTGTATGCCTAAATGAATTCACGCTTCCAACATTATCTAGTATTTTCCACTGCCGTATGTAAATATATTTTCAATATATATCGTATACCTATATATAGGCCCCCAGGGAAGTTATTTTTCAGACGTCTTTAAGCTGAGGAGTTATTTAAGGGGGGGGGGGGTGTGGATATTAGAGGGGATTTATTCGAGTGGGAGGGCTTTTTACGTCAGATTTTTTAAACTAGAAATTTATTGGGGGCGTTTTTTGAGGGGAAGAGTTACTTTTTCGTCAGACGTTTGTAAACTGCGGAGTTATTCGAGGAGAATAGTCATTTATTGTCAGACTTTTTAACTAGGAAGTTATTCGAGGAGAATAGTCATTTATTGTCAGACTTTTTAACTAGGAAGTTATTCGAGGGGGGAGGGGTTCTTGAGGGAGAGTTATTTTATGGGAAGTCATGCAAGGGGGTTTATTCGAGGGGAAGAGTTACATATGAATCTTTTTCATTAGAATATTAAGTAAATTGCCTGATCATTATATAAATATGAATGATGTAAAAAAATTGCATAAACCTGAAGCAGGAATACAAATTCCATATCCATGCAATGAAATCAATGCTAGTGAACATCGGCTGGAAAGGGCGGCGGCGGGGGGGGGGGTGTTTGAAGGGGAAGTTATTCAAGGGGTACATATTTGAGTATATACGGTAAATATAAGGTATGAATCACTTCACTGGATTAACTTGAAATCTGTCGCCTAAATTCCATGTGCAGATGTCATCAACACTTAAATACATTTAATCTTTTAAGCTAGAAAACACGCTTCGGTCACGCGATGCAGCTATAAAAGCATGAATCTGTTTACGCACTTTTGAATCGACTTAACATTTGCATGTGTGAGCGAGCACCTGTTTAAAAATGTCAGGGTTTCTTTGCAAGCATTCAATTGAGAATTGTTTTATAGAAAAATTTACCAGGGCCCAGTTTCAGCTTGGGTAAAACTCAACCACATCTTCACAAATACCGTATTTCTTCTAATAGAAGAGCGCCGTTCTATTTTTTTCATCAACTTTTTTACCTGCCATTCTATTGGAAGTGCCGTTCTATCAATCCCGAGCACCAATTCATCTTTTCATCAACACTTTTACATGCCGTTCTATTTTTTCATACATCTATTAATCAAAGTGAACACACAATTTTTGGTCTCGTATTGACGGAGGCGGAAAATAATACATCTGTGAGTTAACTGAAACGAGTTCAATATGAGAAAATTCAAAAGATTTTTCAGTTGACAAAGGTGCGAATGTCAACTAGTGTGCGTGGCTGCAATAGCGTAGCATCACGCCAAGTGATGGAAAAGCGCCATGGCGCTAGCGCCAAAGCATAAAACGCCACGGCACTTTTGGCGCTTGGCGCCATTTTGCTGTGGCGTCACTGGCGCTTGGCGCCGCACCCATGAAAAGCGCCATGGCGCTTGGCGCTATTTTTCTGTGGCGCCAGGAACAAAATGCCCAGAAAGCGCCTAGAAGCATTTGCCTAGCGCCAAAGAAAAACGCGCCACGGCACTTCTGGCGCTTGGTGCCATTTTGCCCTGGCGCCATTGGCGATTGGCGCTGGGGTTCGTTAAATATAGCGACAAGTTCGCAAAGACGCTTCTGGCGCTTGGCGCCAAAGTTCTGGCGCTTTTGCCATCACTAATCACGCCATTCTGTCTCTACAAACAGACGTCAAAGCTTTTTTGTTGGGGGGGGGGGTGCCCCCTTCTATACAATCTGTTAGCGTGAAATTATCCTTGATACGCCGTAATTGAGAGGTAATTTACGTCAGTTTTGTTACATCAATGTAATAACTAATGTTTGGATTTGTAAAATACTAATGAAAATACCCGCTGAATAAATAGTTCCGTCCAAAAATATCAAATGAACAATAGCTGCATAATGCGTAGATACATTTCGCTAAATTGACCATTGTTTTGGGCTTCCTAATCCTATCAAATTTGGTGTGGGCGTTCTAAAAACGTATATGATCACGTCTGAATATCCATTTTTTAGAGACATTTTCCAGAGTTGTTAGAATTACTGAACTTTTTTAAAAGTATTTGTAAACGTAGGTAAAGTATTTCTGTTTTACGCATCAGAAAGTAAAGAAAACATAAAATACTTTTTTTTACTCATACGTACGCGTAAATGCGAGTAAAAATTTTTTCCCAGTAAATTGCACCGTATTACCACGAATTAACCGCCCCCCCCTCGAAATACCCACCTAAAATTTGGCTGAGGAAATAATAACCCTCCCTCGAAATACCCCCCCTAAAATTGAGTGTAAAGAGAACGCACATGACAAACACCGCAGTTTGTGATCTGTATAATGCAGAACACACGTTAAAACCGACGATTGAGTGACGTTAGGGAAGGGTTTATGTGTACGTATATACAGTTATATGCCTATAAACACATATCTATGTAATTGTTTCATTTTTCTACGTCTGAGTATGGAGAATTTAGAAAAATTTCTGGCGAAATAATAAACCCCCTGGGGGTATTTCGATGTAATACGGTATTTAGAATTGGGTACGTTTTCGAAATACCCCACTCAAAATGGCCACTACGAATTACCTAATAGACCCCCGTCTAACCCCCCCCCCCAAAACAAAAATTGATTGTAAAAAGAACGTAAATATCAAAACTTTCAGCTTGTGTTCTGTCAAATGCAGAACACACGTTAAAACAATGACCCAGACACGTTAGAATAGGGTTTACACCATCTATACTTACATACATACTTATAGGACTCTTTAAATATACTCTTACACATGGTGCTTATTATTTTCTACCTCAGCGTACATTAAAAACAACGAATTAGTACTGACAGTTCCAAAACATTGTGACGAAATAATAACCCCCCCCCCCCCTGAAAATTTGTTGTGCCCTTGTTTATTTAACCCCCCTCTAAATTTAGACTGAAACAATTTCAAAGGGGTTTTTCGAGGGAATAGAGTACATTGCAGTGTAGTCACCTTATAAATATGTCCCAAATTGAATTCACAGAAATACGTTTTCTTTACGCGTATGCTTCAAAAACGTACGCGTAAAAATGAGAACATTACTTTTTTTAAAGTATATGTAAACGTACTTACCGCGTACTCGCGTACGCGTATTTTTCGAGTAAACGTACTTCCCTTTTAACAACTTTGATATTTTCACGCACGCATGCTAGTAATCAGTGTAATTCACATGCATATTGGTAAATTGAAAAAGAACCGTTTTTTCCGTGAGTACGCAGATGTTTTTTGGTTAACTATATACTCATACCGTATTTCCTTGAAATAACCCCCCTCGAAACACCTTCAGGACTGAGAGCTGAAGAAAAATAAAGCCCCTCGAAATACCCCCATCTGGAAAAATGTACTACCGTATTTCTTCTAATAGAACGGCATATCTACAATAGAACGGCAGGTTTTGGCACATTTTTGCGCTCACGAAAAGAATAGAGCCTCCAATTGAACGGCATCCCAATATAACGGCAGGTAGAAATGATGTTGGGAGTGTGCCAAAAGACAAAACTGAATCGAAAACGGATGGTGAGAACGTTCAAAGCATTCAAGTAGGTGTTCAATTGCAAGCTGATGCTCAGATATCAAAGTATTGTCAAAATAAGGCTATGTTGAAAATGAAAAATCTGTGGAAAAATGGTGAAAAAATAGAACGGCAGCCTCCAATAGAACGGCAGGTGAAAAAGTTGACGAAACTAATAGAACCGCGCTCTTCTATTAGAAGAAATACGGTGATTGCAGCCAATTTGCAGCATCTGATAGCTATCTATGTATATGTCCAAATATTTACATCCTATTTGGTCACGATTTTACCAGTTTTGGGTACGTAAAAGCTTTTTCTTTACTACGATCCTTCACGCAAACTTCTGTCAAGAAATTGACCCCTCAAAATTTGCTGGTGATATAATAAACCCCCTGAGGGTATTTCAAGGAGATACGGTACATTTTTTCAATTGCATGGAAATTACATATTTTCCAATTAATTCCGGCGCCATATACACTTTGTATGCAGTTGCAATAGCCCCATTTTTTCATATATTCCTGCAGACGCCTTCAGAGTTTTTTACTAGTTGCCAGTGCATTTATTGGATACACGAATAGACTACAAATATGTAGCAAAAAGGCCACAAATTGAATGCTGAAGTGTATTCACCAATGCCAAAATGTGTGTATGTTTTTCATGGTTGGATGGCCACACCAAAAGTTGAGTAACACTTTGGAACTCATTTCTCTTTTAACACCTGCAAATACATTCAACTCAGGAATTGCACAGCAAAAATATCTACAGAAAAGCAATTTGATTAAATTTCTACTTTAGAACGTATCATGACCTGTTTTCATTCATTTATTGCATTCACAATCTAATGTGAAATACCATAGAAAGCGTTAAGGTAGAAATTTGATTCCGGCACTGCTATAAATTAAATTTGCATCCGCAAACATGCACTGAGCTCTATGGCGATGGACGAGGGTTTTTTAAACAATGTTGTTTTAAAAACAAGCAAGCATCATAAAACTTTTTTCAAAAACATCAAGTTGAGGTCATCAACTATTTTTTTTAGTGCTTTTGCACTAGGTTTTTTGTTTCTTGGGCGCAGGCATGTGATTTCACACACGAAATTACCATTCGTTGTTCAAATAATAATGGTGTAATATAATATACAACGTGAAACATCACTTTCAATGTATTAGCCTGCTTTTATAACCTTATACCTAAGCACTATTCCATGCCCAAATTCACATTTAATCACAAACATTCAACAAAAGTGAATATACATAATGAGTCAACATAAAAATTGATTTCTTGGCACAAGTCATAATGCTACCCCCATGGCTCTACAGCCATTATTGTATGGCTATATATAACATCACAAATAACTACTGCGACTTGTCTGATACACATATATTATGTTGACTCATAACCATATTTGGGAGCATTAAAAACTGTTTTATAATTTTTTTTGAAAAGGGCTGTTAAAATTTCTATCTCTACCTAGTTAGCATTACAATGCATTTTCTCCTAGGTTTTTCAGTGCTTTTAGTAGCAATACTGGAATGTATCTAACCCATTTAAAATGAATAACAAATGAACATTTGGAATAGCAGACACATTTGTGTAAAAAAATGCAAATAGCAAAAACACTGCATTCCTTGGATCTAGGCTTTCTTCAGCCACTATGGCAATAAAAATAATAGCTATGGTAATAGATAGCTACTAGAAACAGAATGGGATAAGCTTCTGTAGGATATGCATAGTTGGCTTTTAGTGCCTTTGACAATTCACCAACTGTAAACTGATTTATTCTGTAAACTGAAAATTTGGGAAAATGTTTTCAAACAGGGCATTCTGAATTCTGGCTAAAATGACAACTTTTTATTCAAACACACTTTCCCTAATTATCAGTTTCCAGAAAGAATCATTCAATACGTGAGTTTGGACAGGCACTATAGAGTTATATGATATATATGTTTTTCATACAGTTCCCTACATCCACAGATATTCAGTGCCAATTTTCTATTTTGGCTTTCTCACAATTATGATGGAACCACATATTTATAATAGATTGGTGTTCTTAAATACTGGTAGTAGTCATTTTTGTCATCAGTGCAAGCATGCCAATTTTTTATTTCTGCATGCCACATATTTAAGCTTTTTAATTAACATGGCAATAATTAGAACATGCAAGGTAAGGTCCAACATTCAAAGAAAAACCTTTGAATAACTGTGATCGCAATCTACCGTATTACCTCGAAATACCCCCATGGGGGTTTATTATTTCGCCAGCAAAATTTGAGGGGGTTAATTCGAGGGGGGGGGGGTTATTCGAGGGGGGTTTTATTATTTCGCCAGAAAATTTCGTGGTATTCGTAGTAAAGAATTTTTCACCCTGAGAATACTCCAATAAAACAGCAAGAATTTAGATACCATATCACACAGATGGTATCAACTGAACTGAAAACTCATGGAACTCAGCCACTATTTTGACAACTTATTATTTAGCCACTACTCAATTACAAATGCCTAAGATATTGAATTCCATGCCTGTAGTAATTCAAAATAAATAGTGCACAATGTGGCGGTAGTCAAACACAATTAGTATTCACAGTTCTTCAAAAGCAAATATACAAAGTATTCAATTCAGTGATGGAAAGAAACCTGGGGCCAGTTTCACTCACACCCAGATCCGATGCGCAATCCAATATGTGAAATACAAAAAAAAACAGGAATCTTATGTTTTTTTAAACTAAATTTTTTTATACTTTTTTTTCTAAAAAAAATTCAAAGCGTTTTCGAATTTTGATAGTAGTTTTGGTCAAAGATGAATTGAAAATGCAAAAATGCAGTACAACTCGCATAATTAAATATTCATTTTATTTGTAGCAAAAAAATAACGTGTGTCGAAGCTCGCAGTACATTGAGAAACATTCAAAGCAGAAAAAGTAAAAAAATCTTGTTGAAAAGGTATGAACTATTGCAAAAAGATAATAAAATTCGGAAACTTCTTTTCGAACAAGTCGAAATTCGACAAAGACATTCTACAAAAACAATTCGAACACTTTCTTCAGAGTAACATCACTGGTGCTTTTGGATTTCAAGCCTATTTTTCAGAATGCTATCCATTTCCGGTGCGGAGCCATTTTACCCGGTGCCTTTCTCATCGCTAATGATAAATACAAAATTCACCGCAAAAACTAATTGTTATTCCTAACACGCCATTATATGATGATGTTGACGATACATGTGATAAATGAACCATTTACTAATTGACTGCTGACAACAGGTGCCACTCCCACCCTGTAAAATGTCAAATGTCATGCAAAGTGTCTAAAGTCATGTAAAATGCCCTGGAAAATGTCAAGTAAAGTGCCAAGTTATGTAAAATGCCCTGAAAAAATGTCAAACAAAGTGTCTAAGGCTATGTAAAATGTCCTGGGAAATGTCAAGTAAAGTGTCAAAAGACATGTAAAATGCCCAGAAAAATGGCCATTTCGACCATTTGCCATTTCAACATCTGACACTTTTCATGAATGTTTAACATTTTCCAGGGCCTGGGAGTGGCACCAGAATTGAAAAATAATGACAAATACAAGCAGTGATAATAATTTGGACAAAATGGAGAGATTCAGATTTGAATTCAATCAGCTGGATTATGCATCCAGCGAAGATGATTGCAGCATTTTGCAGTTGGCCAGAAAACCCGATGGCAGGAGAAATAGGGTTAGATGGGAATTGATTGTATTTTACAACCAGGGGTCTTGTATATTTTAACCTTTGTGGATATTTTGATATATCTCTAGTAAATGGTTTCTTGGGAGGCATGAATATTCAACTGAATATTTTATTTTTTTGGGGGGAGGGTGGGTTGGAAGGGGTTGTCTCAGCGGGTGGTAGCTTTAGCATGAAAGTATAGATAGCTGTAGAATTTTTGTAGTTGTAACTGCTGTAAAAAGTTTGCACATGTAGCAAGCAATAAACATTTTTGGTAATTAATGACAGAACTTGCTGCAAAAGTTAAATCAGCTAAAAAGTAAGGGGCTTTGTAGATTTGGGGGGGGCAGTAGCCTCCCTACCAGTAAAAAGCCACAAGTACTACTCTTTGTTTTGAAAAGAAGGCTGAGGCCTCAAGATGAATGCAGCACAGTATTTGAAAAGGCATATTCTTTCAGCATGGATGCAATGCAGGTGTAGTGGTTGATTGAATTTATTACAAATGTGTATTACTATTTATAAAGCTGAATCAACTATTAACTATGCAAGCTAAGAAAATGTTACACACAAAAAAAGGATAGTTCTACAGACATGTTTTTCATGCAGGTGGCAAGCAAAGGGACAGAAAAATCTCCAGATCCATTGAGCAAAAATCTTGGTCCTGTGCTGACAATTCTAAGATTGCTAGGCTTTATATGGTCTACCAACAATTGGGAAAACCAAAAATGCAAGTGTGCATTTTGTAAGAGTAGACCAAACCATGAAACCAGAAAAGTGAGAAGGTTGGTATTGGTATCAAAGTCTAAATATGGACACATAAAATCAACCCAGCAGTGCACTTACTCACATGGCTTCACTGTGATGACAAGAAAAACATGTGAATGTTTTATAAGTTAAGTGATAATTTTCAAATTCATGAGAAAGAGCAGTGATGTAAGCAACACTACTCAGGTGTACTAACATATTTATCAAATTTCAAATAACTAGCATCTCTGGTTGGAGAGGGATTGACATTTGAAGAAAAAATTCACTGTTGATGGAAAAAGTTCCACTAAAAATGAAACATTTGTCTCAAATGCTTAAAACTTACCAGTGAGGGGTGGTAATTATATGAAATTTCGCATATCAGTACACTTAAAAAGTGTGTATACATGATTCACAAACTGGAACTAGATATGGAAATTTTCACTTGACTTATAAAAGCTCTTGTCATCACAGTAAAGCTGTGTAAATGCTGCTAACACTTTCTTTCCATTTCAGACTTTGCATCTGGCAGTCAATCAGTTTCATTTGGTCCCTATCACACTTGGCTTTAAATGCCTACTTGGCTGTGATTGTCATGGGCATGGTGCATGAAGCACGAGTAGAATTTGGCATGTTGGACCCAGGAACCATGGCTGAACTTTTGACTGGTTTCAAACCGGTGCAAAACACTGCAACCCTGTTTATATTTATTGCATTGCAAAATAGACATTACAAGTTCATCTCTGTATTGGAGAAACTGGACACTGATTTCTACAACACATTTAAAGCAAGACCCCCGTGGAAGAAAGGTTTTTATTGTCACATTTTATGGATTTCTATGTAATATACTTATACACTTTATACCATTTCAGCTGTACTGATCATGATTTTATGTCTGGTGATCACTTTCTTGATTCCACTTGCATCCAGGCTGACAGAAATTGGCCTGATGATGCCAATGTTCACACTGGAACATGTCAATATGTGAGCAACACTCTGTGGTTGATAAATGTATGATAATAAATAACTTTTCCCACCCAGAATGCTGATCCTTTCTCCCATACTCGCACCGATGTTGACCACGTGGCAGCTGGCACCCCTGTACTACCACACAATGCTCTCACTTATGATGACCAAATATCTCAGTGCATTTATGCATCTTATTAAAAGGTGGGATTGATCTTTTGATTATTAGTGTGATTCCATTTGCACATGCACAAGTTTGTAAATCTGCATATGCAAATGAATTTGCAAGGTCAAAACTTTGCCATGAATTAGTTTTCAATCCACAATGCATGGACAATCATGACTCGCAGTGACAACCAGCAATAAAATAGCTGCAGTGTTTTTGTGTCATTGACACAATATGAGCTTCCAAAACTTTTTTTTGTAAATATTGGCTTTATGCCCGCTGTGCAGGTTGTAGGACATGTGTGTCTGTGACATCTATCCATATTTACTCCAATCCAAAAAAACAATTTCCAAATACAGAGATGTGAATCTGCGACAACATAGCCTTGAAGTGTACTACCAGCATTTCCAGCAGTTAATTGAGTGTCTCAGAACAATGTCAGATTTCTTCAGTATCTATCTGTTTACTGTGGTTGCTACAAGTATAGTGAGTTTTACTCCATTGGGCCCACACACACTAGTTGACATAGCAAATTCGTGTCAACTGAATGTCAACTAAATTTCAAAAGCATCACACTTAACAGTAACAATGAAAATTAAGTGCCACGACAAAACAATTTCTATGCTCTATCACATAGGAAAGTTGAAAGCGCATAACCAAAATTTAGTTGAATTTAGTTGACACGAATTTTGTGTTGATAGTCAACTAGTGTGTGGTGTCATTTGAACTCTACCACCCCCCCCCCCCCCTCAAAAAAATGCACGAAAAAATCTCCACAACCATGCAGATAATATGCTGTCTAGCAATATATTTTTTCATCAATGCCCCAGAAGTAACGCGCATCGACCCAGATATGGATGGTGTCGATCAAGTCTTGCAATATTTTTTCCCCACCTGGTGCCACTCCCAAACCCTGTAAAATGCCCTGTAAAATGTCAAATGTCATGCAGTGTATAAAGTCACGTAAAATGTCATTAAAATGGGAAATTTCCAGTAAAGAAAATCTGTCATTTTACATGACTTTTGACACTTTGCATGGCATTTGACATTTTATGCGGCATTTGACATGACTCGTGACACTTTTCATGACATTTACCATCTTGCAGAGCATTTTAAATACATGAATTAGAGACCTTGCATGACATTTTGCAGGGCATTTTACACGACTTAGACACTTTGCATGACATTTTCCATTTTACAGGGCATTTTACAGGATCTGGGAGTGCCCCCTGGGCAATGATGCAAATTGTTGTCGCCGCGGCGCACGTTCTGGTGATTACATTAGTGGGCATGAAATTGAATGAGACAGTGAGTTTCGAGGGGATTGAGATGGTGTTTGTTTTCATTAAAAACAAATTTTCAAAAATTTACAATACAAAATGAATATCCACCTCAAATATAGACCACTCATACGGGGGTGCACTGATACGCACATCTGCTCGTTACGCACATTTGCCCGTTTTTTTCACTTGACACTTTTTTAAGTGATTTGCAGATATGAGTGAAGTGAAAAACGCTGCGCAAACGTGATTTTTCACTGTTTTTTTCACTTGACACATTTTCAAGTGATTTTCGGATATGAGTGAAGTGAAAAAATTCACTAATGTCATTGCGCAACTTTTTTTCACTTTACTCATATCTGAAAATCACTTGAAAAGTGTCAAGCGAAAAAAACGGGCAAATGTGCGTAACGGGCAGATGTGCGTATCAGGCCTGCCCCACTCATACAGAGTATCGGATAAAGCACCAATTGATGATGCAGGGTCTTTCGTAGATTTGGACCCCTACGCGACTTCAGATGCATAGTAAATAGACCCTACAGACCCTACATGATAGAATAATTAAAAAGTGACAAAAGTGCTTATTTACCATTTACATCGATCTATATTTTAATTGTTGCAACCGCTGAAAGCTGAAAAATGCCGGTGGTTCAATGCGTATTTTAACAATCCCTATAGGTTTAAGTAGAAGGCAGAAATCGGAGTATAGGGTCCCCACACGCTAGTTGACATCTGCATTAAATGTCAACTGGTGCCGATCCCGATTCAAAGCTTGCTGACGAGTGGACTAACGACGTTCAAACGCAATCTTTGAATTAGGAACGGAACCGTTGACATTTGGTGTCGATGTCAACTAGCGTGCGTGTGGCCATAGCGGCGTTTACACCGTCACGTGCGCCGACAAAATTTGCCTCGAAAATACCGATGCGCGCAAAAGACCCAGCGAATCAGTTTCAATGCTAGCGGTTTTTAAAAAACAACAACACTATTTTAAAAAACAATTTAAAAACCTCAATCCATCCCATCCTAACGCCCCAGGCGAGAGAAATCGGTCCCCAAGTGATGCTGGTGCGGTGCGGCGACGCGGGCGAGCGCTACAACGTGCTACGTTTCCTGGTGGCACTCCCAAACCCTGGAAAATGTCACGCACAAGTGTCAAAGATCATGGAAAATTGCCTGTAAAGTGTCAAAAAGCAAGTAAAATGCCCTGTAAAATGTCATAAATACAACATGGCTTGAGTTATGTAAAAATGCCCTGCAAATCGGCAAACGCACGGGCATATTCCAGGGTGTGGGAGTGCCCCCAGTACACGATGGGTAGACAACACCCCGGCTGGGGCGCCAGTCTGTGGCACGCCCTGCCTATCGAGAGACATTTGCTCTTCAGTGTGAGTCGGGGGTATGGTACAGAGGGGGGGTTGGGCTGGGAGGGGGGTTGCGCAGGGAGGGGGGTTACCCCCGAAACGCTGCTCCGCTAGCTAAATATCTATATATTCGGAGGAATTTTTCGGCTTACTATCCCCTGCATCCACTCGTCCTCAAAATTTGGCTTGCTTTCTAAATGGCTATCTTTGCAATTTTTGGCCAAAATAGATCTTTTTTATACATTTTTGCCCATGTTCAACTCGTTAAGGTGAACACGGGATACCGATCCCGATGATTTTCTTCTCTTGCGGTCCCGATTCCCCAATCCCGATCATGAAAACACAAAAAAACTAATCACGATCCCAAAAATTCTCGAATTTATAGAAAAATAGCCGGCCGATTCGGTGGGGGGGGCGTAGGGTTCAAACGGGATTGACTTTTCGGGATCGGGATCGGGATCGGGATTCACTTTTTGAGATTTCGGGATCGGGATCGGGATTTCGGGATCGGGATTGGTTTTTTGAGATTTCGGGATCGGGATCGGGATCGGGATTGGCCGGGATTGGGGTCACGGGATCGGGATCGGGATTGGGATAGGCATTTTTCCGGGATCGGGATTGGGTTCTAGGGATAGAGATTTAGGCCATTTTTCTGGCATTCACAGTTGTTCATAAAGGTCTCAAAACACTGTTGGATGCCAGAAAAGTGGCATAAAATTGACGCTGGGGGTTTGCATCCACTTTTTTTGCATGCAAAAACGTCATTATTTCACTTTTTATAATTTCCACTAATTTTTCCAGGATCGGGATCCCGGACTTGGGAGTTTCTCGGGATCGGGATCGGGATTTGAAAATTTTCGGGATCGGGATTGGTATTTTTGAGATTTCGGGATCGGGATTGGGGTTTCGGGATCGGGATCGGGACTGGTAAATCCCGGAATTTCACGGGATCGGGATCGGGATCCCGTTTGAACCCTAGGGGGGGGGGGGGGGCGGGTCATGGCAGTAAAAAATTGGCCTCGGGAAAGACAGCTGAAGAGTTTGAGTTGGGGGTCACATTCCCAACTAGGGTTGGCCGATGTTTTTTTAAAACGTTTTTTATTAAAAAAACGTTGTTTTTTTAAACATGACGTCCGAAATGTTGTTTTTTTTAAAAAACATCGGCCGAAATTTTTAGTACTAAGCACTAGGTAAATATTTTGCAAAATTTTTGCGCGCAAGCGCGCAATTTCACACACAAATTGGCATTGGTGGTTGTTTTCATTGGTTTTGTGGCATTTTTAGTATCAAAGTATCCATTTCTATGTGCTACCATGGGTTAATAAGCTGTCATATGTTGCTGTAGTATATAATATTCAGGTAATGTGCTTCCATGTACCTCCACAGTGTGTAACTTCACTCCCAAAGTAACAACCTCCTTTTATAACCTTGTTTCATAACTATTCCGTGCCAAACTTTACCTGAAGTCACGAACATTCGACTATAAGGCGATATCGGGTGGGCGCGCCAGCTTGATCCCTCGCTGCCGAGGGAGGGCGCAAGCGACCCACCCATAATATGGTCGGACACACCAAAATGCGGAAATCGCAAATTTAAAATCGCAATAACTTCGGAACGCAATGCGCTAGTGCAGAACCGACTGCACCATTAAAAAGCCCGTGTCGAAAAGTACCACCATGCAAATTTTCACATACAACGGTTGAGTTCGGAGGAAGTTATTACGGATTTTCTTTTTCAAGTAGTGTTGTTGTCGTTGTTCTTGTTGTTCTTGTTGTTCTTGTTCTTCTTGTTCTCCCGACAATCTTCAAACTGCAATAACTTCCTTGAAACACGACCGATTTTCATGGTTGATGGCTCATATGAAAGAGCATATGATGCCATTTCTTATTTTCGGGAATTTTTGTCACAGGCTCCGCCCACTTTGGGACGGGATCTGTTTGAAATTTTCAAACCTCGATAAATTTAAAATTTGAATACAAATGCGGCAATAAAAAAAATTTGTTGGTGTGCGCCATGACTAGAGCTTTCGAATGAGCTAATTTTTGGCGATTTTGGTACAGATTTACAAAAGTTATTCAAGTTTGCTTATTTTGTGTAATATGCGCAAACATGCCTGAACTACTGCTTGATGTGATACTGAGCATGTGACCTTGCATGGTGATTACTATCAGGTCATAAATGTCTAGTGGTTAATGTCAAGTCAAATGTCAAGTTATAAATGTCAAGTCAAATGTCAAGTGATAAATGTCAAGTGATAAATGTCAAGCAATAAATGTCAGGCAAAATGTCAAGTGATAAATGTCAAACGATAGATGTCAAGTGATAAAATATTAAGTGATAAAATATCAAGTCAAATATCAAGTAATAAATGTTAAGTGGTAGATTTCAAGTGAAATGTCAAGTGAAAAATGTCAAATTATAGATGTCAAGTGATAAATGTCAAGTGAAATGTCAAGTTCAATGTCAAGTGATAAATGTCAAGACAAATGTCAATTGATAAATGTCAATTGATAAATGTCAAGTGATAAATGTCAAGTGATAGATGCGAAGTTATAAAATATCAAGTGATAAAATATCAAGTCAAATTTCAAGTGATAACTGTCAAGTCAAATGTTAACTGATAAATTTCAATTGAAATGTCAAGTTTAATGTCAAGTGATAAATGTCATGTCAAATGTCAAGTCAAATGTAAAGTGATAAATTTTAAGTGAAATGTCATGTCAAATGTCAAGTCAAATGTCAAGTCAAATGTCAAATGTCAAGTGACAAATTTCAAGTGAAATGTCAAGTGTAATGTCAACTCATAAATGTCAAGTAAAATATCAAGTCATATGTCAAGTAAAATTTCAAGTGATAAATGTCATGTCAAATGTCAAGTTTAACGTCAAGTGATAAATTTCAAGTGAAATGTCAAGTGATAAATGTCATGTCAAATGTCAAGTCAAATGCCAAGTTTAATGTCAACTGATAAATGTCAAGTGATAAATATCAAGTGATAAATGTCAAGTGATAGATGTCAAGTTATAAAATATCAAGTGATAAAATATCAAGTCAAATATCAAGTGATAACTTTCAAGTCAAATGTCAACTGGTAAATTTCAACTGAAATGTCAAGTTTAATGTCAAGTGATTAATGTCATGTCAAATGTCAAGTCAAATGTCAAGTGAAAAATTTCAAGTGAAATGTCATGTAATAAATTTCAAGTCAAATGTCAAGTTAAATGTCAAGCTTAATGTCAAGTGATAAATGTCATGTCAAATGTCAAGTCAAATGTCAAGTTTAATGTCAACTGATAAATGTCAAGTGATAAATATCAAGTGATAAATGTCAAGTGATAGATGTCAAGTTATAAAATATCAAGTGATAAAATATCAAGTCAAATATCAAGTGATAACTTTCAAGTCAAATGTCAACTGGTAAATTTCAACTGAAATGTCAAGTTTAATGTCAAGTGATAAATGTCATGTCAAATGTCAAGTCAAATGTCAAGTGAAAAATTTCAAGTGAAATGTCAAGTAATAAATTTCAAGTCAAACGTCAAGTTAAATGTCAAGCTTAATGTCAAGTGATAAATTTCAAGTGAAATGTCAAGTTTAATGTCAAGTGATAAATATCATGTCAAATGTCAAGTCAAATGTCAAGTTAAATGTCAAGTGCTCAAATATCAAGTCAAATGTCAAGTTATAAATGTCAAGTTGTAAATGTCAAGTCTAAAGTCAAGTCAAGTCAAATGTCAAGTGATAATGTCAAGGTGAATATAAAGTGATAACTTTCAATTGAAATGTCTAAGTCAAATGCCAAGTGAATAATTTCAAGTGAAATGTCAAGTAATAAATTTCAAGTGAAATGTCAAGTCAAATGTCAAGTGAAATGTCAAGCTTAATGTCAAGTGATAAATGTCATGTCAAATGTCAAGTTTAATGTCAAGTGATAAATTTCAAGTGAAATGTCAAGTTAATTGTCAAGTAATAAATGTCATGTCAAATGTCAAGTCAAATGTCAAGTTTAATGTCAACTGATCAATGTCATGTCAAAAGTCCAATAACAAGTCATATGTCAAGTCAAATTTCAAGTGGTAAATGTCAAGTCAATTGTCAAGTTAAATGTCAAGTGATCAAATATCAAGTCAAATGTCAAGTTATAAATGTCAAGTCTAAAGTGGCAAGTGAAATGGCAAGTAAAAAGAGAAGTGAGAAGTGAATTGCAAAGAAAATTGGCAAAAGTCAAATGAGAAGTGAAATGGCAAGTAAAAAATTAAATTGAAAAACTTTGATAAATGGATACTGAACTGTGATCAATATTTCTAGTTAATTTTTTTTGGTGAACAATCACATTATGCAATTGTCACAAATATGAGTTGTACATAGAATTATGATACACTCCTTAACTCTTAATGGTGGACCAATTTCGTTTAAGAGACATTTCTCAATGAGTTTTGGATATGTCATTTAACACATAGCATATGCAAATATCGTTGGCACATGCTGGCACCATGCCAGCCAATATTTGTAGGATGAAATTCACCCTGTCACATATAAACTTGGCCCTCATCCAAGTTATGGGTTGCATATTTTTGATCAAAATATACTGCTGTTTGATGTGATACTGCCACTATATGGGTCTTCAATGGTTATAATTTCAAATTGTGCAATTTTATGGAGTGGTGCCATCTATACCAAAATGGTGCCATTTTCATGGAGTGGCGCCAACTACTCCAATCCGGCATCATTTTCATGGATGGCGCCATCTACTCCAAAACAGCAGTGCCATTTACTCCAAAATGGTGCCATTTTTGTGGAGTAGCACCATCTACTCGCCAGCATATTTATATATTGTTCAGCAAGACACCTACGGGTGTCATTCGGGGAAGCCTGGGCCACTGGCCACACAAAAGAAGTATATCAGTAAAAAAATGGCTAACGCCAAACAAAAAGTGGACGCTGCCTCTGGACATGAAGTGGACATGAAGTGCGTCTCTCAAATGGACATTAATATATATTGGATGCACAAAAGTAATGTATCATTGCTTAGAAAATGGCATACACTTCACTGATAACACACTTTACTGTGGTTACATATCCCACCTGAATAAAGAAACTATTTGTATTACATCACAAGAGTTACATGTATTGACTGTTAAATGCACAAAAGCAATATATCATTACATCTGCATTGTGAGAAATGTCTCACATGGAACCCAGACTTTTACTTATTCAATAGTTTTCAAGGCAGATTACAGTGTTAGACGTACACATCCATGTAAAAAAGTTTCACACCCTTCAACTATCTGAGACAAAAAGGAAAAAAATTCA
>OZ038459.1:22232068-22299391 GCA_964036195.1 Sphaerolaimus hirsutus
TGAGACAGTGTGGGGTGCCCTACTGAAAAAATTTTAATGAGCAGAACTAGGGTTGATATCTGATTCAATTTTATATCAGGTATGTTCTCACAACATTTTTTATAATGCAGTTTGGTGGCAAACTTGTTTGGGACACTTGGGTTGTTCTTAAAAAATTATCAAATTTATATGCAGTGACCCATGCTTTAGTGGGTCGTCGGCAGCCGCCCCACTGGTGTATTGTGAAGGGGGTTGTTGGCAAGACATCCCCCAAATTTCAGCTTTCTACCACCCTCACAGCTGGAGATATAGCCTTCATAGGGTAGCTAATCAAGTGGGTGGTGAACTTGCTTGGGACCACAAAAAACGCCACAAATTTTTTTTGCATATAGGGCGACCCACCCTGTAGTGAGGCGCCGCACCTCCCCCCATTGTTGGGGAGTAAGGGGGTCTTACATAGGGTGTCAAAACAATTTTTTTACGGAAAACGGAAAGGTAAATTTTTTTCACTTTACGGAAAACGGAAAACGGAAAGGTAAAAAAAATTTCTGCCGGAAAACGGAAAACGGAAAGGTGTAAAAATTTCACTCAGCAGAAAACGGAAAACGGAAAGGTAAAAAAAAAATTGTCGGCCGGAAAATGAAAAACGGAAAAATGAAATGCCGGAAAACGGAAAATGGAAAGCAAAATTTTCACAGAAACGGAAAAAAATAAAGTGAAATTAGCATGGTAATAGACAAATTTGCAGAAGGAAAACCTGCATGCAGGTTTGCCTGTTTGGCTTTGATTGTGGTAGCTGTACATTCTGCAACTATGGATCATGCCTGTAACTTCACTTGTAGTTCAAGCTTAATTGAACCAACAAAAAATCATCAAAAAGTAGCCATAGTGGCCATAGGAAAGGAAACACTATGACAATTTCACAGTCTAGAAGCAGTGGGAATCACTGATGACCCCTATGCAATTGATGACAACATTGCAGAGGAGATGATAATAAATAGCATAAAATTCAACGACAACAACAAACGATACTACCGTATTTCCTCAAAATACCCCCCGGGGGGTGATTGTTTCATAGTGGTCCCGAGAGGGGGGGGGGGGTTTAAACGAGGGGGTGGGTATTTCGAGGGGGGGGGTTATTATTTCACAAGAAAATTTTTGAAAACCAAGTACGAAATAGTCGTCTGAAACGTACGCAGACGTCGAAAAATGCAACAAAAACCGCCATTTATAAGGTTCTGTAGACTAATATTAGTATGTAGATGGTATGTACACTGTTCTAACGTGACACCGACATTGTTTTAACGTGTGTTCTGTAGTACACAGAACACAAACTGCAGTATTTTGTCATGTATGTTCCCTTTACACTCAATTGGGGGGGGGGGTATTTCGAGGGGGGGGGTGATTGTTTCATAGTGGTCCCGAGAGGGGGGGGGGTCAAACGAGGGGGGGGGTATTTCGAGGGGGGGGGGGGTATTTTGAGGAAATACGGTATATTGACTGGCCATATAAAGAGAGTATCAGTGATCTGCACACAGGAAAAGCAGAAGCCTTGGTGCACATTAAATCACTGATAAGAAGATTCAACAAAGATCCAAACTTATTCAAACAATACCAGAAAGTTTTGGACGACCAACTAGAAAAGGGAATAATTGAGATCTGTGACAACAAAACAGACAACAAGGGGATTCATTACCTGCCACACCAGCCAGTAATCACGCCGGGCAAATCGACATCATGCAGAATCGTGTATGATGGGTCGGCAGGTAAGCCCAGTTTCAACGAGTGCCTTTTAAGAGGACCAATTACAACACCATTAGCACTGGGCCTACTCCTGAGGTTCAGGGCAGGCAATCTAGCATTAATTGCCAATATTGAAAAGGCGTTTTTGCAAATAGGATTGCATGACCAAGCTAGAGACTACACACAATATTTCTGGCTGAAAGATGCCTCAAAACCAGTAACTGAAAATAACTTAATAGTACTTCGTTTTAAACACGTACTGTTTGGACTTGTCTGCAGCCCAGCAATTTTGGGAGCAGTCATAAAATACCATTTAAATGTGACAATAAACAACATGAATGAATATGAAGAAAATGAAGGGGAACAAAACCAGTTGGCGATGATAATAAACAACATTTACATCGATAACTTCATTATGAGTGTCACAAATGAAGTTGAAGCTTTAGAACTATATTACAAAGTCAAGGCTTTATTACACCAATGTTCTTTGAACATGAGGGAATGGCTGTCAAACTCCAGATCAGTCATGAATGAAATAGCAGAAAACGACAGGAGTCCAAAGGTGAATAAAATTGTCGCAGAAATGGGCATGAAATAAAATCACCAAACGGGACATGCTGGCAATATCAACACCAAAATTGCAAATTGACAGCATCACAACACCAACCAGACGAAACTTGAATAAATTATTGGTGTCAGCATATGACCCAATTGGGTTCACAGCACCTGTTTCACTGACGCCTGAAATCCCAGTTGTCAATGCTGCTCCAAGAGACAAAAACAACACAATGGGATGAGCCAATTGAAGATAAATACAGATTGGAAAAACAATGAAAAAATACCAGAAAACTGAAAATCGAGCCAGAAAATGGAAAAATGGCCTGGTAAAACGGAAACGGAAAGGTAAAAATTTTTCAGCCAGAAAATGGAAAAATGGGCCGGAAAAACGGAAACAGAAAGGTAAAAAATTTTCAGCTGCCGGAAAACGGAAAACGGAAAGGTAAAAATTTTCCGGCTGCCGGAAAACGGAAAACGGAAAGGTAAAATTTTTTCGGCTGCCGGAAAACGGAAAACGGAAAGGTAAAAAATTTTCCTGTGGAAAGGCGGAAACGGAAACGGAAATTTGACACCCTAGTCTTACAACTTTATATTTATACAAAGTTTCGGCCTTATGACACCCCCATGGACAGAGATATTGCATTTGAAGTGAAATAAAAAAATGGGTGGTGAACTTGTCCGGGAAGGTGTTTAGAAACCACTTGCACCATCGAAAAGCCCGTGTCGAAAAGGGGGGTGCACTGATATGCACATCTGCCCGATACGCAAATTTGCCCGTTTTTTTCACTTGACACTTTTTCAAGTGATTTTCAGATATGAGTAAAGTGAAAAAAGTTGTGCAATGACATTAGTAAACTTTTTTCACTGAAACAGTGAAAAATGGCTATTTCTCAGGGTTTTTTCACTTGACACATTTTCAAGTGATTTTCAGATATGAGTGAAGTGAAAAAAGTTCACTAATGTCATTGCGCAACTTTTTTCACTTTACTCATATCTGAAAATCACTTGAAAAAGTGTCAAGTGAAAAAAACAGGCAAATGTGCGTATCGGGCAGATGTGCGTATCAGGCCTGCCCCTCGAAAAGTACCCTGGCTCCAATGTTCAAACCAATTCGTAGGGTTTCAAAAAAGTTATTTACAATTTTGTTTCTGAGGTAGTGTTTCTTGTTGTTGTTGTTGTGACGAAATACTTCAAACTGCAATAACTTCTCTGAAACACAACTGATTTTTATGGATGATGGCTCATATGAAAGAGCATATGATGCCATTCATTATTTTATCAAATTTTTTTCACAGGCTCCGCCCACTTCAGGACTGTAGTCGTTTGAAATCTTCAAAAATGAATAAATTAAAAAATTGAATACAAACAAGGGAATAAAAAATTTTTGTTGATGTGCACAGGGACCAGGGGCCAGATTTAATTCTCCCTACAGATTTGTAGGGTAGGGTGTACACCCGACAGATTTTTTAAAGTTCAGCCGTATCGACGCACATGCACCGAGAGCAAGGCGGTTTGATAAATATATGAAACCATCCCTTGAGGTCGCCGATATTGCAATATAACGTATATCACTTCAATTTTGGCACGGAAATCACGATTTTGTCATTTCTTGTCTGTCGGCCAATTCGTTTTTCATTTTATTTTGTCAGGCGGGTTACTCGCATAAGTCGCGCTTTTGTGTAGTCAGGTGGTCACTTTTTTAGTGTTCACTGTGATATGATACTGTGATCATATGAATATTTCCTGTAAATGTGATTACTGTGTAATCCTGTGATCTTGCCATTTAAGAGCTCAAACGGGTACAATGAGCAGCTGTTGAGAGGACTCGAATAAAGCATAAAAACAGAACTGCGCTCTAAACACTTGGTGACGAGCACTTCTGCGCTTCTTCGGGCGGGGTAGGGACTCCCTCAACTAGCTAAATGATTGTCCAGCGGACAATAAAATAAGCCAGTAATTCGTCTGGATTGATCGCAAACACTGCCAAAGGGGGCACTGAATAGATCTCTCCACACAGAATTCAAAATGGGGTCTTATTGAACATAAATTCGTCTGGTTTGATCGCAAACACTGCCAAAGGGCACTGAAAAAGATCACTCCACACAGAATTTGAAAACATGGAGCAAACCCCGCCACACACGGATAGAATCACAAGTTCGCAAAATCCAAACATTGCTAACGGGCAAACATACGAACAGTTTTTCAGTAATGTGAACACTGCCATTGCAAGGCAGAGAAATGCAAGAAATGTGATAAACGAAACCGCTGACTCGCCAGACAGTGTGCACACTGCTGTATGGCAACAATTGGATGAATTCACCAATCCGGAGGGACAAAGTGTCGCACAAAACACAACATTGTTACAATCGTCAAGTGCCATGCCTGCCACAAATCAGACACCGAGTGTCCAAAACAATGATGTGCTGTGGTCATGGCTGCAAAACATGCAGCAGGACTTAAAACAGTCCATTGAAAATACCACTGCCATCATGCACGACAGATTTCAAAACATTGACACACAAATCGACATGCTGAAACAGTTGACAAATAGCACACATGGCGCGGCAGATCAAACAAACCGAATGACTGCCACTGAAAACCCACCACAAGACAATGTGGTAAACCTGCATGAAATGGCCCTGCCGAGCCAACTTTTGGAGGGAGAAAAAATGGCAAGCTGTGGAGCAATGGGCCTCCACACGCTAGTTGACATCGCATTTCAGAGTCAACTCAGAGTCAACTAGTGTTTCAGTTGACGCAATCACTCACCACTTGACTTTTTTAAAAGAGCATACGCATTAACCCATATTTTTGGCATTTAGCTCATGTATTTCATTGAAAAAGTCAACTGGAAAAATCCATTCTCAGAAATGAGTTGACCCTGCTTTCTACGATGCAGTTTGTGTGATTTAAAGAGTGTTATGTGATAAACCATAATTAATCTGATTTTTTGACACCTAATTATCATATATTGTGTGAAGCATAACCAAATGAAAAATTATTTTCATGTTCCATATTCAATAATTTTTTATCGTTTACATGTGTGAATGCTTGTTAATTAGATAGTTGTTTCATGTACTATAAATGTCTGTGAATTTTTCTGTAGTAATTATCATTTGTAATAAAATTTTTTGAAAGAATAAAAAATCTTTTTCTTTAAATGGAAATTTATTTTTCATCACGCAACACGGAATCATATCATAATGCCAACATAACCAAATGAAAGGCGAAAGAAACGCTAACACAGCAGTATTTTTTTTGAAAGAATCACATAACATAAAAGAAAGATATGAATTTTTCAATATTTCAAACTTCAATAATTTTAAAAAGTTTTCCTGGCAAGTTATGACAGCACTGAATGTGAAATTTGATATACTAAGACTATTGAAGCAAGTAACACAAGAAATTTCAAAAAACGGCAGCTTTTTCAATTTTTAACACCTAAATATCTAACTCTGAAAAAAATTGATGAGTTGACACTGACAGTTTACGAAAATATGTCAACTGATTCATTTCACCTAGAAATGAATCAGTTGACATAACTTTTAAATCTGACTCATTAACTCAGAAATCTTGCCAGTATACAGTATCTTTTTGTATTAAAAAAAACATAATTAATTAACATAAAAAATTAAATTAAATAAGGAAAAAATTTTGAAATATAAATAAAAAAGTTATAAAAATAGGAAGAAAAAAATAATAATAAAAATTATAAAATTCATAAATAAAAAGTAATTATAATATGAAATAATAATATCAAAAATTATACAATTCAAGTAAAAATATAAAAAAATTAGTAAAAATTAAAATGAAAACAATAAAATTTATTTAAAAAAATAAAAATAATTGAAAAATAAAAAATAGATAAAATACCCATAAAAATAAATATAATAAAACTTTAAGAAAAAAAACAATTTAAAAAAATGGACATTAAAATATAAGTAAAAACATTTAAAACAAATAAAAAAATAAAATTTAAATAAAAATAATTTTAAAAAAAATAATAATATAGCAAAAAATATAAGTGTAAAAATAAATTCAAGGATGCACATACTGCACACACAAATCAGCACTTGCAGAAATGAACAGAATCACCAAGTAGTGTCCCTTGTGATAGTAATATCTGGTGCAGCTACCTCTGCATCAACAAAATCAGAACATTAGTATTGAAAAGCATTGTTTACTGAACACATGAAGTGTAGAAAAAAATTTGAAGTTGACAAAATGTTTATGTAGCTTATGTCAATATGCGTATGCACTCATAGTATACAAAAAACGCGATGTGAACTGACTTGGAAATTTTGAACAAAAAAAATTCTCACACTTTTTTGAACTGTTCCTTTGCAAAAAGTTCTTCTATGAAAGATGCGCATTATTTTTCTCTATGTGTACCTAAAATTTCGTATAAATAGAATGTAAATTGGATAAATAAAGTTACTTTTGGAAAGTCGGCGAGCGCTGAGTCAACTGCCGGAAATACGCACTTTTGCATACGTTTTTTGACGTTTTCATACGATTTTGGGTACTTGACATCGTACGCACAACACTTGTGTCAACTGAAATGAAAAAAAAACGTATACTAGCGTACGCAGCATACACTTTCAGCTCAGTTGACATTTTCTATCATGATTTTCACTTTTATTGAAACTTTTGAAACAGCCAAAAAGTCAATTCAATGAACACTGTAAATGAAAATGTCAACTGCAAATGTAAACACAGATTAGTTGACATTTACGGTTGCATGTTGTCATTTATGTTGCTTAAAGTTATATTTATAGATTGAAAATGTCAACTTATATAAGTTTGAGTGTGTGTGTAAGTGGTTGGCTCCACCTCATAATTGAAAAATAGGGCCCACACAGGCTAGTTGACATTGACACCAAATGTAAAGTTCCAAACCAAACTGATCCCCATTCAAAGCTTGCTTTCAGGAATTGAAAAGCAAGCTTTGGATTGGGACAGGAAACAGTTGACATTTTCTGTCGTTGTCAAGTAGCCTGTGTGGGGCATGGTAGTGAAGTAAACAATATATAAGTTGACATTTTATAGACTAATCCATTCTTAACTCTATTGATACTTTCAGGAGAGTGGCAGCAGTGGGCGGTGTCTGAAGTGAAATGGCTTGAATGTTTTCTGGAATTAGTGGTTTTGTTTGGTATTTTGCAATGATTTTTGAGTATTTTTGAATTTTTGGAAAGATTTGAATGTGCTTGTTTTTATAATAATTTGGAAACTTTTTGTTTTGTTGTTAATAGTAAATAGATAGCAGATATGAATTCTTTGTTAGACACAAAAATGCAAATTTTAAAGAATAACTAAATTTTGAATTTTTTTTACCTTGAATTTTCAAAAAAAAAATTTCAAAAAGTTGTGTCAAAAGCTGTAAATTTTTTTTGAAAATATGCATAAATGCAACAATTAAAGTTTTCATGTTTGCTATTTTCAATCTCCAAATTGTTCAAGTTTAAAATGAATCTCCTCTTCTTTTTTTTTCTTACAAATTTTTTGATATGTAAAGATTATCTGGTTCAAAAATTTTTAAGTTGTCAGTCAACCCAAGTATTCTGTTGATAAATTTTTATTTTATACAAATTGTGTCTGGAAACAACAGTAAATTACATGAAATATAAAGCAACATTTAAAAGGCAACAATACATCACTATCACATGAAAAAATACATCACTATCACCACTTTCATCATTAACCTTTCAAGTTCTATTTTTGGCAATTCAAAATAAAAGTACTGCAAATTGTGTATGCGTATGCAAGAAAACATGAAAAAATACATCACTATCACCACATTTCATCATTAACTTTTGAAGTTATCCAATTTTGGCAATTCAAAATGAATAAATTGTGTACGCATACGCAAACATTTGTATAAGTATGCAAAAAAACATATGCGTACGTTTTTCTGCGTTCGCGTATGCCAAAAAAACATACGCGTATGCTTTAGTTGACTCGGCCAGTGACACAAATATCTGTACTGCCCAAATTTACTAGTTGACATTATCACTAGTGTGTACGCGGTCAACTGGAGTCAACTGAAAAAAATTTCAGTTGACTCTGAGTTGACATTTTACATGCGAAAAATGCGATGTCAACTAGCGTGTGGAGGCCCAATGCCATTGCAGGTGGTCATAACAACAATTCCAGATTTCAATGGCAATGGGGATGATTTCAAAGACTGGGTGGAAACAGTTGAGAGGCACTTATTCATGGTGCCTGACACTCTGATGGATTGATTTTGGCGTATGGTGTTCGTAGCCAAGTTCAAGGGCTGTGCCAAAGACGTTTACAAGTCTTACTCCAACGAGCAAAAAAATGACCACAAATTTATCAACAAACAATTCTCCGCCATGTTTAAAACACACACCCAACGCCTAACAGTGCACCAATGGTGGCGGCTAGTTCAACAGGAAAACAACACTTGCATCATGTTCTGTGCAAGGCTGATGGCTAAATTGCCACTGGAATATCACAAAAGAATGGCTGACGATGAGAAAAATTTCATCATTCTCACCCAATTTATGAATGGAGTCAAAACCGCTTGGTTTGACGAAACTGTTTTGCTGGCTTTGCAAAATGACATTGAAGAAGGAACTGTGACCCAGCCAAGGGAAGCGGCTCTCCGCTTGGACACGTATTTATTCAATCTGAAAAGACTGGGGATGGCCGGAGTCAAAGGGCCAAAGCCGAGAAATGAAACAACACAGCCAGGGGGCTTTGTGGCAAAACCGGGGTTAAATAACCCCAATTTTGGGAAAACAATAACCCCAGGGGGGCAGCAAAAACCATTTAATAGGGACCGATTTTTGAAATGTTTGAATCAGGGACGTATCCAGGATTTTTGAGCGGGGGGGGCTGCTTGTTTACGGGGGCCGGCGAACGGGGGGGGGGCTCAGCCCCCCCCCCTAAATTTTTTCCCTATATAGGGACGGAAAGGCGTTTTGGCGCTAGCGCCATACATAGGCGCCATGCCATGGCGCCATTGGCGTTGGCGCCAGCACCATGGACCGCTTAATATGTATGTAAATATGCATACATATACAGCGAAACTCGCAAAAAATGTGTTGATTTTCAACGATTTTGGTCTAAATGGACCGATCCGTTGAAAATACCATGCGCGGAGAAGCAATTGCGCGCTAGCGCGCAAAATTTTTCAGAAACATCGAAAAATATATAGGAAAAGTTGCATTTTCCGGGACGTTTTAGCTCTCACCCCGAGAAGGGGGGGGGCTGCAGCCCCCCCCGCCCCCCCCCCCTGGATACGTCCTTGGTTTGAATTGCAACAATGGGTCATCGGGCAGCAAATTGTACCGAAAAAGGGAACGTAACCGGTTTGCCACCATCTGCAGGTTACAGTGGCATCAAAATGGTGGGCCCAACTGCCACCCATAACAACCCGATCATAAAAAAACAAAGCACACCATTTTCCAACCCAAGATTTTTTCCATCCATGGAGAAAAACCAGAATGTGGAGAAAAAACCCATGACTGGACCACTTGCTCCCCGGAAAGTGGAAGTGAACGTGTCAGAACTAGTCGATGCAGTGCAGCAACTGCTACTGGCAAATGTGGAAACCATCGAGGGTGAAAATGAAACTGAACATGAAGAAACCCCGGAAGCTGATGATGACAATGGCGACCAGGAGACTGAAGACCAGCATGATGGCACTTTGGCTGAAAGCCTGGACACTGAAAATGGTGAGTCCTTTTCAGAGAAAAATTACAATTGCACAAATAACAATTGCACAAATTACAGTTGCACAAAATACAAAAAGATTTCACCATCACAGACGAATTCAACTTGCTGCAATTCATGGAAGAAACTGCCAGTCGCACTGATGCAGGGACTTCAGGTGCCAAAAATAATGGTTCTGATGGTTATGATGATTTTGAAAAATATTTTGGCGAAAAGTGATGTGATCCTAACAACCGGGTGTGATAAATTGTCCAAACTGTCTGATTCTGCTGTGCAGAAGGTAAATTTTGTCTCTACTCGTGCATCGAAAATGAAACATGATAAAAAAAGAAAACACGCAAACAAAACAAAATTCAAAAACAACAAATGCACCTCACAGAGCAACCAAAAACAACAATACCATCATTAATCAAAATTCCGTTTAAAATATTCCATCACACAGTGGAGGCAATACTTTTGTGCAATACAAAAGCAACGGCTTTTGTGTGCAGTTTAGGACAATTTCGATTCAAACGTTGCCCAATGGGAGCCTCGGGTAGCCCAGCCACTTTCCAAAGATTAATGAACACAATGCTGAGGGGACTTGTGGAACCAGCACATGCCAGTCGCCCATTGGTACGAAGCTATTTAGATGACCTACTTCTAACCACTGACTCAGTAGATGATCATTTGAGTTGCTAGAAATTAGTATTCCAACGATTGCGATGGGCCAAACTGAAGTTAGGGCCCAAAAAATGCCTCTTTCTGGTTAATAAACTACAATATTTAGGACATGACATAAGTGCAGAAGGCATCAGACCAGCATTGGACAGAGTGGCAGCAGTAATAAAACAACCAAAACCTACAACTATGCAGGATTTGAGAAGATTTTTAGGAAAAACCACATATCTGAGCCACTTCATACCTGGATATGCTAACGTTGCAGCACCATTATACCATGCAATTTCATGCAAATTCCCAAAAAAGGGAGCCACAACTGTTGAATGGGACACTGACATGAACAATTCCTGGAAAACCTTATTGACAACATTGACCAGATCACCCTGTTTAGCTCACCCAATTTATGATGGGAGGGAATTCTACATACAGACCAATGCATGCAAATATGGACTCTCAGCTGTCTTACTGCAAAAACATGATGATAATTATTATCATCCTATAGCATATATCAGCAAAAGAGTTCATGCCAAACACAAAAATTGGAGTGCAGCAATGCTAGAAGCTCTTGCAGTAGCATATGCATGTAGAAGACTTTCACCAATAATTGATGGACAAAAAGTTGTTGTACAAACAGATAATTCAGGAATTGTTCAAGCCTACAAAACTCCTAATCCATCAGTTCTAGAAAGATGGGCAATGTACCTACAATCAACTATCACGCGAATTGAACACAGACCAGCAAATTTCAACAAACTAGCCGACCAGCGAAGTAGGAACCCTATTGAATTAAATGACCCAATAGACGATAAATTGCTACATGACTCGGCAAAATTGATCGATGTTATCCCATCCCTAATGCCTCCAGCACCAGAGGAGTCAACAATGCTAACAGAAAGTCTGGACACCAATGAACTACCTGCATTAAGCAATGACTTACTCAGTGACAGCAATATTTCAGTTTGGCACCAAAATCAATTAACTGACCCATCCATTGAAAAAGTATATAAAAAATTGCAGAGTGGAGAAAAATTAGAAAATTTTGCGTTAATCCAAGACATAGTTCATGTAAGATCTCCTTACAGACCACAACTATTTGTCAAATGGGTGCCAGCACATTGGCATCATGCATTTCTAGAACAAGCACATGCAGGTTTGTATGCAAATCATGGAAGTCCGGAAAAAACATTAGCATTGTTGACAACGTTTGGCACATGGCCAAGAATCCGCCAGGACATTTTGCAATATTGTGAAAAATGTACAACATGCCATAAATTCAAAAGCCACAAGCATGGCAAAGCACCCTTGTTGAATACTCCAACCCCAGAACAGCCATTCCACACAGTTCATATGGATCTGGTCGAACTGCCACGCAAACGTGGGTACCAATACTTAGTTGTCATGATCTGCGCACTTACCAGATATGTGGTAGCATTTCCAGTGAGAAATAGAAAATCTAACACCCTGATTACTACAATAGAGAAAAACTTTTGTGCCATTTATGGACCACCTTCAGTTATGATCACTGATAATGCGCCTGAATTCATTTCAAAGGAATTCCAACATTTTGCCAAAAAATGGAATATAACACATAAAACGGGGCAAATATACCACCCGCAAACTAACGGCCTAGCAGAAAGATCGATTCAAACGATTTGCACACAACTGCGTATTATGAATGAAAAAAGAAATGACTGGGTGGATATGTTTCCACAGGCAGTTTTGAAGCACAATCTTGCAGCAAATTCATACACTTGTATGCCACCATTTTTGCTAGTTTTTGGCCGCATGCCAAAAATGAATCACTTATCAAATGCTATATTTCTATCCGAAAATCCTCAAAAAGCATGGAGATCAGCAAAATTTGCTACTGACAATGCAAAGAAAAAATACCAGCAATGGTTCAATGATAGAAGACGCTTCAAGATTGTGGATAAGATTGCCGTGGGAAACTCCGTACTAGTACGACACACTGGGGAAAATAAACTTGCACCAAAATATTTTGGCCCGCTCAAAGTGGAAAAATTAACCAACAACATGGCCACACTGACAGATAACAATGGAGGCATAATGACAACTCGTCTGGAGTCAGTTTACAAAATTCCAACATTAGAATAAAACAAAAAGTTTCCACAACAAAAAGTAAAATTAACTTCTAAAATTTGAATCAATATGCCACCATCACACTTGAAACAAAACAGTGCACTACTAAGTTGCACCAACTAACCACAAACAAAGTTCAATCTAATGAGCCTTTTGTAACAAAATAATTCAATTTTATTTAAATCTAAAACCAAAAATTTATTAAAAAAGGCTCATTAAATCGAAAACAAACTAAAACTAACCGAAGGCACATACTTTGCAATCCGCCGAGTAAACTGACAATTCACCATGGCAAATTTACAAATTACACGTGCACATTGAAAGTAATTCGCCAGTCATACCAAGCAACTGCAGGCGGCGGGCCGCCCGCAACCGGCTTGGCATACTGGGAACCCTCAAACTTTTCCGCCCGATGCTTACCCGCCTCTTCCATCACATTGTTGTGACCCGGCGCAAAAGTATCACTACCAACTCTGTCACTGAAACATTGGTAGCAATAATGATCTTTGACATTAGACGGCGCATCCAACACGGCCGGGTGAATGTGCACCATTCCAGCTTCAAATAGGCGCCCAAATTGCTCCCGATTCCAATTGAAAGGATCGGATTCTTTCTGCGTCATTTTTAAATCTCAGTTAACTTTGAAAAACTAATCAAAAGAACAACCATTATGAAATAATCCAAAAATGTGTAAATAAAATACTATTGGGATAAATAGTTTACAACAAAACAAACCATCCAAAATACTTAAAACAAACCCAACCAAAATACAAACTAAACCAACCAAAACACCCAAAATCGCCTCATAGTCACCAAAGCCAATCAAACAGCACCGTTCAATCATTCGAGTTTGAAATCCAACATAACGCAAGCATGCGCCCAAACAATCCGCCAGGAATTCACCCTTGAGGCTGCTGTACACATGAACCTGAAAAAATAAGAAAAAACTCATTAATTTAATTTTACACATTTATTATATCTAAATTAATTCTTGTCTATATTTAAATCAATTCAATTCTTTTAGAACACAATCTAGATTATCAAACTGTTAAAGTAGGAAAACAACAAACCGGAAGACCCAAAGCCGCATTTGGGTAAATCTGGCACACGTCCAAATCATGCAATTGCTGGGTGTGGCGCTTCTCACACTCTTTGAAAGTGCACAGCCGCACCAACAAAACGCGAGCCGGCACATACCGCCCATTTTCCAGCACAACAGGAAAATCTGTTCGGTGGTGCCGGAAAAATACCTACAAGTTAAAGTACCATTTTTCAATATCAAATTATCTAACAGTAAACCATAAACACAATTCTAAAAACGTAACTAAGAAAGACAACTTCTAAATTTACAAATTTACAGAAGTTTACACAATTCTAAAATGTAATTAAGAAATTTACAAATTCACAGTATCCAAATAAAACAAGGAACCCATAAAACTCACGTCGACATTGCACGAACTGGACACCGAAGTAGATTTGGTGCCGCCAATGTAATTTTGATTGGTGCTGGCATAATACTGGCGCCCAATGGATTTGTGATTTTCATGCTCCGGCACAGAAAAATCCACAAATTCAATCTCCACCAAATCCACCTGCCCACCAAGTGGCGCGCTAACTGAAAATCAAACAATTTGTTTAAATAAATTAACTTAATTAATAATCTTAACTATACAAATGAATTAATTACCGACAGACTTTTAAAAATTTAAAAAGAACCTTTTAGCAAACACTAGCCAAACGTATGCACCCACACTGATTAAAACTCACCGATTCGAGTGTTTTCATGGTGGCTGAGAAGCAATTTGGTGGCGTCATTTAAATGCATGTCATCTGTGTTGGTGCCATTTATCATCCATATGGCCGGAGTGCGCCGCCGCTGACCGTCACCCCAAAATTGAGCGTGGCCAGGGTGCACCTCGCGCGCCACCTCCAACCGCGCCAGCCGTTGCAGAGTATCTGCGAAAAAGAAGACATTTTGGCTGCATGCCAAAAAACAAACAAACAAACCGTTGAATAACACATATAGTCAGACACCTAACGCAACCAAAAACCAACAAACCTAATTAAAACCAACAAATAAAAACAAACCGGCAGTACCGCTGGAACTCGACATGTTGGTAGAATTGAACGCCAAAAAGGGTGCGAAAAAACAATGCCAAGTGACGCTGAAATTTTTTCTTTTTTGAATAAAAAAAGATTTGGATACACACACATTTTCAATGACAGAAACGAACATCTATACATCCACTCCAAAGGGCTTAAAAACAACCAAATGGGCCACAAAAATGCCAAAAACCAGTTGAACAACCGTCAATTCCAACAAAAACCACGGAACACCATGGCGCAACTCCAAGCTGGACAATGTGGCAACAGCCAAAAGTCACTGCAACAAAAACTCATCAACGGTTTCTGCTATACAAATAAAACGCATATCCAAACGTGCAGAAGGTTAGCATGTACATTCTTGGAAACTAAAAATGCCGCTTTGTAAAAACTAAAAGTACCAGAAACTGAAACTATGAAAATTACAAAAATGAAAATACTTTGTGAAAATTAAATACTGGAAACTCAAAAACTCAAAACGTGAAAATGGAAAATTCTAAATGTTCATCTGTAAATCAAACTGAAATGAAATGAAATGGTATACAAATGAAACTGTAAAATTAACAACAGTTTAACTTTCTGTATATATATTATAGGTGCGGACCATTTCTGAATATGGTCTCTGGTGAAGTAGTGGGAAGAGAGGCAAATAATGCTGAATTGGCCAGGGCTCTAGTCCAAACCAAAACTGAACTATCCAAGTTGCAAATTGAGCATGCAAAATGTGGCAATGCGCACGCTGAATTGGAGCGCATCAAAACCATGTATCCAAATCTGGTGATTTCGTTCCAAATGCCCCAGGGGCCACAACCAATGAAAAAAGAACCAGTGGGATTGGAAAATCTGTTGAGTGGGCATGCAATGGAGCACCCCGAATGGTAAATAGAACATTTATATCATTCAAACCAATAAAAGGGAAAGTATAACATAAATTTTAAACTTAAATAAAATTTAAATAACTTAGATAAAACTTTTAAAACCAGAAATAGAATATAAACATAATCAAATTCCAAATAATTTCTGTTCTAATTTCTAAATTTACATAAGTAATTAATCAATTAATGATTTTAATAACAAAATTCTAGCCTGGAACATCTGTTGAGCAATAACCCAAACCCGGCCGATTACTGGCCTTTGCCGATGAGTTATGGCAGGGGCAATGCTCCGCGTGGCGGGAGACGCTGGGGCCGCGGGGGTTCCTACCGCGGCAGGGGACGCGGGGGTTACCACAACCGCCCAACCCCATATGACCACTCCTATGACCAGGTACAGTAAATGGATAATGAAAATGAAACTGTAATAGTAAAAACTGTAAAAGTAAATTCAAAAATAAATAATAAATAAAATAAATAATTTAATTTAGAACAACAAATTAGATAGAATAAATAAATAGATAATAAAACAAATAAATAATAGTAAAACAATAAAGTAATTAAACAAAAAACTATACACAACTTCACAGTCGTCACAATGGAATGAACCAAACGTGGTGGTGGTATATCAAAATGAGAACACCCCTGCAATGGGCACAATGGGCACCATGGGCACAACGGGAGCATCCAACTCAGCTGGCTTGCCAATGACAAATGTCAGCATTTCAGGAATCAGCGCCACTGCTGGGCATATGGCACAAATGGCTATAAAAAACTCAGTTTTCCAGCCACCACAATATCAGGCACAGCCAGAAAATACACCACCAATTGTGCAGGGAATGGAAAAGGAAAAAGAAAAACCAGTTTGTGACTAATTTAGACAGTTTAATTGTTTTTCTGTTTAAAAAAAAAAATAAAAATAAAGGTTGTAAAGGTATTAATAATTAACTAGAAATTAAAAGAAAAATTGAAAGAAAAATTGACATATTAATTTGACTTATTTCCAACTGACACATTTTCAACTAAATAGTATTTCAGACAATGAGAATCGCACTGAATAACTACTATGCATATTCATCTCTGTCTGAAGAAAGCAAATTTTTGCGAATTTGTGACCCCTATGTGGGTCCCAGAGTCACTTTGGAAGAAGAGCTTTGGCTGCTTAACTGTGATAATGTAGGTTAAGATTATCTTAAAGTAATTAAATTTTTAATAATTCTAAAATTATAAATTTTGACTATTTCAGATGGATCAGCAGCTGCCTGCCGAATTGGAGAATGCCACCGCGGCCGAAAACAAGCCCACAACGTCTACTGGAGGGCCCACAGACTAACAACCCTATGACAACTTTACAGAGTTCTTTTTCTTGTTTGTTTTGAAAGGTGGAATGTGATATGATACTGTGATCATATGAATATTTCCTGTAAATGTGATTACTGTTTAATCCTGTGATCTTGCCATTTAAGAGCTCAAACGGGTACAATGAGCAGCTGTTGAGAGGACTCGAATAAAGCATAAAAACATAACTGCGCTCTAAACACTTGGTGGACGAGCACTTCTGCGCTTCTTCAGGCGGGGTAGGGACTCCCTCAACTAGCTAAATGATTGTCCAGCGGACAATAAAATAAGCCAGTAATTCGTCTGGATTGATCGCAAACACTGCCAAAGGGGGCACTGAATAGATCTCTCCACACAGAATTCAAAATGGGGTCTTATTGAACGTAAATTTGTCTGGTTTGATCGCAAACACTGCCAAAGGGCACTGAAAAAGATCACTCCACACAGAATTTGAAAACATGGAGCAAACCCCGCCACACACGGATAGAATCACGAGTTCGCAAAATCCAAACATTGCTAACGGGCAAACGTACGAACAGTTTTTCAGCAATGTGAATAAAGCATAAAAACAGAACTGCGCTCTAAACACACTGTCTGCAACCGAAACCATGAGGGCAGCAACAAGAAAGAAATGCATGCACGAGCATACAAAAGCGTGACTTATGCGAGTAACCCGCCAGACAAAATAAAATAAAAAGCAAATTGGCAGATGGCCAAGAAATGACAAAATAGTGATTTCCAGGCCAAAATCAAAGCGATTTACGTCATATTGCAATATCGGCAACCTTAAGGGATGGTTTTGTTTATTTTACAAACCGCCTTGCTATCGGTGCGTGTGTGTCGATGTGGCTGAACTTTAAAAAATCTATCGGGTGTACGCCCTACCCTACAAATCTGTAGGGAGAATAAAATCTGGCCCCAGGGCTTTCAAATGAGCCCGGTTTTGTCAATTTTGGTTGACATTTATAAAGGTTATTCAAGTTTGCGTGTTTTGTGTAATACGCGCAATGCAGACCGCTCGTAGAATAAAAACGTGAATTTGAGGAATCTATATCAGATTTTTATGTTTGAATTATTTTCATTTTTATATTTTCAATATTTTTTATTTTTTATTTTATTTTTTATTATTTTTATTTTTAAAAACATTTTTTGATTATATTTAATTCATATTTAAATTTTTTATTGATTATACTTTTATGTTAATACTTTAATTTGTATATATGAGTCTGTCCACAAGTCAATGTCCACTTCGGGAACAAAACTTGGAACCCGATAAAAAATTGAAAATTGCAAAAATGGTCCCAAGGTACCCCAATGGGTCCAGTGAGTAAAAAAATACATGAAGAATTTGCATTTGTATATATTGCATATACTTGGAAGTGAATTTTTACAAAATTGATTATTTCTGACATAATTCACTGTTGGGCACCTAACTATAAAACTATTATAACAATATTTTATATTGTTGTGAAGCTGAGAGTGTGCTCTCTTAGAATCTACAAACTTTTTGGGGCTTTTGCCATAGCCACTTTATACCTAAGAAACAAACGTGAATGTGGGCCAGTTCTGTCCAATTTGATTCGGTATTCAAGCCTTAACCATACTTGGGGAATGGGGGTTGGCGCTATAATGCCATGGCGCCATTGGCGCTTGGCGCTCACACTAACAAAAAGCACCAAAAAAGCGCCACACCTGCGAACGATTTCGATAGGTGGCATCAAATATGCCATCAACATATGAGATGATTGTTTTTTTGTTCCATCCAATTTTTCCATCACCTAAAAATTTTGGTTCACACATCCAAATTTCATTGATATAAAAAGCACAACTTGTTTTGCTTCACTAATCTACTGAAACTTTCTGCATTCAGAAAAGAACTACCTATATAGCATGCTAAATGTACACTTTACAATCTAACTAACATCTCACATTTATTTTTCAAACAATCCCTTGAATAATACCCACTGAATAACTCCCTGTGTTGACAAAGTGATAAAAAAATACCCCCCCCCCTTGAATAACTCCCCCATCTGGGTATTTAATATGTACATATATCCATCAATGGTTTAAATTCCAATGAAGACAAATTTTTGCATGGATACCTTGTTTTTGTTGTCGTTGAACAGATTACTAAAGTTTAGGGAATGCATTGATACAATGAATAATGGGCAAGTTCCGAGGAAAAAAATAACTCCCCCTTGAATAACACCCCCTTGATTACCTCCCTTGAAAACTTCTGACGACTTAATAACTCCCCTAAGGGTCTTATTTGAGGATATACTATGCGGTACTTGTATTCACTGCGAGTAAATTTTTGGCACAAATTTTCAGACAGCTGATTCGTCAAGTAGAGGAACAACTTTGTGTATTTAGCATCCAGTTCGATCCATATACAACGAACGTACCATGTAACTTTAGATATTGATGTACATGGCTAATTAAAAATCGGCCAAGAAATTTTTGGCGCTGGCGCCATTGGCGCTTGGCGCTACTGTCTGGAAAAGCGCCATGGCGCTTTTGGCGCTTGGCGCTAAAATCGTTTGGCGCCAGCGCCGCGATGGGAAAAGTGCCATGGCGCTTTTGGCGCTTGGTGCCAAAACTCTGGCGCTTTTTACATCACTAGTCGGGACATCCATGGGATGAATTCTTGTATACAAAGGTGCCTTTATGCCACATGTCGATTTTTAGGTTTCTGGGTGCTTTTATGCTTGTTTTACAGCGATCCAAAGTCAAATTTCCGATGGAAAAAAGTCTATCCCTTAAGCTAAAACGTTAAAACAAAGAACAGGGTGAAACGATGTAAAGGACTGCGACGCGATGTAAAAAAACGATGCACTGCTCAAATATCTATCACTTTGCCAATTTGTATTCAAAATGGTATGCGCAGTGGACTTGATACTCTGCACTCGCATTGATTTCGCATTATGTTCAAAATCGTCTGCCGTCGGTTGGCCGACGATTATCGACCCGGCATGGTGCAACTTTGAAATCATGAACAAAACGAAATGTTGGCACCGTGCCAGCTTATGGCTGCGCGCATTAAGCGAAATGTAAAAAAAGCAAAACAAATTCGCCGAAGGCGCTGCATTCACGGTTAACGAAATGTTTAGTATATACGCAGGAGGGGGGCCATATTTCTACTATAGGGGGTTGACATAATTACCCCCTCTATGTATGAGTTTCAACCTTCTGTGATCCATATTTAATGTTTGGTGCACCATTGAACCAAAAAAATCAAAGGGAAAAAGACATTTTTCCAGGAGTGTAAGTATACATTACCTATATTGATTTTGCCAGCTTTTTATGAAATTACCCGTAACCCCTGAGGCCTGAGCCGTGACATCACGAAATATTTGGGTGGGGTGGGGGGGGTAGGAGCAAAATAAATAGTTGGGTCAGAACTCAGAACAGGCTGGGAAAATAGCTAATGAGCAAAGATGGTTTGACGATTAAATTGGATTAAATTGTGGTCAAGTGCTTCTCTCAGCCAGAATCCAAGATCCTATTATGCCTATTATTCAGATGCCTATAATCTATTTTTTCACATTCAATAAGCCTAAAAAAGCCACCTCTTATTGGAGTGTATGCTTACAATTGTAGGTAATACAGTACCCATGAATCCACCCATTGAATTACTACCCCACCCCACCAAGAATACCTGACAAAAAGATGCTCCTACTGGGTTTTTTTGTGAATGTATTTATGTAGGGTTACATATTAAATACTTTCATTTGTATTTCAATGAATCAATTGACTACTTTGAAGTATCATGGCAGATGTATGTTGGGATTTTTGTGTGAATATTCATTGTAATTGTAATGAACAGACCATGAGAATTATCCACTAATCACCGTGATGCTATAAAAGATCATATGTGTGTTGCTTTGGGAAGATCCCACTGTCATTTTGTGTGAACTATGGTTAAAGAGTTGTTAGACAAGATATTTATGCAAATGTATAGTACAACCTTGAATAAACCCCTCAAAATACACAGTGTCTTAGTGAGCAGGGCTGAAATTACCTTTATTGTTTAAATTTTATTTTGTCACACTTCTAACATATTGTTTATTAAACTTGAGCAACATTTCAATATCAGAGGATCAATTAAAACAAGAAATACCAAAGTATGTATGAAAAGAAATATAGCTTCTATTTAAATCAGCATTTTATACACCCATTTTGTACTATTTAAATTATAGTTTTGGCGATCATTGCCATCCATTTTAGCATAGTATTTTTGTGTTTTGGCACTTGTCTTCTTAATTTCTAGCTGCCATCCTAGTATAGTCTGTCATTCTATTATTTTCATGAAGCAAAAAGAGCAAAAACCTGTCAAACAAGCCAAACAAGCTCTATCAGATGTACCCTTCTATTAAAGGCATGAATTCTATTTTTAAAAATATGGTAATTAATAAAAATGATGACACAAATAAAATTTATTAAAATAATTTTGAGAATGCACTTTATAAACAATTTTACTAGTATTTTACAACTCTACATCAGTATGTGACTGAAAATATTGGAATGAGAAAAGTTGCAGCTCATCAGTTAATGCAAAAAATGGGAAACAGCATTATCAATAGATTGGTTTGTGGCATATTATTATGCTGGATTATCCTGCAATTTGCACCAAACCAAAACGCAGCCACAGCGCATAGGCTGCAAAATGTATTCAGAAGAGCCAGGTAAAACACTTATTGTAATGTAATTTCATAATGAATTACTGTAAGACTCAAAATTTTAAGGTAAATACTTTTTACTGAAATGATATACATATTTGGAAAAAGTGGACAATTCATGCTGATTTACAGATTTACTTACAAGCACTTGCACCATTACACTGTGTAGTGCTGATGTTTCATCCACTTTTGTATTATACATTTACAGTAAAAGTTTACATTACATGTCATGTTGTAAATATTATACTGACTTGACATATATTACAATAATAATACTTTTACAACTCCAGGAAGGCAGTATGTCCATCAGATTTTGTAAGCTACTATGAAAGGAAAGTGGTGATGGGTGCCTCCTTTTTGCCATATGGTCTACAGAAAGTCCACTGGAAGCACTGGAAACATTGCTATAAGAGAGCAGTTAAACTACAATGGTTTTGCAGGTGGCACCCTCACAAAAAGTTCTGTCCCTATCAAACATGGACTGAACAGTGAGTTTGGTAATTGAATTTTTCGGGCCAAAACAGCTCAAGCAAAATTTATACCCACATTTACACAGTACATGTCATGGTATGTCATGTGTTGCCATATTTTTATTAATGATGTGAATGCGATGGAACAAATTCATTCATTGTTGATTTTGAGGGGGGTATTTCAAGGAAATACAGTATGTTCAAAGCACAAATGAGTGAAAAAAATTCTGGAAAACATACAGCGGCAGCCCCAAATAGAATGGACGGTAAAAAAGAGAATGTTTCCATTAAAAGAAATACGGTAACACCATTCATGTTGCCTGTACACTCGCTGCATTTATCAGCACCATGCAGTGTTCATAGATAAAATTTGAAAAATGCAGGACAACAACTACCACAACAACGACGACTACGACGACAACCACGGCGATGACCACGACGATGATAACCAACCCACCAATTGAAAAATGCCCCTTTTTTCAAAGTTAGTTGGAAATGTTTTTTGCATGAAGCTGTGCTTGTTGCCTTCCCAATAAAATTTGAGTGAATGACCCACTCATCAATGCTGAAATTTAGCATCAGGGGTAGGAAAGGGGGGGTTGGGGGGGGCCCCCCAAACTGCCCAGCTATCTATCTATCCCGGAGGCCACTCAGCTATCAATCTATCCCGGAGGCAAAATTTTGGGCTACTATCCCCTAACCCCCCCCCCCCAAATCGGCCAGCTATCTACCTATCTGAGCGATTTCTGAGAAACACGACCCCAATTTTCACTCAAAATCGCTATTTTCATACCTTTTTATACATTTTCACCACCAAAACCACTAGTTCATGCGTCTTACTGCCTATTTTCAGCTATTTTGAGTAGTATATGTGCTTATATACCCATTTTTCACCTACTTTTAGCTAGGGTGTCAAATTTCCGTTTCCAGTTTCCGTTTCCGCCTTTCCGCAGGAAAATTTTATACCTTTCCATTTTCCGTTTTCCAGCAGCCAAAAAATTTTTACCTTTCTGTTTTCCGTTTTCCGGCAGCTGAAAAATTTTTACCTTTCCGTTTTCTGGCAGCTGAAAATTTTTTACCTTTCCATTTCCGTTTTTCCGGCCCATTTTTCCGTTTTCCGGCTGAAAAATTTTTACCTTCCTGTTTCCGTTTTACCAGGCCATTTTTCCATTTTCTGGCTCGGTTTTCAGTTTTCTGGCATTTTTCCATTGTTTTTCCAATCTGTATTTATCTTCAATTGGCTCATCCCATTGTGTTGTTTTTGTCTCTTGGAGCAGCATTGACAACTGGGATTTCAGGGTCAGTGAAACAGGTGCTGTGAACCCAATTGGGTCATATGCTGACACCAATTATTTTTTCAAGTTTTGTCTGGTTGGTGTTGTGATGCTGTCAATTTGCAATTTTGGTGTTGATATTGCCAGCATGTCCGTTCGGTGATTTTATTTCATGCCCATTACTGCGACAATTTTATTCACCTTTGAACTCCTGTTGTTTTCTGCTATTTCATTCATGACTGATCTGGAGTTTGACAGCCATTCCCTCATGTTCATAGAACATTGGTTAAATAAAGCTTTGACTTTGTAATATAGTTCTAAAGCTTCAACTTCATTTGTGACACTCATGATGAAGTTATCGACGTAAATGTTGTTTATTATCATCGCCAACTGGTTTCGTTCCCCTTCATTTTCTTCATATTCATTCATGTTGTTTATTGTCACATTTAAATGGTATTTTATGACTGCTCCCAAAATTGCTGGGCTGCAGACAAGTCCAAACAGTACGCGTTTAAAACGAAGTACTATTAGGTTATTTTCAGTTACTGGTTTTGAGGCATCTTTCAGCCAGAAAACTCGTGTGTAGTCATGCTTGGTCTAGCTTGGTCATGCAATCCTATTTGCAAAAATGCCTTTTCAATATCGGCAATTAATGCTAGATTGCCTGCCCTGAACCTCAGGAGTAGGCCCAGTGCTAATGGTGTTGTAATTGGTCCTCTAAAAAGGCACTCGTTGAAACTGGGCTTACCTGCCGACCCATTGTACACGATTCTGCATGATGTCAATTTGCCCGGCGTGATTACTGGCTGGTGTGGCAGGTAATGAATCCCCTTGTTGTCTGTTTTGTCATCACAGATCTCAATTATTCCCTTTTCTAGTTGGTTGTCCAAAACTTTCCAGTATTGTTTGAATAAGTTTGGATCTTTGTTGAATCTTCTTATCAGTGATTTAAACTGCACCAAGGCTTCTGCTTTTCCCATGGGCAGGTCACTGATACTCTCTTTATATGGCCAGTCAATATAGTATTGTTTGTTGTTGTCGTTGAATTTTACGCTATTTATTATCATCTCCTCTGCAATGTTGTCATCAATTGCATAGGGGTCATCAGTGATTCCCACTGCTTCTAGACTGTGAAATTGTCGTAGTGTTTCCTTTCCTATGGCCACTATGGCTACTTTTTGATGATCTGTTGTTGGTTCAGTTAAGCTTGAACTACAAGTGAAGTTACAGGCATGATCCATAGTTGCAGAATGTACAGCTACCACAATCAAAGCCAAACAGGCAAACCTGCATGCAGGTTTTCCTTCTGCAAATTTGTCTATTACCGTGCTAACTTCACTTTATTTTTTTCTGTTTCTGTGAAAATTTTGCTTTCCGTTTTCCGTTTTCCGGCATTTCATTTTTCCGTTTTCCGCGTTTTCCGCTGAGTGAAATTTTTTTACCTTTCCGTTTTCCGGCAGAAATTTTTTTTTTACCTTTCCGTTTTCCGTTTTCCGTTTTCCATAAAGTGAAAAAATTTTACCTTTCCGTTTTCTGTAAAAAAATTTTTTTGACACCCTACTTTTAGCGTCTTTTCTCCCTTTTATATATTCCCTCCGTCTGTCTATATATTTAACCCACGCGAACCCCCCCCCCCCCAAACCCCCAAAATTTTTGGTAGCTATCTAATCTATCCCTTGCTATCTATCCAACCCCCGGGAGGGTTGAAATCTAGAAGACCCCTGTTTAGCAAGTACTGTATTTCCTCGAAATACCGTATTTCCTTGAATGTATGTTATACACTACTTTACTATTACAAGTGATATATGTATAATACATCTTTTCAGAGCTGAAACTGACAAACACATTGTAGGGTAGTGAGATATATATATATATATATATATCTTTTTTGCATTTGAGTCAGGCTTGCAGCTACCGTTTTCAGTGTGTGAACAATTGTGTGAATTTGGGTGTGAAATTGAAGCGTGTGAAATTTTTGGACTGTTTTTTGGGCTGAAACAAATACACATAAAACGTGTTAATTTCAAGCACTGTGTTAATTCCATTGCTTTAATTAGTTTACTGTTTGTGTGAATGCATCTATTATGTCTCACGTTACATAGCAGTCAGGACAAATGGGTCAAAGAAAGGGTGGCCGATGTTGAAAATGCAAACTAAAATTACATTTTCATTTAAATGCATTTCATACATTCATTTATTTATGTAGACATAATTGACATTAAAATTGGATTTTTTAAATTGTGTTTTCAGTTTCATGTCAAGTTCTATGTATAGATGTAATTATACAGCTCTTTACATATATTTACAACAAAATTGTCTTTGCACTCAGAATTTTTATTCTTGCCCCACTCACTGCACAGATTACAGTGAAATCTATAATATCCCATCCAAATAAAACCAATTTGTTTTAAACTACCGTATTTCCTCGAATTACCCCCTGGGGGGTTTATTTTTTTAGAGTGAAAATTTTGAGAAAAACGTGAAAAATGCAACAATAACATCAATTTACCTATAAGTTTTCACAGCCTTATATAAGGATGTAGATGGTATAAACGATGTTCTAACGTAACACAGTGTGTTTTGAACGTCTGTTACTGTATTCCTTCTAATAGAAGAGCACCGTTCTAATGTGCCTACACACACTAGTTTTCACCGTGACTTTGTGTGAAAACTAAAATTTTTTCAAATGCAAATAAATGAACACAGTTGAATGATTTTATTTAACTTTAATTGGAATTTAAATTAATGAAAGTTAAAATTAAAAAATTCGCAAACTAAAACACATATAGCATACAAAAAGAGTAGGCTGTGTGTTGCAGTGTCGCCATTTCAGTTTTCACATCCGTCACGGCATAGTTGGGAAAAACAGGAGAAAAAGTGAGATATCAGAACTTTTTTTCCAAAAATAGCTTAAAATAGGCAAATAACACATGGACTAGTGAATTTGAATGTTAAAATTGTGAAAAAAGTTGGGGCGACATTTCTAAAAAGTACTCACGTTTACATTTTTTACGGAGAAAAGTACGTTTACTTACGTTTACTCATGAGTAAAACTAAAAACAAACATAATTTACATCTTCTGTACTCAAGGGGTGAGTAAAAAATAAATACTTTACATTTATGTATTGTTTGAAAAAGTTTAGTATTTTTTACAACTCTGCTTTAACCATCTCTGTTGTGCTGCTGTATTTTAACTGTAAACACAATTTTTTCAGCTACGGCATACAAGGACCTGGTTAAAAAATTAAATGTTGGCATGGTGGCGTCTCAATGTTCACTTTACAGTAGCAGTTACTGGTATAATTCTCTACATAATGCTGCTTATGACGGCAACATGACATTCCTGGCAGCAGCAGAATTACATGCTTATAACTACGTTCGGTTAGTACCTTCCATTTTCCTCATTTGGTAAAATCCATCTCCATGATTGGTTTCTATCAATATCCTGTCCACCTAGTGATAGTGATGAAAAAACACCAGGAAAAATTGGCGCCAGGCGCCGAGCGTTGCCGGGCGCCAGACAGCGCCAGAAACAATGACGCCAGGCGCCAAAATGGTGGCAACAATAAAATTGACTATTTCAGCCTGTATATCATCACACAGAGGTATTTTCAGAAGAGCAACATGCTATATTGACCCTACACACACTAGTTTTCACCATTAATTCTGTGAACACTCTATTTGGTTTTCACACAGTGGCAGCAATGAGATCAAACAGGTCGCCATTTGTAAATTTTGTGGTTTTCTCTTGTGTAAGTCATAGGAGGGAAACTATGAAAAAAATGTGCAAACATAAATGACTGTAAAATGAGTTTTCACTGTAAAAACATGGCATTGAAAAGATTGGCAGTAACTTTTTGTTGCTTGTGATAGAGCAGGTGAAGCTGTATATTTTTGTACATGTTGGTGTTTGTTAGTATTATGGTTCGTTTTTCTATATAGTGCACTCCTATGAAGTTACATCAAGTGTTCCAAAACAAAAAAATGTAATGTCCAGCTTAATGCCACTGTCAGAAGACTTAGCTACTGGTACAAACGATTTTTTGGATATTGCATGAAAACCCATATGACCATTTCAGAATAAGTGCATTTTGTGAGACAGCACCCTTCCAAATTATGTTTAATGTTTAATAAAAATGGGTATATACAAATGAAAAACCATGGATATATAAACACCTTCCCGGACAAGTTCACCACCCATTTTTTTATTTCACTTCAGATGCAATATCTCCATCCATGGGGGTGTTATAAAGCTGAAACTTTGTATATATAAAGTTGTAAGAGCCCCCTACTCCCAAACAATGGGGGGAGGTGCGGCGACTCGCTACACACTACTGCGCCCTATATGCAACAAGTTTTTTTGGCGTTTTTGGTGTCCCAACCAAGTTCACCACTCACTTGATTGGTAACACTACGAGAGCCATATCTCCAGTTGTGATGGTGGTAGAAAGCTGAAATTTGGGGAATGTCTTGCCAACAACCCCCCTCACAATACACCAGTGGGGCGGCTGCCGACAACCCACTAAAGCATGGGTCACTACAAATAAAGTTGACCATCTTTTTTTAAAAACAGCTCAAGTATCCCAAAACAAGTTCACCACCCAACTGCATTATAAAAATATTGCAACAACATACCTAATACAAAACTGAATCCTGTTGGAACATTAGTTGAGCCAAAACAATTTTTTTCAGTAGGGCACCCACCCCGTCCCATAAACAGTAAACCGAAAATTTCACTTTAAACCAATTTTTCCTTTCACACTTAGGAAGTTGGTTTACAAAGTTCACTAGAGAAGGGTCTAAGGTTCAAAGTTATGTAAACAACATAACCTCCAAAATGCTTCCATAAGGAAATTTACTTGGGGTGAATTCTATAATGTCAAAATGATGTCATTGCAGGAACAAAATTTGACAAAAATTTTCACGTTTTCATTCACCCCAAATAAATTTCATTGTGGAAGCATTTTAGAGGTTATGTTGTTTACATAACTTTGAACCTTAGACCCTTCTCTAGTGAACTTTGTAAACCAACTTCTTAAGTGTGAAAGGAAAAATTGGTTTAAAGTGAAATTTTTGGTGTACTGTTTATGGGACGAGGTGGGTGCCCTACTGAAAAAAATTCTTTGGGCTCAACTAGGGTTCCAACATTATTCAGTTTTTTATTAGGTATGTTGTTGCAACATTTTTATAATGTAGTTGGGTGGTGAACTTGTTTTGGGACACTTGGGCTGTTTTAAAAAAATGGTCAAATTTATTTGCAGTGACCCATGCTTTAATGGGTCGTCGGCAGCCGCCCCACTGGTGTATTGTGAGGGGGGTTGTTGGCAAGACATTCCCCAAATTCCAGCTTTCTACCACCATTACAACTGGAGATATGGCTCTCGTAGTGTAGCCAATCAAGTGGGTGGATAACTTGGTTGGGACACCGAAATGCTAAAAAAAATTTTTGCATATAGGGTGACCCACCTTGTAGTGAGTCGCCGCACCTCCCCCCATTGTTGGGGAGTAGGGGGGTCTTACCACTTTATATATACAAAGTTTTAGCTTTATAACACCCCCATGGACGGAGATATTGCATCCGAAGTGAAATAAAAAAATGGGTGGTGAACTTGTCCGGGAAGGTGTTTACAAATGAAAGACGCTAATGGGACTGTGGTCCTTTTTCCTTTTTTAAGCTTTTTTTATTTTATTGATAGCTACTGTCAAGCAAAAGTTATGAATTTACAAAAAAAAACAGCCCCAAAAATGGTGGTTTTTGACTTTGATCATTTTTTCAGTAGTGAGATGACATTTCCAGATACATGCATGGAATAAAATTTTGAGTTTTTATGTATGTGGATAGCAAATCCATGATTAAAACAGGGGTACCTTCATTGCATTTTACAAATCCCACATGCAAGCTTGAAAATTGCAAACACAAAATTTTGGGAGTTGCATGAAAATTTTGTGTGCTCAGAAGCATGCATTTTTGATCACACAAGAGCTATGCTCAGCAGATCAGTCACATATATCTCAAATTCCTTTAAAATATGTATTTCAATGGTTTTTCTTAAAAAACATCGAGTTTTTAAAGAACCAGGTCATTAAAATGGGTTTGTTTTTCCATCCCCATGCTGGTTTTATTTTTTAGCTTATCTGTGGCAACATCAAGAAAGTGTACATGTGTGACAAAGTCATATTTTTGCTTGATCTTGATGTAAAAATGAACAGTTGGTATTTAAACATCATTAAGTGGTTGTGAAAACATTGGTAAACTCGGCAGACATTATGGAAGTCAATGGTCTAAGGAATTTTTGTACAAGTGTTGTATAAACTAACGATAGGGTCATATGTGAATGTCACAAATGGCAGCCCGTACACTAGTTGACACATTTGCAATCATTTCGTCGCTTTATTGTATTCCATAGACATAATGAGTGACACAAACGTAAATCCTGTGTCTTTCACCTCATTCGTATAATACGTAACCCGACGCGTGCCAAATTAACATACCAGATATCTATCACATTCGACCTTTTTAGGAATTCGTTAGAACCGTTTGAGCGAGATATCTAGCTTTCCGACTGTGCATTTTTATATCCGTGCTTAATCCATTGATTTTTCACATTTGAAAGTTCAATCGGTTTAAATAAACTGTGAATCAAACGGAATTCGTCCATTTGAATTCGAACCTGAGACATATCTTACTCGTACATAAAAGAAGGAAAGCTGACTCGTTTCATGTCTGCCGAGTTTATCTAAAATTTCTGCAAGGCTTATACCTAAATGTAATGCATCCGACTCGACTCGAGACTCAAGATTTTTGCCAAACTCAACTCGAATTTTCACCGATTTACGCGACTCGACTCACCAACTCAACCAGAAAAATTTGGCGGCTCTGACTCAAACTCGAGTTTTGAGCCCTAGGGCCCTCAGGCCACCATTGGTGCAGAAAATTGTTTTCACATTTTTTCTGGAAAAAAAACACCTTCCTACCCAAGTCCAGCCCCCTATTTTTGACTTCACTTTGGATGCCCTATCTCCAGCTGTGGGTAGGGTGGAAAGCTTAAAGTTGGGTGGTATATAGGCGCAAGCCCCCTCTACCATTCATGAATGGAAGGGGCCATGGCGTCTCACCACAGGGTGTGTTGCCCTATATGTCAAAAAAAATTGTGGTGTTCGGTAACTTTCTCACAACAATGTCTTGATCTCATAGTGATTTCAATATTAATAAGACAAGTTCTCACATGTGATATTCTGTAAAAAAATCAACCACATTACAAAGAAACCAAAGAATTGAAATTGACAGAATAAGAGCAGGGCGTTGCTCTGGCACCAATAGGCTTTTCAAAAAAAATTGTGCAATGTGGGTGGCCTGTGTACACCTATCATCTGCAGATTAAATTGAAATGCACAGCAGACTTTTATCAATGGAAATACTGCAAATCCTTGAGTAAGACCCACCTTGAATAACTCCCCCTGTTGGCAAGGTGAGGAAAAAATAACTCCCTCCTTCCTCGAATGTCTCCCCCCTCTCGATGAAAAGGATACAATACAAAAATACAAAAGAATATTGCTAACAGTAGCAACAGCAGATACATGACGTGTATGCAATGTCTGCATGTAAATATTTTTGTTGTTGTGGACAGTTTAATGAGTTGACAGACTGCACCGTACAATGAATCAAGTCCAATTTTTCTGAGGAAAAAAACTCCCCCCCCCTTGAATAATTTCCTCCCTTAATAAAGTCCCCCTCAAAAACATGATGAAAAAATAGATGAAAAAATAACTCCCCTGGGGTCTTATTTGGGGATTTAGGATTTGTGGGACTTTTTCACTGAATACATAAAAAAACATGTTTTTACCTTATTTCTCCTTGTGAATGTCACAATTAGCATTCCAAAAAATGGGTGATTTTCAAAAAATATAATTAAATATTTTCTCAGAAAATCTCTCAAAAAATAAAATTTAATAAAATCTCTCTGAAAAATCGCTGAGAAAATATAAATAAATACAAATGAGAGATTTAATTATATTTTTCTGTCATAAATAAAATATAATTAAATCTTTCTGGGAAAAACTGGAGAAAATATAATTAAATCACTCTGGAAAAAAACTGGAGAAAATATAATTAAAAAATAGATTTTTTTTATATTTAACCCTTTTTTACCTTTCCATTTTCCGTTTTCTGGCCGATAATTTTTTTACCTTTCCGTTTTCCATAAAGTTGAAATTTTTTACCTTTCCATTTTCCGTTTTCCATAAAAAAAACATTTCTGACACCCTACTGGTGACATTCACAATGCCACAAGCACTTACGCCACCTATGGTTGAAAGCAGACTGATGCCGTGCACCACCCTGTATGTTTGTATAGCGTAAGTGTAAACGTAAGTGCAAAATCACCCAGAATACCTGGGTATTTTAGGTATATCTAAATAGTATGCTTCTGCAACTCTGATAGCCAATAGGGGTCAGGGTGATTTCTAACGCATAACACATTTCTGTCAGGCAGTTTTAAAAATCACAACACAACACATATTTGTTGCAAAGATTTTTTTTAGTGTATTGGCAGCCATCAGAACACCTCCAATGCACAACAAACTTGTGTTGCGCAGTTTTTGTGTGCCACAAGTTTGTTGCGCAGTAGTGATTGAATGGTGCCATAGTGCTGGTACCATTTGGGGCTATTGCAGCATTCCATCACCAACATTGTCTCCTGCACAAACAAACTTTGCTTGCGCAAAAACTGTGCGACAACCAGTGTGTTGTGCACAAGTGGTGCCATGGCAAAATGGTATCCAACAAATGGCTGCCAACAAACTGACAACCATGTGTTTACATTTGTTGGCATGTGGCAGCTAGTTGGCAGCGAGTTGAAATGAAAATTCACAGCTGCTGCAGAGTTGGCAGCGAGCTGTCAGTCTGGGTGATTATACTCTAACATATTGTGAAAGCTCACATAATGTGGAATCGCACATGCCCCAATGTGACTCTTACATAATGTGGAATTAAACATGCACAAAGGTGAATTACACATGCCCAAAAGTGAATCTCACATGCCAATGCCAAAATGTGAACCTTACATGCGCAGCCCATTCACATGTCATCTCATTTTGTATCATCATATTGTTGTATTGCAAATTGCTTAATCTGCATATCATAGTATTATTCATGGCATTGGTGCACTTTTCAATTATTTATTGGCCTTTGGATTTTTACTTTTTTGCTGTAAGTGCTGTTAAAATGATAAGGCATTTACATCATAATGAAAAACAGCACTGAACAAAACAATTTTATTCAAGAGTTAAATTTGAAATTTGAATTTTAACAGTACAAACAACACAAAATAAAAGTCAAGGCCAATAAATAATTGAAAAGTGCACCAATACCATGAACAATACTATGACATGCAGATGGGCAATTTGCAATACTGTAATATGATGATACAAAATCATGACAAAATTATGCATGGCACATGCCTGGAGATGGCATGTGCATGGGCTGCGCATGTGTGATTCACATTTCGGCATGGGCATGTCAGATTCACTTTTGGGCATGTGTGATTCACCTTCAGGCATGTAAAATTCCACATTATGTTAGATTCACATTGCGGCATGTGAGATTCCACAATATGTGAGATTCCACAATACCTTAGAATGACCACACTTGTCGTTGGAGACATATTTACATTACCCTGTTTGTTTGTTTTAAATCTAGTCCTGAACAAAAGCTCTATGTTCATATAACACAGCTGGTTCTGCACAACCCAGTGTGTCCATCGTCCGTTTGTTGAACCTACATGTGATAGAGCGATATACGATCCAAAGAATACTAATGCACCGTCTGGAGAAAAATGGAGGCTACAGTTTGTGACAATATCAGATGCAATTTGTGAAAATCCGGGTGATGATGCTGAAAATATTTACAAATTGCAATGTTCATGCGTATTTGAAAACAAGGATTCCACTTCCCCGTAAGTCTAGGTCCATTTTTTGTATTTATAGCAAAATTCAGTGCATTCTTAGCATTCTGAAAATCTCTGGGAGATTTATATTTAAAAATCACAGAAAATATAATTAAATAGCACATTCAATTTGTGATGTGGTGTGGTTGTGTGTTCTTGGTGAAATGTCGCTCAGCAACAAGGGTCTCAAAGTCTAGCATCTCATACTCATAGATGGTCACCCCCTGAAGGGGACATGAATAATGAGGGAAATGAGTCAATGAACATCAACTGACCTAAACACCCATGTAGTTACTACTCAAGATTGGTGGAAACATTGTTGTAGTTGCCCTACATCCAATTTACATTTACATTAATTCACATTCTATTTCTCAGTTCAGTAGGTTCTGGGTAATTGTGCTGAACCCCAAATCTTTATGTTTCAGCCAACAGCTATAGTTGCCTACTTTGGTATTTGATTCAGTGGATGTTTTCCCTCAGTTCATTTGCCCCCCAGGGTGGCCCATTAATGAATTTGAGATGTAAACACTTTAAGATCTGTTGCTGGTAACGATGGCAAACCCTCTGGAAAAAAGTATTTAATTTTTTTAAAGTGTTTTTTGTAAAATAAATTTTTTCCAATTAATATTTGAATTTCAAATTTAATTTATGAATTTTTGAATTTACAAATCTTTTTGAGCAGTTTTCGAATCTTTTTGGGCAGTTTTCACTTTTTTTTGGTTATTTTTTAATTTTTTTTGAAAAAGTATTGAATTTGAACCGTTTACACTGTAACTTAGCATCAAGAATGGTGGATGCACTCATGTGGACCAGTTTGCCACTTCTTCATTACATTAACGTATTGAGCCAACACGGGGAAAGTCAATGAAAACAACAATTCAAAAATGCTCTGGAGTGTAGCATTTTAAGGGGGTAGTTAGCATGTGGTGGTTATAACTCAGGAACCACTTGGCGAAAATTGCTCAGGTTTGAATAAAAATGATATGGTTTCAGGTTGGGCTTACAGGTGACTCTTACATATATGACTACCCAGACTTTAGATAGGACCTGAGATTGATCTGAAAAAGTCAATTTTTCAAACTTTTTGGGCATTGACAGAAACATGCAAAATTTGTGATTATTTTTAAAGTTAAGTAATAAAAATGCATTGAGGAATGGCTGAGTTGTCAAGGTGCAAATTTAGCATAATTCAGGTACTATCCTATCATTTCAAGTGCTCTACTATTTTCAGACGTACCGTATCCCTGGTCAGGGGGGTCATATAGAGTTGCCTCCAATGTATTTACCTGTTAGCCCTGACCTTAAATGATATCATATTCAAATTTAAGAAATTTTGCCGAGCAGTTCTGAGCTATAACCATGTGTTCTGTGGCTACCGCCCGCCCCCTCCTAAAAAATGCCACAATACTCCAGTCACTTTAAACCCTATTTTTGCCATGCAATATTCATAAACAGTTGAAAAAAGTCATCTCTGTTACATAAAACAATATACATTCAGTATTCACAACAATGATTTTTTCATCTTTTATACAAAAATTGCATGCTGTATCATCATTGGCACGCTTCCAACGTGAGACATAATGGAGTGTGAGGGCAGAGTATCATGTCCGTAGAATATGGTCAATCTATCGGTTTGCCTCTGCCGTCGCGGCTTCCAACATTTTTCTCGATGTTTTTTCCATTACATTACACTTTTTCATGTGTCAGGCATCAATCGTCAATTGATCTGTGAAGTGTTGAACTTAGAAATGTGTTTTTTGCCTTGAATTCCCTGAAAAATCCAAAAAGTATTTTTGTATTTTTAAATTTTTGAATTTTTTGAAAAATAAATAGATTTTTAGTTGTTTTTTCCTAGGGTGAAATAAAAATTAGAAAATGTGAAAATGTTTTCAATATTTCGAATCTTTTTTTGCTATCGTTAGTCACTGGGCGACGTTGGTCACACAAAAGCGAAACCACATCCAACTCAAACACATTTCCTCCCGGTTGCCGGCCCCCTGGACTTGGCCCCGCATCACCAAGGTCCATGCCCCCGTCATCCAAGTAAAGAATCCACTACATTCCCTTGCGGCTGGATGTAGACTGCCATTGCTCTGACCCGTGCCTGCAACAACATAAAGTTTAGAGGTTCAGCACATTACTCTAAATCCTACTTAGAAAAGAATACAGAATAGAATAGAGTGTAGAATGGAATACAATGTAGTACTACTACAACATTATACATACCAATTTTCAACAATTTCTTCCTATTTTGAGCTTATTTCCTTCAGTTTCTCTCCCCTTTTTCACATAATTTAAAAGTCCATATAAATCTGAAATACATTTTCTGTACTCAGGTATTTTCAAAAAGTATACATAAAAGCTAGTACAGGTACCTTTTTCAGAAGAAATGTAAATGTATTTACTCACTACTCGAGTATAGGTGAGTATTTTATCAAGTAAACATAAGTTTGAACAAATTATTTATAACTTAATATAACAACTATGTTCTGTACTTTATTCTTATATAGTGTATTTCTTTAAAATACCCCCCTCCCACCTCAAAATGGCCACTATGAATTTTTTAGCCCCCCCCCCCCTCAAAATACCCCCCAAATTGAATGTACAGAGAATGTACATGACAAAACTACAGTTTGTGATTTGGGCAATGCAAACAACGAATGAACGAATGAACATAAAAACAATGAATTGTTATGTTAGAACAGTGTTACGTACTTATATAAGTCAATACTCTTATATATAGCAGTTATTGTTGCATTTTTCTATGTCTGCATGCGTTTCAGACGGCAATTTAGTACAGGTATTTCAAAAAATGTCGTGCAGAATAAAAAGCCCCCCCGCCATGAAATACCCCCTCAAAATTCTCACTCTGAAACAATCACCCCCAGGGTTGTTTCGAGGAAATACGGTAGATAAATTTTCAACCAAAAATGCCAAAAGTTATAATAAACACAAGTCAAAGTTCTGATGCTCAAATTTTTCTAGCAAAAAATCTACTGTATATCCTTGAATAAGACCCCCCCCTTGAATAATACCCCCCCCCCCTTGAATAACACCCCCCTGTTGGCCAGGTGAGGAAAAAATAACGCCCCCCCCTTGAATAACTCCCCCCTCTTGAATAAGTCCCCCCTTTGGGTAAAACCACAATGTGTATTTGAATGATTCAGACGCCGATGAACACGAATTTTAGGATGGATACGTTGTTTTTGTTCTTGTTGAACTGGTCATTTTCTGCATTAGATGTGTTGACGGAATGCATACAAACAACGAATAAAGTGAAAGTTTTCCTGGAAGTTCTGAGGAAAAAATAACTCCCCCCCTTGAATAACTCCCCACCCCAAAACCTCTGACGAAATAATAATGCCCCTGGGGTCTTATTCAAGGATATACAGTACCTTAAGCGTATTCTAGTATAATAATTTTTTGAAAATTATGAAAAAATAAACAAATTCAAAATGTTTTCAAATTTTCAAACTTGTTTGGCATCGTTAGGCACTTGTGTCCCTCTGGCAGTTGTTCCCATAGCTACCCAGTGCGTGCATTGACACAAATGTCCATGTGTGTTAAGTATTCAATGTATCAATCTACCTACCCTAAAAGGAGAAATCACTAAAAGCAAATACCTTTTTTGCGCAGTGTATGTCATACTGTACCATCTGAAACAGACAACTTGAAGTCAACTACCACAACTTACCTCAACGAGTGCATATATTAACTGGACGGTAGTGGATAAGAATGGTGAAACAGTGAACACTGAACAACGATGTGATAAATTTTGTGATCAACTTTCCAATAGTGAAACCAGTGGACCGTTTAAGCACCCATAGGGTTCAAGCAAGACTATGGTTAGCAAGGACGTAGCCAGGGGGGGGGCGGGGGGGGCGGCCGCCCCCCCCCTTCCCGGGCCGGACCAAAAAAGTTGCCAGAAATGGCACTTCCAGAGGACGATTTTGTCGACAGTTTGAAAAAAATTTGCGCGCAAGCGCGCATTTTCCGTTCAAAACGTATATTTTCATTTGACTGGTCTCCGCGGCCTAAAAGCCAGTGAAAATGAACCCAATTCATGTCCATGTCGCTCTATATGCCTGTAAAAAACAGACGTATACTGGTGTTTTGGCGCCAATGCCAACGCCAGCGGCGCCATGGCGTGGCGCCTATGAATGGTAAAGAGGTAAAATTTGGCCAAAATGAGGCCACAGAGGTAAAATTTTAGGGGGGGGGGCGCCGCCCCCCCCCCGTTCGCCGGGCTCCGTATACAATCCGCCCCCCCCGCTCAAAAATCCTGGCTACGTCCCTGATGGTTAGCATTCTAAAAATCTCTGGGAGATTCATATGAAAAAATCTCAGAAAATATAATTGAATGGCAATTCAAATATATTTATTTTTCTGGGATTTTTCAGAAAGATTTAATTATATTTTTTATCTATGTGGAAGAAAATGTAAAAACAATCTCTCTGAAGCCACCTTTTTTAAAGAAAATTTGGCTATTTTATTCCCTTTTATGTCTTGAAAAAGCTTACATAAAAGTCTATGTGATATACAAGTTCAGTACTCCAGTAGTTTCAAAAGTATATATAAATGTGAGTACATGTAGTTTCTTCAGAGAAATGTGAACATACTCATTAAACTCAGTAAACTTGAGTATCGATACTTTTGAGAAAACATAAATATGTTTTAGCAACTTTAGAAAAAAAGATAGAAAAGTTGAATGGTAAAATAAGTGAAAATTCAGTGAATTCTTAGGTTTCAGAGGGTGGTGTCATTGTTTGGGAAGTTCTGCGGCCAGAACAATCAAGCAATGCACCATTACCATAATCACCCGCCTGGTCCTTAACAATTGGCAGTTTATGATTTTTTTATGAAAGTTGGCTGAAACCAGGGGTCTCGAATGGGGGGGGGGGTTACCCCCCAAACCACCCAGCTATCTATCTATCCCGGAGGCTGCTCAGCTATCTATCTATTCCGGAGGAAAAATTTTGGGCTACTACACCCTAAACCCCCCCCCCCAAATCGCTGAGCTATCTACCTATCTGGAGCGCTTTTCGATAAACTATACCCCAATTTTCACTCAAAATCACTATTTTTCATACCTTTTTATACATTTTCACTTCCAAAATACTAGTTGTTGTTCCTATTTACCTATTTTCAGTGCTATACGCTCTTGTATACACATTTCAAGCTATTTTACACCTACTTTTAGCGATTTTTCTCCCTTTCTTTCTACACCCTGAAATAGTCTATATATTGAACCACCACAACCACCCCCCCCATTTTTCCAGCAATCTATCTATCCCAAAGGCCGCTCAGATATCTATCCAACCCTTGGAGGGTCAAAATTCAAGATAACCCTGGCTGAAATGAATGCCCAACATTTTGCACTGAATATACTCTGTATACCTATAAGTGCTGAGCAGCTTTTCAGTCAGACTTCAGTTGTGACAAACAGGTGTTTGAATTTGAGTGAGAAGACTTTTTGCACAACATTTTTTTAATAGTGTTGAAGTAACTTTTGGTGACTTTTGATAGTTTCATTTCAGTCAATTTTTGGTGACTTTTGATAGTTTCATTTCAGTCTATTTGAAAATTATATTGCTTTCTTTTGTTTGTAATTTTAAATAAAACTGTTGAAGCAACACATACGAGCTTATTGAATACATATTTACTCTGTGCTGTCCAAACACCTTTAAATATCAAATAAACAAAAATTCCAGCAGGGAGATTTTTTCAGATTTTTTTTGGAGATTCTATCAGAGATTTAAGTATATTTTTTAGAGAGATTTTCTGAGATTATATTTAATAATATTTTCTTAAAATCGGCCATTTTTTGGAATGCTAACTGCTGTCCCGGCCAACAATGGCAAAACACACATATGGTAAATTCTCTAATAATATGACAGTCATACTACACACATCCTATTGGAGATGTTGTATTATTGGAGAGTGTTGCATTATATTTTGCCTCAAATCAACAACTCCACTGTTCACATGACTAAAGTGTGGGCATGACATTGTAAAGGAATAAACAGTCAATAGTGGCTGCAGTGACGCGGCTGGCGCTCTTGCGAACTGCACCCCACCTTGTTCGAAAGTGCCGAATCCAAGGCTTCCGCAGATCACGACATCTTTAAGTCGTTTTTTTCTCAGGGGAATAAAAAACGATATCTCCATGTTATTCTGATCATTTTAACTGTTCATTGGTTAAAATCGGCTGGGAACTGGTCGAGATATGGAGTTTTGAACTTGCATGCATTGTAAAGGCGATATACGTAATAAGTCGACATAGAAATGTATATTTTTGAAAGAAATCACCGCTTATAATGCTATACTGTGACTCCAGTCATAATATGACCACAATAGACATAACAATACATTGTCTGGCACTTAACATACCTACACATATTTTTCTCTAAACCCCAATTTTGGACGATTAAAAATAATAATAATTTTAATTTTAAAAAATTTGATTTTTTTTCAAATCAAGGTGTTTAAAAAAATTTATTTTTTCCAACCCTAACCCACACCGTACGGGCTCAATATTTAGGCTTATTCAAGGTGTAGAGGGAAAAAGGAGAAAAGTATATAGGTGAAAATTAGTTTAAAATAACTATATAACCATACATCAAACATATGTCACTGCAAAAAATAAGCTCAAAATAAAAATTAAATACATTCAGGGTTATGTGTCACACCTTCAGAGCATGTTGAAGCACATGGCTTGATTTTATAAACACATTATACAGATGTTAATCATGACTCATAGCAATATCGCATGCAGAGATAGAAGGGCTTCAAATCAGGAAAACAATGTTGCGATATTTTTGCTCTTGCGGGAAATTTTTTTTCAGAACACCATACTTTACACCTTTACTGTTGGGAACAGTATGTAAAAAGTAAACTAATTCAGAATATTTGATTGACCGAGAATTAATATTGTATACAGTGCACTTAGGATGAGAATAGCAAGGCATATAATTTTGAACATGTGATCAATTGAGGAACCAATGAATACATAAAGCATACAAGAAATACATAAAATAAATATATCAGCATAACTCACTCCAACACTTCAAAGGATGTTAGTACTAGGGATGAAAAAAACGTTTTTTTCAATGACCTTGTTTTTTTCAAAAACAACGTTTTTTAAATAAAAAAACTTTTTTCTTTTTTTTAAAGGGAGGTTTTTTCAAAAGCTCCCAGATATGGTCATGGGTCAACATGTACAGGTACATTAGACAACTGGCAGTACTTTGTGATGTTATACATAGCCACAGAATGGCTGTGGAGCCATGGAATAGCATTATAAGTGGTGATTTATGTCAAAAATGAGGTTATAAGAGCAGGCAAATACATTGGCAGTGACGTATCACACTGTACAGCTTTATGGGGGCACATTGGCTGGATATTATATACTACACTAACATATCACGGCTTATTATGACACAATAGCATAAACAAATGGAAGGTTTCACACTAAAAATGCCTCAAAACCAGTGAAAACAACCACCAATGGTAATGGGCATGTGAAATTGCGCGCTTGTGTGCAAAAAAAATGCAAAATACCTAGTGCTACGTACTAACATTTTAAAAAAACAGTTTCGATGCCTGTTTTTTTTAAAAACGTTGTTTTTTAAACGGTTAAAAAAACACCGGCCATCCCTAGTTAGTACTACAAAAAAACTTCATCAAAAATCTATGTTAACATAAGCCCTTGAACATGAATATTATCCCCAAGTCCCAACACAAAAATCCTAGTTACTGCAGATCCTTGAATAAGCCCCCACTCATCAATATACCCCATTTACCACACAAAAAAAATGAAACCCCTCTGAGATGGAAAAGCTGATGAAAATGTATTTTACCCGAGTGTAAGTACTTGTTCTATTGCATCCCCATTTGTGCAGTAAATTAATCAAACATTTTAGTGGTAAATTTGACAAAACACCATCCCCCACTTGAATAACAACACAGTCAAAAAATCTATAGAGAAATAAACCCCTAGGGACTTACTTGAGGACTCGCAGTATAACCACAAAAATCTAGATTTTTTATTTTAATATGGCTTTTAATTCATCTATATGCCCGCACTACGATTTTAGCGTAAAATGGGAGGAGTAATTCTGACTCCAGCGATTATAAAATCGAAAATTCGGGCAGCTTAAAAAATCGAGTTTTGTCAACCTAGTCCCAACCGACTGCCGCTTTTTGGTCCCCATCCCAATTCTGACAAATGTTAACGTTAACCCGTCCGGATCCCAAACATTCCAAACCTCAACAACACGACGCCCGTTAAACCCTTTTGCAAATCGCCAACAGAATCGCTTTTAAAAATTGCCTTAAAAATAGCACTTTGAATGTCTGGCCCGAGAAGGGGGAGGTAACCGCCCCCCCCCCTGCTTATGTTTTTGTTGGCTGGAGAATACAATATTCTACTCGGCGGACAGCACACATAGTATGAAAAACCTACCATAATTTTTTGAATAAAATTTTGAGATAAATTTCAAAATTAATCAATTTGTAATAAAAAAATAAATATAATGATAAAAAATGCATAATTTTTGGTTCATTATTCAGATGGGTTATGGTAGGTATTCATACAAGTGTGATGTCCGCCGAGTATACTGAAAACACGTTCCTCAACAACCGCGTAAACAAAACGGTTGAAAACTAGCACAATGTTTAAAAAACCTAGTTTTGATTTATTGTGCCTACACACCAGGGGTCTCCAGGATTTTGGCCCTCGCGGGGGCTGGATAGATAGCAAATCGCTCCTCCGGGGGGATAGATAGCTGGAAAATTTTTCTTGGGGGGGGCTGGCGGGGGGGCTTGGGGGGGGGGGGCTGGCGGGGGACCAATATATAGGCTTTTTCAAGGTTAACAAGGCAGAAGGGGGAAAAAATCGCTAATAATCAGTTAAAAGTAGCCAAAAGTAGGTATAAAATGGCTAAAAATAGGTATATAACCGTGTACCATAAATCCTCGAATAAGTCCCCCAGGGAGTTATTTTTTCGTCGGAATTTTTTGAGGGGGGACTTATTCGAGGGGGGAGTTATTCGAGGGGAGGAGTTATTATTTCGTCAGAATATTACGTCAAATACATTATCAATATATTATATGAATGGGGTTCAATTCATACATGAATCCGTATTTAATGCAATGAAATCAATGCTAGTGAACATAAAGTGCAAAATAATACATTCTTTTTAATATACACAGATCTTTAGAGCGTTTTTATACATTACGTCTTTCCCACCACAGAAAGTACGGGGGAGTTAATCGAGGGGGGAGTTATTTTTTCCTCAGTCAGCTAACAGGGGGGAGTTATTCGAGGGGGGGAGTTATTCGAGGGGGAGGACTTATTCGAGGATTAACGGTATATAACCGGAAAGCATGATTTTGAAGGTGAAAAACTATAAAAAGGTGCGAAATTGGTGATTTATAAGTGTTGATTTATGTCAAAAATAAGGTTATAAGAGCAGGCAAATACATTGGCAGTGATGTATCACACTGTACAGCTTTATGGGGGCACATTCAAGGACGTATCCAGGGGGGGGGGGGGCGGGGGGGGGGCTGCAGCCCCCCCCCCTTCCCGGGGTGAGACCTAAAAAGTACCGGAAAATGCAACTTTTCATGTATATTTTTCGATGCTTCTCAAAAATTTTGCGCGCAAGCGCGCAATGTTCTCCCCATGCATTGTATTTTCAGCAGATCGGTCCCTGTAAACCAAGATCCTTGGAAATGAGCATATTTTTGCGACTTTCGCTGAATTGTATGCATATTTACATACATAATAAAGCGGTTCCTGTCGCTGGCGCCAACGCCAATAACGCCATGGCGTGGCGCCTTTGTATGGCGCTAGCGCCAAAACGCCTTTCCGTCCATATTACGGAAAAATTTTAGGGGGGGGGGGTTATTCAAGTGGGGGATCGTGTTTTGTCAAATTTATCATATCATGGCTTATTATGACACAATAGCATGAACACATGGAAGGTTTCACACTAAAAATGCCTCAAAAACAATGAAAACAACCACCAATGGTAATGGGCATGTGAAACTGTGGGCTTGCGTGCAAAAAAATGCAAAATACCTAGTGCTTAGTACTAACGTTTAAAAAAAACGGTTTCGATGCCTGTTTTTTTTAACGTTTTTTTTTTAACGGTTAAAAAAACACCGGCCATCCCTAGTTAGTACTACAAAAATCTTCATCAAAAATCTATGTTAACATAAGCCCTTGAACATGAATATAATCCCCAAGTCCCAACACAAAAATCCTAGTTACTGCAGATCCTTGAATAAGCCCCCACTCATCAATATACCCCATTTACCACACAAAAAAAATGAAACCCCTCTGAGATGGAAATGCTGATGAAAATGTATTTTACCCGAGTGTAAGTACTTGTTCTATTGCATCCCCATTTGTGCAGTGAATTAATCAAACATTTTAGTGATAAATTTGACAAAACACGATCCCCCACTTGAATAACAACACAGTCAAAAAATCTATAGAGAAATAAACCCCTAGGGACTTACTTGAGGACTCGCAGTATAACCACAAGATTCCGAATGTAGTATTTAGTTAATTTCATAGTAAGTTCAATAAACTGCTACAGGAAAGACACACACACAAACTAATTACCAATCATAAGTACCTTAACTACTCAGCCAAACAGATCCATCAAGCAAAGGGCAGCCAGCGCAAGGACACAGCACTGCTCAGCAGAAATGGGACAGGGGCCATTTCAGCACCACAACTCGGCACTGAGACACATTTGCACCCACCAGCTGAAAGATTAGTGGACAGGATAAAGTGTAAAGAGATAGCGAATTTTTTTTATCTAGGTATAGTGAGTTTCAAAGGTAGGATTGGGGGGGGGGTTGAGGGGTGTATTTTGGGCCCCTTTTTAGCGATTCTTCTTTCTGCACCTCTAAAAGCTAATACATTTGACCCATGCAGCCCCCTCCCCAATTTTTCAGCTATCCATTCCCCCAGAGAGGCGATTTGCTATCTACCCGCCCCCCCCCTTCACGGGCCTCCGCAAACAAGCAGCCCCCCGCTCAAAAATCCTGGATACATCCCTGCGTATATAGCTAGAAATAGCAGTGGTCAAATCTCAAAATTGGCAAAGCGACGCGAAAAAGAGCAACTTTGGGTGAAAACCGTGGGAAATCGCTAAAAAATCGCCCCACGGAATAAATAGCTGAGCAATTTCGGAGGGGGGGGGGGTTGGGCGCTTTACATCACCACTTCCACGATCCAGTACCCACAAAAACACATCGACAGCAATTAAACAAACCAGTGTGGATGAAAGCGGTCCAATGGCAACAAGGCAGCGACATGGACACAGAGTTGGCACAGCGCCAAAACGCAGCACTGCAGCCGTTTGCACGCACGAGCTGTAAAAAACACGGATGTAAGGAATAAGACAAAGTGTCACATATCGTATAGAATCTGGATACCCAGTTCAAATTGCGTTGGGGAGGTATATGATGTGAAACATATTTGCACACACGACAAACAAAATTTCGCCATATCTCACAGCCAGGGGTATCTTGAATTTCGACCCTCTGAGTGGTTGGATAGATAGCAAATCGCTCCTCCAGAGGGATAGATAGCTGAAAATCTTTCTGGGGGGTTGGGGGGGGGGGGTTGTGGTGGTTCGATAAATATGAGTATACAAGAGCATTTAGTGCTGAAAACATCTGAAAATAGGCAAATAGGAACCAGAACTATCATTTTGGAAGTGAAAGTCTATAAAAAAGGTATGAAAAATCGCGATTTTAAGCTAAAATTGGGGTGTAGTTCCTCAAAAATCGCTCCAGATAGGTAGATAGCTGGGCGATTTGGGGGGGGGGGGCGGGTTTGGGGGTAGTAGCCATAAATTTTGCCTCCGGTATAGATAGATAGCTGAGCGGCCTGCGAAATAGATAGATAGCTGGGCGGTTTGGGGGGGGGGGGTAACCCCCCCTCACATTCGAGACCACTGCTCACAGCTTTTTGTAGATTCTCACACTTTCAGATTTTATTAGGTTTTTATCTATCCGTCCAGAGCAACCCAACCCAACGATTTGCTATCCATCCAACCCCCCGGAGGGTCACAATCTAGCCTACCCCTGAATTACTAAATATCAGGCAACAAATCAGCATCAACGAACCAGTGTGCATCCAATCAGCGCAGAGTGCAGCCAATCAGCGCAGAGCCAGAACACGGCTCCGAAGCTCCGCCCCCCGCACCCAGCTGAGAGGAAAAAGGACGAGGTGTGAGGGACAAAATGTGAGAGACGAAATGAGTTTATGGGACCATGTAGAGTCGGATGGAAGCACACTGGAAAATGGTGAACCCTGCTATATTGGATCTTTCAGATGACGCGATACCCCAATACAATGTACCGATAATTTTATATTTTTATGGCTTTTGATTCATCTTTATCCCCACAGAAGCGATTATTGCGAAAAAATGGGAGTAATTTTGAATCCAGCGATTTTTTTTAAAATCGAAAATCAGGGCAGCTTAAAAAATCGATTTTTTTCAACCAAGTCCCAACCGACAGCCGCTTTTTGGTCCCGAGCCCAATCCTGACAAATGTCAAGATATACCCATCCGGATACCAAACATTCCAAAATTCCAAACCTCAAAAACACGACACCCGTTGAACACTTTGGCAAATCGCCAACAAAATCGCTTTAAAAAATAGCCTTCCCGACACCTTAAATGCCTGGCCCGAGAAGGGGAGCCGCCGACCCCCCCCCCCCCCCCAACCCCTCCTTATGGCATTGCGGACTTGAAAATACAATGTTTCTGCAAGGGGTCTCCTATGGCGCGGGTTGGGGGGGGGGGGCTGCCCCCCCCCCAAATCCGCCACTATCTATCTATCCCCGAAGCCGCTCAGCTATCTATCTATCCCGAGGCAAATTTTTGGCTACTACCCCCAAAGACCCCCCCCCCAAATCGCTCAGCTATCTATCTATCTGGAGTGGTTTTTGAGAAATTTTGCCCCAATTTTTGCTAAAATCACCAATTTTCGTCACTTTTTATAGTTTTTCACCTTCAAAATCAGGCTCTCCGGCTATATGCATGGTCATATGCCTGTTTTTAGCCATTTTAAACCTACTTTTGGCCACTTTTAATGATTATTAGCGATTTTATCCCCTTTCGGCCTTCTATGCACTGAAAAAGCCTATATATTTTGCGAACCCGTCACAGCCCACAGCTGAAATAAGAATAGAATCGCAAATGTTTTGTGAAATACATAGGTGCATCAGAAAGTGAGGGGGGGGGGGATTTGTCCACACAACTATAAAATTGTGATAGTGAAAGGGAACATTGATCTACTGAAAAAAAAATGAAAAAGTTGGACGAGTGCCAACGCCAACGGCGCACTGCAGGGACAATACGCAGTCCAACAAACAAAAAAATAGCGACCAAATATTCACAAAATACAGAAAAACCCTCCAAAACACACCAGTGTGGACGTGGCCAGAATAATTACACATCAAAGTACGCAACCAGTGGAAGATTGCTGCAGAAAAACTGCAAGCTGCGAGTGAGTGATGAACTGAGGAAAAAATATTTGCACAACACTTCTTTTTTAGGCTGTAAAACCGTGTAAACATGATATTTGCCCAGTGGCATGGGTGTCAATGGATCAAATCATATAATTTGAATACATAACAGCCTTATAACCAGGGGTTTCCAATGGGGGGTTGGGTGGGGGTTACCACCCCCCTCAAACGGCCCAGCTATCTAACTATCCCGGAGCCAAAAATTTGGGGAAAATTTGAGGCAACTACCCCCTAAACCCACCCCCCCCCCCCAAAATCCCTTAGCTATCTATCTGGAGCGATTTTTGAGAAACTATACCACAACATTTCGCTCAGAATCGCTATATTTCATACCTTTTTATAGATTTTTCACCTCCAAAATCGCTAGTTCTTGTTCCTTTTTACTTATTTTCAGCTATTTTTAGTACCATATGCTCTTGTATGGCCATTTTGAGCTATTTTACACCTACTTTTAGCGATTTTTCTCCCCTTTCTTCCTTGTACACCCTGAAAAAGCCTATATATCGAACCCCCGTAACAAGGCCTAATAGCCTTATCCCAGATTCAATTCAAACAACACCACACAACCGCTATCCCGAGACAACCACGGAAGCAAAAATAAAATAAACCAACACTAAAATAGGCATTCCCTCAGCGACCGTCACAGAACAGCAAACCGTTAAGATTCGTAATCTGGCATCGTGCCAAATTTGCCCCGAAATTCAAAAACGACTAAGCGCCAGGCGTCACCGCCAGAGACGAAAAGCCTACGCGAAATTTCAAAAAGCTTAAAAGCGAAGCAAATTGGCAGATTAAAAATAAGACGAGAAAAAAATTGTCTGCACAAAAAAAAAACAGACCAATAATCACGACGGCAGCCGACCCAGACAATTGAAAACAGTGCATTATAAAGTTAAGCGACAATATTCGGTTTCGAAATGACTAGATAATTTCTGGGATCTACCAAAATGACCCCAATCACCGAAAAACGCAAACATAATGGAGAGTTTTTCCTGGGATTGCCCGTAAATAAACTTGGCGGCCGGCCAAAAACTGCTGGCCAAAACCTATTTCGAAATCGCTGTAGGTAAAAAAAATGATAGGCAAAAAAAACAGGTATATCGATAAAATAGCGATTATTAAGGCAAAATGGAGCTAATTTTAGGAACTTTGAGCATTATGAGCACTTTTACTTTCATTTGTGCAATACTAACCACCAAACTTGGACGTGTGCCAAGTTTACATACGTTCCCCGATCCAGTTTTTCCGTTGTTTTTTTAAAATTTATTTTATTTTCTCATTTTTTTGCGCGACGAATGATGTCATATGATTGCTGATTGGTTCGTTTGTAAGGTTTTTTGACGGGATTATGGCCCTACACACTCTAGTTTTCACCGTAACTCGTGTGAAAACTGAAATGGCCACATGGCCACATCCAGCCTACTCTTATTGTATGCTATACGTGTTTTAGTTTTCAAATTTTAAAACTTTAACGTTCATAATCAAATTATATCAGTCAACTGTGTTCATTAATTTGCACTTAAAAAAAATTTCAGTTAACACACGAAGTCGCGGTGAAAACTAGTGTGTGTAGGCACTATGGTGACAGCCTAACACAGCCCCAATGCAAAAAAATAAGTAAAACCGTCCCCCACTGTAGTTATTCATTTAATATACATTATTTAGTGTAAAATTGGTGAAATTGAGGTAGTCCTAGAACAACACTCATCTGTTAGTTATCTAATTTACTTTAGACTATGTACTTTTCAAGACACCTCTGACAACATACATTTTTTTGTGTGTAGCATTTTGAAAATTTTGGAAGAACTCATAAGAAATGTTCTAAAAATGTACCCAACCACACTTTATTTACAGACCTGGAATTTAGGAATTTTTGTGTCATAATCTGTGCATAGCATTTCATAGATAACAGTGAGGGTTATGGTATTTTGTAACACATTTACAACACTGTAGACAAAATGTTAAAGAAAAGAATAAATAAATGATTAAACTGTATGTCTTGTGGTGATAAAGGTTCCTTCCAAATGATTTGAATCAATATTGTATTTAGCTCAATGAATTTAGCTGTGAACACCTCAGCATTATCACACATCACTTTTCCATCACCAATCACTTTAAGGCTGCCTGTCTCCTTCTATTCAAGGTGTTAGCAATTAATTGCCTCATTCTATCAGCTTGCAGTCTTCTCTGTTCTATCAAATTCTGTGTTGCTGTTTGGCCAGTAACCTGTGATGCTTCTGCATTGTCATCAGTTTGCCTGAAATGAAACAAATGTGTGACAGAAAGGTGAGGTGCCTGTAAAATTTGTCAGCAAATTAGTTTTGGAACTGTGCATAGATATAAGGTTTACATTCAAATTTTTCAACACTGATTAATCTATTTGAAACACATTTAAGTTTAGTGGGATGAAATTCCTTTTTATCTTCAGGAACATGGCAGAATCCTCATTCCAGTAAATTGAAATGGATTCAAACCTGATTCATCAGCTTTGAAAAATTTTACAGTAAACATGTGTATAGGCACATTATCAATTAACTTGTTTCTCCAGCCAAGATGCAACCCTTCTCCACCACTGCCACCAGACTTCCCTTCACCCCCAGAACTGCCAGAATTTCCACCAGATTTTCCCAGGCCTCCAGAGCCACCTTGGCCACCATTGTTGCCAGTAGCTCCACCAAGATTGCCACCAAAGCCAGCAGAATTGCCAGAATTTCCACCAGATTTCCCCAGCCCCCCAGAGCCACTCAAAGCACTGGCTATGTTGCCACCCAAACCAGCAATATTGCCAGCATTTCCACCAAAATTGCCCACATTGGGAATGCCATTGCCAGCGTTTCCACCAAAATTGCCCACATTGGGAATGCCATTGCCAGCGTTTCCACCAAAATTGCCCACATTGGGAATGCCATTGCCAGCATTAGCTGTGATGATTTTTGGTTATTATGTCTAGTGGCTTTATTGTGTGCCTAAATGATTATAGAATTTACATAAATAAATGAGCTAAAAAGATTTTTACCTACTGTGTATTCTCATTATGAGAAATTATCCAATCTGGATGCTTTCCTCCAAGTATCCTAAATATTTGCTTTTAGACAAACAATTAGGCATTTTTTTGTAATAAATCACATTCCTCCTTCAATCACCACAAATCTGACCAGTCAGACAATTCAATGCAAGAAATCTGACAAACCTGGCACCCTGGACTTTATCTTATCCACAGTGGCACCTGGCACCCTGCCAATACTGCTAGTCCCCAAAGCCAATCCACCAGCACCACTGCCGGCACTGGGCAAACTGCCAAGTGCTGCTGCACCCCCACCAATTGCAGCACCGGTGCCAATTGCTGATGCCACATTGGCAGCCTGGAGTCAATTCCGCAAGTGGAGAAGTAAGGAACCATTTGAGAAGTGAGAACTGATATGAGAAGTGAGAAGTGAAATGAGAACTAAAACTTTTGGGTTGTTTCTAACTTTTTACTTATCATTTTATTTCTCACTTCTCATTTTACTTTTCACTATAAACTTCCTATTTACTTCTCGTTTTACATATCATTTTACTTCTCATTCTGCATTTTACATGCATTTCACATCTTATATTACTTCCCACTTTTCATTTTACCTCTAACTTCTCATTTTACATCTCAATTCTTGTTTTACTTCTGATTTTACTTTTCAGTTCTCATTTTGTCCCTCACTTCTCATTTCTCACTTCTCAAACAGTTATTTACTTCTCCACTTGTGGAATTGGCACCTGGCCAGCTGCATTGCCACTGCTGCCTGCTGAACTAGCTGCATTGGCTACACTTAGCCCTAGCCCCACACCATTGCTGGCTTTTGTCCCTGCACTGCCTGTGTAGGTTGGTGTGCATGTCAGTGTGGCAGGATTTTTGGTGGATTGTCAATGGCAAATGAAATGTGATGTTGTCACCTCACCAGCAGACACAGCGCCCAGTACACCGCCAGTGACTGCAGCCGCAATGGCTCCACCAGTTGCACTGTTTCCACTGCCACTATTTCCTGCTTTATCTGTGTATTTCAGTGACGTCATGTGAAAATCATCTGGACACATCACATTTGTGAGCACAAACCTGCATTTTTTATTTGGCCAAGGTGAAGGCCTTCACCTCCACTTTTGCCCTCTAGTCCACCAAGGCCACTGCCACCGGAGCCTCCAGAATTTGGCATGTTTCCAAAACCTTTGCATTGTTGGGAAACTTTACTTGTTATTTGTTTAGATGTGTTTGAATAAACCCATGTTTTTCATGGCAGTTTTTTTCTTGAGAATGTCAAATGTTTTGAGTATGTCATGTAAAGATGTCAATCAAAATATTAAAAAGTTTTATTAGTAAACTTTTGACATTTGCATTGCAATTGACAAAGTTATTTTGCATGACATTCAGCACTTAACACCTTACAGGTTGTGTGACTGGCAGCAGGGGCCTATCTATTCAAGGAAATATGAATTTGCTCCAAAACAAACCTCCACTACCTCCACTGCTGCCTCCTAATCCACTGCCCCCACCAAAATTTGGCACATTTACATTTGAATTGACAGGAATGCCAGGAAGAGAATTCAAATTCGATTGAACATTGTTGACATTTGGCAACTGGTTATTTGTTGGTTGAAAGTCAACTGTGTCTGGCTGGTTGACATTTTCATCCAATTTTGTTGGATCTCTCTTTTCATCATTTCTCACAGTGTCTGTTTTACTGCTTTGCGTGGTTGTGGTAGTTGTAGTAGTTTTCTGGTCACATCTGATTTGACCCATATTTATGTTGTACAAATCGTTGTCACCAGTGTTGTGGATATTTGAAAAGTAGCGGAATAGACGCTCTGAACTGGCCAGATTACCGTTTTGGAGGTCCAGTTTTTCACCGGCGCCAATTTTCTGCAATTATGTAACTGAATAAATTATAAAATACATATAATATTTTTTTTATTTTCTGGGGTCAAAACGTAACATGAAATTCAAAACCTGAAAAGGAGGCGAAAGGGTTTCTGCGTTAACTGAAGACGATTTCCACAAATTTGTCACTTTTACATAATACTCAACCCAACACTGATGCTTGTAGTGGGGCATGCCTAATACGCACATCTGCCCGTTACGCACATTTGCCCATTTTTTGTTTTTGACACTTTTTCAAGTGATTTTCAGATATTAGTGATCTGAAAAAAGTTGCGCAATGACATTAGTGAACTTTTGTCACTTCACTCATATCTGAAAATCACTTGAAAAAGTGTCAAGTGAAAAAAACGGGCAAATGTGCGTAACGGGCAGATGTGCGTATAAGTGCACCCTCCTTGTAGTATCCCACTCCACGGTATCCTACAAGCATCAGTGTTGGGTTGAGTATTATTGTTGGGTTATAGTAAACCCGCCTATTTCAAGTTGAATGTTGCTGGCGAAATAAAAAACCTGGCGGGTATTTCGAAGATATACGGTAAGTTCTATGAACTAGCGTTATCATAGCTCCGTGTAAATACATTTGAGGTGTCTGCTTCTAAAAGTCGAAAACCCCAAAAAGTATTTTTCAAATGTGACACTTTAAATCGGAGAAATTGACGTTGAAAAAAGTGGAAAATGATGAAAAATTTGGGTGACCAAAACAATATGCCGTTTCTGCTCTTTACTAACTTTAAGATATTTGGGAGTTTCGACTTATAGAGACACTTGACGCCTCACTTGTTTAAAAAATGCCCAAAAAACATCAAATGAATTCTAACAGCTGAAGATTCTCCAATGTACATCTGCGAAGTGATGGCTGAATGTGAACAACACTGCACGCTATAGTGGAAGCGGCGGGAACGACCCTGCAAAAAAGTATTTGCACAGATTCGAGATATGGTTTTACACAATGATTAATTGCGAATGGATAATTTTGCAAATGAATAAGTGACAATTGACAATGGTGCCAATTGTCGCTCGGCGCCCCTTTTTCTGTCGTTTTTCCATCGCTAGTGACAACTAAACTTACAAGTGACAAGTATTGCCATTATCAAATTGACTTGTTACTTCACTTATCACAAACCACTTGTCCTTTCACTTATCCACATGCAAAAAATTGTCACAAATCGAATGACAAAATAAAAACAACAGAAAACAAACAGTTTTTCTCCTTCTCAATTTGAACACGAAGGTATTGGGCGGGCATTTTGGCATCCACAATCCAGTGTACTGGCATCGTGCCAAAATTGACATTATTTCATCGCAATTCGCCGGGGCGCATTGCAATTTGAGGTAGCCATCGATATTTTCCAGCGTTTGATGCCATTCATTCAGTGAATTGCATCCGTGCTCTGGGGGCGGGATTTGGCCATCTGCCAAACCTAGATTTTGGGGTTGTTTTAAATAGGACCAAATTTTGCAAGTATTTTAGAAAAGTGATAAGAAAAATGCAGAGTTGTGCAAATACTGGTATTTTTCGAAAACGTAAAAATACCCCCCCCCCCTCGTTTGACCCCCCCCCCCCTCTCGAGACCACTATGAAACAATCACCCCCCGGGGGGTATTTCAAGGAAATACGGTATATATTTATGGGTCAATCGCTCAATCTGCACCACTTTCTGTTATAAGTGTGGCCAAATACAACTACGCTGGTGATTCTGGGGGAGCCCCAGACATTGTAAAATGCCTTGTAAAATGTCAAATGGCATGCAAAGTGTCTAAAGTCATGCAAAATGTCCTGGAAGGTGGCAAATCTTACCTATTTTGCTGGGCATTTTACATGAGTTTTGACATTTGCATGAAATTTACATTTTACAGGGCATCGTACTGAATCTAGGATTGGCACTAGAGCTTGCACTCGCCCTGCCAGTTTCAAAACGTGAGATACTCACAGTTGTTGCAAGTGCGTCGTCGGAATTCATCACAAAAAAATTAATAAACGCAAGGCTCCGCAAACAGACAAAAAGGTTTCTGTGTTCAGCATTTGAACACATTTATGAATATTTATGTACACAGTATTCCATGTGTAAGTGCAAGCGTGCAGTCACTTTTTTCATACACCGCTTTTCTGTATGTATACATGTTACGTTTATGCAAAAACGTAAGAATATTGTTGGCTGCAGCCTGCAGGTGGTACGGCCCATTTGAACATGTGCACGTGTGAACGATCACAAGTTTTTTTACGTTTTCCCTAGTACCCGGGTATTTTGGTCAGGAAAACGTAACAAAACGTAATGAAATTTTTCGAAAACGTAAACGTAAGTATAAATACTCGAATAACCGGATATTTCGGGTAAACGTAAATACGTTTTTCCAACTCTGGAAAAATGGTAAGTAGTGAGGAAAATGATAAGTCACAGGTTTTTGGATGGGGCTTTGGGGCGACGGCAAATGCTACTGAATTTATCCCAAGCAGTGCATTGCGTTGGCGAGGGTTTTAGGTTTTATGTGGCTTTATTCTAAGCTCTCGACTTCTCGCATTGCACTAATAAATAACAACAAAACAAGACATAACTCAACAGCGCATTTCACGACCACAACACAACAAATTCCCCCTTTAACTGAAAGGGGTATCACTTGGGCGACATGTGGGGGGTTTTCAATAAGGGTTGCGTATGTGCGCTATCATTGTCACTGCCCCCCTCCACATCTTCAAACACTTCTTCAACGGTTCGGTCAAATTTTTTTCCCGACTTATCAAGGTTCGGCTCGAGTGTACCATGGACTTCCCAAAAGGTTAACCTATCCTCCAACACTTTTACATTCGCTTTCAAAGAATCAATTTCAGCTAACAAATCATCATTACTATCACAAGCGGCCTTAGAAGATACTTTCAAAGCCTTGAAACGCCCCTTGACACGGCTGTATTTGGCCCGGTGTGCCTCCAGGATCTCCAAATCGGCTTGGTGAGCAGTTTTGGACTCGTTGAGTTTGCCTTTCAGCCGCAACTTGTCGCTTTTGAGAGCCGAAATTGTCTTGCTACACGACTCCAGATGTCCACGGAGCGTGTTGATTCTCTGAAGTACAGTAACTGGTTTGAATATAGGGCATAAAAAAGCCACGTGGACCGAAAAAATTTGACTGAACATAGAGCACAAAAAAGCCGCATGGACTGAGAAAAAGTTAAAATGACAAAAAAGTACGCTGCACGTAAACTCGAGTACGCAAGTCATGTCAACTGGCAATGGAACCACATGTCAACTGGAAATGGAAGAAAACAACAAACATCTTTATCGTGTTTGGACTCCTCCTTGAGTTCAAAAAACTTTGCAGCGTAATCGACTGGGGTGGAATAAAGCGTAGCGTGTGGCGGCACGGCGGCGACACGTGGATCAGGTACATGTCCATGAAACTGCTGAACGGCCGGAATATACTGCCGATTCATGGATTCTCGAGAAAGCGGATTCATGATTTCAGTTTTCAATGGAAAAGTTCCTCTCGAAAGCATACGTGCCATTTTCACGCACTGACACGCTACTGGGAAGAAAAAAGTGAAAGTGACATGCGCGTTACCCCACGCATTGTGAAATACCAGTAAAATTGCCAAAAAATCTAACTGCGTGAGTAAAAAGCGTTAACAGAAACTTAGATTGATGGTTTGAGAGGGGAATTGATATCTGACATCGATAATTTCCAGACAAAACGTTGTGCCACGGTAAACGTTTTTCCACAGTGGTCAACAACTAGCAACGTTGCATCAGAAACCGACACCACGACATACGGACCCTCAAATTTTGGCAAATTTTTCTCCAATGACAAAATTTTCACCATTACGCGATCCCCTGGAGAAAAGGTAGTATTGTGACGTGAATCGAAACTTCGTTTGTACATGGCACGGTTTTTGTCGCTTTGAGTTTGTGCAACTAAACGAGCAGATTGTGGATCGATGCTACGCGCCGCTGAGAAAAAGAGGTTCCAATGTGGCAAATGGCCAAAAACTATGTAGAATGGACAACATCCTGTCATTCTATTCATGGCCATGTTGCATCGCAGCGTGGCCAAAGGAACCAAGTCCCACCATTTCTGGTGGGGAAACTCTCGACTGCAAAATAACAATGCCTCTCGCAAGGAACGATTGGCTCTCCAGGAACGATTGAGTAACTCCAAATGTTTGGCACAAAATTCGAACATCTGAGTTGAGAAATTCCGTGCCTCGATCTGAGATGATAACCCGAGGCGCCCCGCAGAACATGAATACATGATTATACAGTACTTTCGCAATAGATACGGCGGAAAGGGAGCGTACAACAGCTGTAATCATATAGCGGGACAGTGCATCCACTGCAACAAAGATTTTCTGCTTGGAATTTTTATCATAGTGAACAGTGTCAACATGAAAAACATCAAACGGCTGCGAAGGTGTGACTACATTTCCCAATGGGCTAGAATTCACTCGGTGCGGTTTAATAGTCATGCATTCAGAGCACTGCTGACAAAAATTCAAGATATCCTGCTTCATGCCTGGCCAGGCAAAATATTGGCATAGGAGATCCAAAGTCCTATTTTGACTGCCATGGCTCGCATACACACCCAAGTGCGCTTGCAATAAACACGCATGTTGCCATGACTTTGGCGGCCATATAGACAAATGTCGAGATTGAACTGGAGCGCGAAAATACAAGACTCCATCAATCACATAAGCGTCAAGTACTGCATCCTTATCTGATTGCAAGGTGGAAATAACTTGTGATAATTCCTTGTCGGAGCGTTGTATGGCTTTCCAATCAATTTCAGCACGCTGAGACAGCACAGGATCACCGTAAGCACACACAGGAGGACTGGAAGCGTGGGTCACAAGTCCGCTCACTAATTCGGCGGGCTTTTTCAACTCGTCAGGGCCAAATTCAGTTTCAGAAATTGGATTACGAGACAAAGCATCAGCAACCATATTCTGAACTCCCGGGCGATGGACGAAGGTAGTCACTTTATCCTGAACGAATATTGCCCAACGAGCCAATTTAGAATGATGCGGGCTGCGTAAAACCTGTTGGATCCCGCTGTTATCAGTAATCACAGTAACTTTCTGGCCCTCCAGATAGTCGGCAAAGCGGCGTAACGCCCAACAAATACACAGTGCTTCCAAAGATGCAGCTGAATAGGTGGTGTGCGGATGTGTCAGCCGTTTCGAAATGTACGATATAGGATGAATTTTGCCATCATCGCCATACTGGGATAGAACGGCACCCAGTCCAAAACCACTAGCATCAGTCTCCAGTATGAACCCCCGGGGGTCATCAAAAACAGGGTGTGCCAGAACAGGTGATGTGGATAACAAAAACTTAAGTGTATCCCAAGAAGTGAGCATCTCCTCTGTCCATTCAAATGGTGTGTTCCCATTTTTAGGCACATGTCCTTTCAAAACAGAGTACAGAGGTGACGAAATACGACTAAAATTGGGAATAAAATGCGAATAGTATATACACTTGCCCAGAAAACGCCTCAAATCCTGTTTGGTGTGGACCTTGGGTTGCTCGATAACTGCCCGATATCTGACTGGTGCGGGGGTGATACCTTTTGAAGATATCTGGTGCCCCAAATATTTCAACTCAGAGGCAAAAAACTTACATTTTGCGGGCTGAATTTTCAAATTAGCCCAGCGAAGCCTCTCAAACAGCTTCCTAAGATGGGCAAAATGATCATCGACAGTGAAACTGCTGCATAAAATGTCATCGATATACGCCCGGACCCAGGGCGTCGAGGGGTCGTCATTGAGACCAGATAAAATTAATGTCATGAGGCGGGAAAAAGTCGCACCGGCATTCACAGTACCGAACGGCATTCTGGTGTAACGAAATTGTCCTAAACTGCAAACAAAAGATGTACGCTCACGAGTCTTGTCATCTGAGAGGGGGACGTTGTAGTAGCCATGACGAATGTCCAAAGCAGAAAACACCTTCCGCCCTGAAAATTCAGACAACAACTCGGCAATGCGGGGCAGAGGATAAGAATCAATCTTGGTAATCAGATTAACTAATTTAAAATCCACGCAAAATCTGAAATCCGACGTCCCCTTGGGGGCTATCGTGATAGGGGACGCCCAAGCGCCATTGGATGGCTCTATGATGCCCTCTCTCAGCATGGACGCGATAGTTTTGTGGATGAAAGGCCTCTTATGACGTGCTTCATATCTGGCGGCTTGTTTGATAGGAGGTTGAGAGGGATCTGTGATGATTTCATGTGTCAACAATGGTGTCTTGCCGACATCGTAATCAGCGCAACTGAACACATCATGGAAATCAGTAATCAACTTGAAAAAACGTTCTTTTTGGGCTTCAGACAGTGAAATCTGTATGTCATCCTTCAACTTTGTCCAAATGTGCTGGGCTCGCTGGCTTGGTGTAGAAGGTATTTCTTCTGCTTCAAGTGCCATTGGCGCGCCTTGGGATTCAGGTGGGTTGGGCAAAACAATTGATGGCGCCATGAGGTTTTCATCACCATCCTCTTGACTATCGACACAGGGACAAATACCAAACGGAGCCATATAATCATTATGGGAAAAAATGGAAGAAAAATGTTTCCCTGGTGCATGGAATGCTGCACTTTCAAATATGTCGAAATGTGCTAAAGAACTTCCTTTCAAAATCTCCACTGGATAAGGGTTATTGTTAAACAGACTCAGGGAAAACTTCTGATGTCCCCGAACCGGTACAGAAGTATTATACATGGACAAACCATTAAACGGGATTTCTGTATTTGAAAAGAGCAGAATGGAGTTGATCCATCTCGAGGGATCCACATCTGCAGGCTTTTGAGGTATTGGTAGAGAATGAGAACACATCCCATGAGCTGGAACAAAAATTGACTTGACGGCTTTCACCATGTCAGAGAAAATGGACTTAAACTTCATTTCATTTTCTTCAACTTGTTGAACTACTTGTGGATGGTCGATGGGTACTTTCGCATCACATTTCTGGTCAAGTACAATCGGAATTAGCCAAGTGAGTTTCAAAAAGCTCATGACATCGGTGCCCAACAGAATTTCAGTCAGCGCGGACGGATTGTGATTTATTAAAAAAGTGGCGATGACTTTCCGCCTCACCCGGTCAATTGGGCTTACATGGTCGACAAAAAGTGGAACTTCGGACAGTTCACCATCCTTGGTCTGTCCATTGACTGTGTCAAGGCTTATCTCCGACTTTCGTAGAGATTGGTTAGAGTCGATTTTCGCTTGTGCGGCAATTTTCTCAAAAAGGGATAAGGGCATCAGCGACCTTGTGCATCCACTATCTAACAAGACCCTGCAGGGCACTCCTTCAATGTTCACCGAAGCATATACCAAAGGGCCATTGCTCGACCTAATAGTGATGCACAAATGCTGATTTGAACCTACTTCGCTGCGTGCTGAAACTCCATTTTCTACAGAAAACGATCCAAATTCATGAGATACATGCCGCCGATCAGAACACAAACAACCAGAAATTACATCACTATAATTGTTCACCATCATGTCATCAGAAATAACTTTATCGGTAATTTCACTCTGCTTGTTCGGGGTTGTCCCTCTCAAACACATTGGAGAAAAATTCTCCCACTTTGGAATCGCAGAGCTCTGAGATATGATAGGTAATGCATGTGCGAAATTTGATTTCCAGCGTGCAAACCCACCAGGATTCTCATTGTAGAGTTGGGAAATTCGATGGTGGAACTCAGTGACATAAGTGCTACATGGATCGCTTTCAGAATTCGCAGACCCCAGCTCAGTCAACTCAATTGTCTCTGCATCATTTGAATCATGTTTGTTCATATCACGCATGTCTGCAGCTGCTTTCACGGTGGGAATAGCCTGGCGCGGCATACTAGCGTCGTGGGTCTGTTGAGGTCCAAATCGACGCACCTGGCCGTACCCATCAGATTTGGTACTGGGCGGAAAATTAGTTTGGGTTGGAAAATTAGCCATTGGGGTTGGTGTGGGCGGCAATCGATCAGCGCGACACTGGCTTTTGCGATGTCCCACATGTCCCGGCCTGGGGCACCATGGGTCATTAGCGGACGCCTGCAACAACTGGCGGAATGAATTCCGTGGAGTGTTTGCATTCCTGGCAGGGTTTGGGGACACCGCAACTTTAACAAACTGAGAAAAATATTCCTCAATGACACGGATAGCGCGCGCCATCGGAACAGTCTGGGCGGAGAATTGCTTTTTGAAGCCGGCCATGACAAACTTGTCGAAGCGTGATGTGTCGTAGCGTGCCCAGAACTTTGCAGCCACAATTCCCTCGACAAAATGACGTGAATGGTTCACTGTCTGCTTCAAATCCACCGGAATTTTGGCCAGTAAACGAATGTAAAATTCCGACAAGCTCTCCGAGCGCCCCATCGCAGCGTTATCCCATTCAAGCATGGAATAACTGGAAGACTTATCTTTGAACACATCGGACAGAGACAACAAAACTTCCTCGTATGCTGGCGACGTTTCCGGCGTAAACAATGTGACAAAAACCTTGTATGCCTCACCAGACAACTTTGTGGAAAAAACATCTCTCCAATAGTGTTTCAACAGTTGTGGGTTGGAAATTGAGCTGGCTGTACTCAGAACATGCCGGTGCCATTCCGCGAATTTGACCACATCATTCTTGTCTTTGAAAATCGGAATTTTGTCCAGCAAATGAGATTTCACCAGCATCCACTGATGTAAAATGTCCAGATCAGTATTCTTCGACATTGCCTGAGGCGCCCTAGATAGATCATGCAAATGCCAGGGGTCGACATCATTTGTGGGATACACATTTTCACCGCCTTCACGCGGCCCGGTCAACGTTTGACTATCATTTTTGGGCACTTCATTTGACACACTGTCGGGCTTTCCTGGTGTAGGGGTTACTGTCACTGGTGCAATTGGGGCAACTTTTCCTGATTCCTCGGCAGTGGTGCCGAGTTTGCCAATCTGTCGCATTTCGCGAATTGCTACCTCAAACAAGTTTTCAACGCGACTAATCCGATCGTCAAATCTGCTCACTACACCCTGTAACATCGATGGCAACTTTCCAACTTCTCCAGCGTTTTCATCCTCCTCCGAAGGCACAAGTGGTGACTCCATAACATAATGATTTCCCGAAAAATGATCGACGAAAGCTACCTCACTCAAAAACTCTCCACGTGGAAAATGAAAAGATTCTACCAAAAATGGTGTATGTGGTTTCGGCGTAAGCAAATCGACATTCGGCACAAAAGCGGTAGAATATGCCCTGCTGGGCTGGCGACCACATTTGAACTGTTCAACACTGTAAAATGCCAACTGCGGTGCGGCAGGAATCCTAGGAGGGGGTGCCGACATGTCTGGCGACAATGGTGTCCCAGTCCTGTCCACTCGCACCGGGGGCAGCACAAACTGATGAAATGGCAAACTGTTCCGTGGCTGTGGCAAACTGTTCCGCGGCTGTCGCAGCGTCACATTCCCAACTGGAGAAACAACCTCCCGAAGAACTTCTGCAGCTGGGCGCCAGAACTCCTGACTTTCCGATGGCACCGATCCAGAAACAACAAAAGCCTGCCTCAGCGCATCCTCCTGCAAATGTCGTTCAGCAGCGGAATCCGGATGAAAACGTGAAATCCTGTTCACTGGGTGTGAACGTGTATGTCGACGTGGAATCGACTCAGAAGAAGACATCCTCGTTTGGGAAAGACTCCTGGTAAATCCTGAGAAAATAATCCCGGACCTCGCCTCCCTGGGCAGCGGCGACTTGGCAGTGGCAGCTGATTCCCCAGGTCGTCCACCACTTTTTGGATGGGGCTTTGGGGCGACGGCAAATGCTACTGAATTTATCCCAAGCAGTGCATTGCGTTGGCGAGGGTTTTAGGTTTTATGTGGCTTTATTCTAAGCTCTCGACTTCTCGCATTGCACTAATAAATAACAACAAAACAAGACATAACTCAACAGCGCATTTCACGACCACAACACAACACAGGTCAAGCGACAAGTACACTTATTAGTGACAAGTACTGATGGAAAAAGCGCCAGGACTTTGGCGCCAAGCGCCAAAAGCGAAATGGCGCTTTTTCGAACCCCAGCGCCAAGCGCCAATGGCGTCAGAGCGAAATGGCGCAATGCGCTAGAAGCGCCATGGCGCTTTGTGCTTCGGCGCTAGCGCCAAGCGCCAAGCGCCAGCGCCAGTCATTTTGTGCCTGGCGCCATTTTTTGTTGGAATGATATTTTGTTGGAAGGGTGCCAAAACACAATATTTGAAAATGGGTATTATACAATAGTGAGAACTCTCAAAGCATTCAAAACTGGATATTAAATTACAAATTGATGCTCTGATATCAAAATGTGGCACAAATTTCATCAAAAATATAATTGTTAATTTGAAAAATGTGTGAAAAATTGGTGAAAATAGAATGGCACCCTTCAGAAGGACAGCACCTCTGGTGCCAGTTACGCAAAAAGAGAAGTGAGAAGTGAAATGGCAAATGCGAAGTAAAAGCGCAAAGGCGAAGTGAAATGGCAAGTGAATTGGCAGGTGAAATGGCAAAAGCGAAGATAAATTACGTTTTATTTTATTTTTTTACTTCGCTTTTGCCAATTCACTTGCCGTTTCACTTCGCCTTTGCGCTTTTACTTCGCATTTGCCATTTCACTTCTCACTTCTCATTTTGCGGAACTGGCGACGGATAGAACGACAGGTAAAAAGGTGACGAAAAAATAGAACGCTGCTCTTCTATTGGAATAAATACGGTATCAGCGCCACTGGTAATTTTCATTTCAATTTTCATGATTTTCTTTCAAAATACAAACAAAAAATGTAAACACTCACAAATTGTAACGATGTATGTCAGTATCCAATAAATTATGAACTTCTCCATTTTGCAATCATATGACATTCATTGTGAGGCTGACTTGCGTGTAAATATACGGTAATTTTCTAAAAGTGACAAAAAATATTTGCATGCCATTTTTAGTTAGTCAAATATTTGCCTCGAGATATATACAGTATTACCTCGAATAACCCCCCCCCCTCGAATTAACCCCCACTCAAAATCGGCTGGGGAAATAATAAACCCCCCCTCGAAATACCCCCCAAATACAGTGTACACAGCATGTATTTACACAACAAATACCACAGTGTGTGAACTTTGAACCCCCCCCCCCCCTCGAAATACCCCCCCTAAAATTGAGTGTAACGTGAACGTACATGATAATACCGCAGTTTGTGATCTGTACTATGCAGAACACACGTTAAAACCGATGACTGAGTGACGTTAAGGAAGGGTTTAGGTGTATACACAGTTGTATATGCCTATAAACACTTATACGTCTCTGACAATGTTGTATTTTTTACGTCTTAGAATGGTGAATTTCGTAAAATTTCTGGCGAAATAATAACCCCCCCCCCTCGAATAAACGCCCCCCTCGAATTAACCCCCCCCCCCTCAAAATTTGCTGGCGAAATGATAAACCCCAATGGGGCTATTTCGAGGTAATACGGTATAATAGAACAAACAGCGTTCCGTTGCACTAATCAAATCTTCACATTTGGATGTGACAAAAAAACAGTTAGCAATTACATATTTTTAAATTGCAGGATATAGGTAATCATTGCAGGTATTGCAGGATTTAGATAATCAAATTTTGATGTTAGGGATGTGCAAAAACTGTTTTTATGCTGTCCGATTTTTAGAAATTAAAATCGCTTTTTTCAAATTTCATAGATTTTTTTTCCGAAAAATGCGTCGCAGTGATGAAAAACCTGTCTATCTAAACACATAATTTATGTTACCGCATGCCAAAAATAGCATCTATTTTGCAAACCGCCACTTTTGATGACAATAGAACCAATCTTCATAGTATTTTTGCAGGGTGGTCGATGAAAGATGGAAAGTTCTGTTTCTGCCATAGAGACGTCAAAAAAATTAATTGTCACGCGAAAATATAATAAAAAATATACCGCATTAGCTCGAAATACTCCCAGGGGGTTTATTATTTCACCAGCAAAATTTGAGGGGGGATAATTCGAGGGGGGTTATTCGAGGGGGGGTTATTCGAGGGGGTCTATTATTTCGCCAGAAATTTTTGAAAATTCCGTATTAAAGACGTATAAAAATCAAACAATCACATAGATGTACATGTGTTTATAGTCATATATGACTGTTATATTATATTTACACATAAACCCTTCCCTAACGTCACTCAATCATCTGTTTTAACGTGTGTTCTGTTCTGCATTGTACAGATCACGAACTGTGGTATTTGTCACGTATATTCTCTTTACATTCAATTTTAGGGGGGGGGTGGGTATTTCGAACGGGGTTTATTATTTCCTCAGCCAAATTTCAGGGGGAGGGTAATACGGTAGAAAATTTTATCCACTAAAGCAGATCTTTGTGAGCAAAGTGAATGAACATATTCATTTTATACTCAAAAAACGTAAATAGGTATATACAATAGTTTGTGATTTTTTTAAAGTGAGTAAAAGAATTCATATTCATGAATCACCCTGTACATAAATATTTATTTTGAGATGCAAAAACGTAAATAATTGTTGAACCAATTTACTTCCTACTTTGTAGTGTTGCCGGCGCTTTGAACATGAAAACATATATAAATTATCGTATTTCTTTTAATATAAGGGCGCACCTAACTTTTTTCGTCAAATTCTTCCCCCGCTTTTATTGGAAGCCGCCCGTCTAATTTTTTCGCCATTTCCTTCAGCCAATTTTTTTAAGCTCCGTTAACGTTTATCAAAGTGTTACATTACAGACAATTCAGAAATATAATGGCGATTTAAAGAGTGCATTCAGCAGTGCATTTTAAGAGTGCATTTAAAATTGGACCTAATAAGCATTGAAAAAATTGTCAATTTATAGAAAATATAATTAAATGTAATCTCAGAAAATCTCTCAAGAAAAAATATATAATTAAATATAATTAAATATATTAATTAAATCTCTCTCCAAAAATAAAAAATAAAAATATCAGAAAATCTTATATTTTCTGAGATTTTCGGAGATTTACTAAATATAAATCTCCCAGAGATCTTTTCAATGCTAGGCCTAATCAATACACCAAAGCGACAATAAAACAGCGTGCAACGGCATTTTATACATTTGGCACAATGCCAGCACTTTTCTACACTTATTGGATACTTGTATTTATTTTGTCGCCCAAATGAAGTTAAAAAAAGTGTAATTTCTATTGGAGACACCCTCCCATTTATTTCGTTAAAGTCAAAAAGTGTACCCTCTTCGGAGACCCCCTTCTATTAGACGAAATACGGTAAATACATTCTATAGGGCGCCATTCTATTGTTTTCATGAGTGTAAAAACGTGCCAAAAATGTCGTTCTATTGGAGGTATCCTTCTATACAGGTAATTAATGCCGTTCTATTAGTAGAAATATGGTGAAGGTGTGAAGGTTCAACACATTTTCAAGGATTTAACTTACCACAACATTTTCGCATCAACTTCGCATACCGTATATGATCATGACGTCATCGTTTATAAAATCAAAATAGGTTAAAAAAGAAAAAAATATTTAAGGCAGAAAACATCCATCGCTTGTACTCGCTTGTAGCTCACGCATTCTCGACTAAACTACCGTATTACCTCGAAATACTCCCATGGGGGTTTATTATTTCGCCAGCAAAATTTGAGGGGGGGGGGTTATTCGAGGGGGGGTTATTATTTCGCTAGATATTTTCGTGAAATTCATAGTAAAGTACACGCCTTTTCTTACACAAAAACTGTAATAAATGTGAGAAAATAGGTTATATTGGGGCCTAAGATGTACATCTGTACACAAATGAGCGTATAAGTGTAGCTGCGATGCGAATAAGTAGTAATAAATACATCATGTACATTGCATACATGATGTACATCATTCCGGAGGGGGGTATTTCGAGGGGGGGGGGGGGTTATTATTTCCCCAGCCCATTTTGAGGGGGGGGTTAATTCAAGGGGGGATAATACGAGGTAATACGGTAGGCTAAAGTAAATTAGGGTGCGTACTGTGCTATCCGTCGAAAAAATATATTGGAAGTATAAATGTAGAAAATTTGTTTTATCAAGGCGTCGATGACAAAGGTGACACACATGTTTACTGATGTAAACTAAAAATTTAGTATACTCATCAATCAACTTTGAATGGCATTTGAGTTTACTTGAATAGGGTGTTTGTCAACTGCAGTTGACGGAGGGTATAACATTACTCATTCCGGTGAACTGAAATTTGTTCAAGGCTGATGTATGTGTTTACTAAATTTCAAAAATATCATTGTAAACTAGTGTGTGCAGCGTCAATGGCGCGGTTGTTTACTAAATTGAAACCCTTAAGTGTGTAAAACTCGGTCGACCGCAAAGTATACGCAGAATCCTACCATAATTTAATGAATAAAACTTTGTGATAAATTTCAAAATTAGTTATTCCACAGTAAAAACGGAATTTATAATGAAAAACTGTATAATTTTTGGTTCATTATTCTGATGGGTTATGGTAAGTTCCCATACTAAGTGTGATGTCCGCCGTGTATACGTAAATAATAATCTAGGTATACTTGTGAACGATAAAAATCTGTAAGTTTTAGAAATTTTTAACCAATGATTGATGAAATTGAAACTTGGTTTGGACGTAGTGACGTTTTTAAACATCGTATATCCTTGAATAAGTATGGGGGGGGGGGGTTGGGGGTACAGCTTAAAAAACTCCAGCTATTTATGTATCTATCCCCGGGGTCGCTCAGCTATCTAAATATCTATCCCGAGGTAATTTTTTTGGCTATTTTTACGAACTACTACTACCACAACTATTTTCCTCCTACTTTTTGGCGATTTTACTCCCTTGTTTCCTTCTAACACTTGAAGCATTGAACCCCCCCCCCCCAAAAAAAAAAAAAAAAAAAATTTTTCAGGTAACTATCTATCCCTCCGGAGGGAAAATTATCCGTATGGGAACTTGGCAGCTTAAGACTCGCTTTGCCTAACTAACGACCAAACCTCCCTTGTCACAAAATTTTTTTTGCGTTTTTTTTCACGGATTTGGAATCTCCATACATAGAAACTGAAAATTTCCTTCCATGCATATATCCGGAAATGTCATCTTTGTACTGAAAAAATTGATCAAAGTCAAAAGTCACCATTTTTCAGGCTGTTTTTTGGAAATTCATAATTTTTGCTTGACTTTATCTATCAATATAATATTTTGTATTTTTATTAAGAAAGTTGTGGAGATTAATTGGCCCATACAAACTAATTTCATCAAATGTTATTTTCTCACCAAAAATGATGGCTGAAATTTTGAAAATTGCATCAAATTTTCATTTTTTAATTGAGAGCTTAGCTTTTTTTGTGCAAAAACTGTGCCTAATTGCATAGTTTATTTTACAAAAATAAAATAGAAAAAGTAGGCCTGCCATATTTTGCCACAACAGTTTGAAACAGCCTGACACCCGTCTCACCACCGCAG
>OZ038459.1:22299591-22412512 GCA_964036195.1 Sphaerolaimus hirsutus
ATTCTGGTTATTTTTTGTTTCTGCTAAATTGCACTTGCATAAGAAAATAAATATCACAAGCATGATCACATGTAAATAAATATCATGTCCCAACTCTAGTTCATAGCAGTTAGATTGCAAACAGAAACATAAAATAACCAAATGGCCATCTAAAAGCTACTGTAAGAACAGTTAGCTAATGGTAAAAATGAATTATTTTTGGATTTTACATGATCACACTTGTGATATTTGCTAAAAAACTACACTTTTGTATGACAGCACCCTTTCAAAATGTGTTTACCTGTGTGTGGTAATAAAAAATGGAGACTTACAAATGAAAGAGCATGATAAAATAACCTAAGAATATAATGGAAACTTTTTTCATAAAACTTCATCTGTCTTCAGAGTGGGATTGTCTGTGATCGTGACATCTGCGTTGTTGATCACTTCAAACTGCTGTGGTAAAAAAGTGCAGACCTAGTTTTTGGATTTTATTCTTTTATCATAAACTATGCAATTGAGCACAGTTTTTGTGAAAAAAGCTAAGCTCTCAATTCAGAACAAAAAATTTGGCGCCATTTTCAAATTTTCAGCCACAATTTTCAGTGAGAAAAAATCTCTGATGAAGTTTGTTTGTATGGGCCAATTAATCTCCAAAACTATCTTAGTAAAAATCCAAAATATCAAATTGATAGATGATGTCAAGCAAAAGTTTTGAATTTCCTAGGAAACATCCAGAAAAAAGATGATTTTTGACATTGATCAATTTTTTTAGTGGAAGATCGCATTTTCAGATATATGTATGGAAGGAAATTTTTAGTTTCTATGTATGAAGATTCCAAATCCACCATAAAAATGGGGGTCACATTTTTTATGTGAAAAGTGCATTTTTGTATGACAGCACCTATCCAAAGTATGTTTAATAAAAATGGAGATATACAAATGAAAGAACATGTAAACATAACCAAAGTTTATGATGAAAACTTTTTTCATACAACTTCATCTAAGTCTTCAGAGTGGGTTTGTCTGCGGTGGTGACACGGGTGTCAGGCTGTTTCAAACTGTTGTTGGCAAAAAATGGCAGACCTACTTTCTCTATTCTATTTTTGTAAAATAAACTATGCAATTAGGCACAGTTTTTGCAAAATAAAGTTAAGCTCTCAATTAATAAATGAAAATTTGATGCCATTTTCAAAATTTCAGACATCATTTTCAGTGAGAAAAAAACATTTGATGAAATTGGTTAGTATGGGCCAATTAATCTCCACAACTTTCTTAATAAAAATACAAAACATTATATTGATAGATAAAGTAAAGCGAAAGTAATGAATTTCCAAAAAACAGCCCAAAAAATGGTGACTTTTGACTTTGATCAATTTTTGAATTGAATGCACCGTGAATGGTCACATTGAATGCATTTGTGTTTACCGGAATGAGCTGGCTGTTAACTAGTTGACGGAAATGAAATGCATACCCGAGTTGGGTTTTTCATTTCCGTCAACTACTCAATTTCCCAAATTGCGGCTAAGACGTTTACGTTGTGGAACTGGACCAAATGGCAAGTTCCCATACGTGACCCGATCCTTCCGGAGGTGCGATTTACCCGGCGTTGCCCTCCGTCATGACGGCAATCTTTTGTTATACCATGTGCTTGTGCTGATGGATCGGGGAATGTGTGGTAACTTGGCTCACGTCCAAGTTTGTTTTGGATACGTTTGGTTATTGTTACGTATTGTCCTACGCATGCCCATAATGGCTGCGGAATGCGATTAAGCGACCGGAAAACGCGGCCGACACACTAGTTGACACGTGCATGTGAACTGGTCTGCGTCAACTCGACGGTATGAAAACGGGTGTATCCAAAACATATTTTGGCCAGCTGCCAATTTGCATAAGATTTATCCCGTCTGCTGATATTACAGCGTATAAGACATCAATTAGAATTTGTGCTGTAGAATAATGAAATGAATACGTAAATGGGAATACACTGAACATAAATTGTTGATACTGATAATATCACTATCTGAGACGTTTTTGCAACGCTTTACAACATTCTGCCACAGATTTTCGGTAAAACAACGATTGATGTCTACCGGCCGTACGAAAACCCAATAAAACAAAAATAAAGAAAAAAGAAAAAATCAAACATGGACGGCGCGCTTGGGAGCGAACCCTCGTTTGCGGTGATTTGCAGCTTTCTGAACAAATTCGGAGTGAGCTTAGGGTTGCCAACGTTACCTTTTCCCAAATTGGAGCAATTGCTTGTACATCCATTTGGCGGAGACGCGAGGGGTCGGTTTTATTTTCTCTTTTTTTGCCGTTGTTTTTTTCGCGCTGGTTTATAAAGCGACCTATATTTTCGTATTTTGGTCTGGATGCGTGCTTTTTTGCATTCCATGGGCATTTCGGGACGATTTTACGCCGTTCTGTGCGTTTCACCATCAATTGGCACGATACCAATTTTGCAACGCAGTTGATGCTGAATTAATCGATTTACATGTGAAGTTACTGCGGCGGGTCGGTTTGAAGTCTGCACACGCGGCAAGATGGATATCTTCTTTGATGAAGGTTCGATTTTCACCCTATCTTGTTCTATTCTGTTTTGGCATGTAGTATTTTGTTGTTTTAAAACGTTTTATTTAAAAAAAACCCAACCATCGAAACCGTTTTTTTAAAAACCTTGACCAAATTTTTTAGTACTAAGCACCAAGTATTTTGCAATTTTTTTTGCGCGCTAAGCGCGCAATTTCACATGCATATTACTATTTGTGGTTGTTTTCATTGGTTTTGCGCCATTTTTAGTGTAAAAGCTTCCTTTTGTTTGTGCTATTGTGCCATAATAAGCCACACTATGCTAGTGTAGTATATAATATACACCCAATGTGCCCCCACATATTTGTACAGTGTGAAACACTACTGCTAATGTGTTAGCCTGCTCTTTTAACCTTATTTAAGTACTTTTCCATGACCAACATCACTTGAAATCATGAACATTCGACAAAAGGCGATATACATAATAAGTTGACGTAAAATGGATATTTTTGACAGAAATCACCATTTATAATGCTATCCCATGACCCCACAGCCATTCTATGGCTATATTTAGCATCACAAAGTAGTGTCACCTGTCTTATTTACCTGTATATGTTGACTCGCGGCCGGGGATTTTTGAGTGGGAGGGCTGCTTGTTTACGGAGGCCGGCGAGGGGGGGGGGCTCAGCCTAGGGTGTCAACTTTCCGTTTTCCGCTTTCCGCAGGCAAATTTTTTTCCGTTTCCGGTTGCTAAATTTTTTCCGTTTCTGTTTCCGTTTTTCCGGCTCATTTTCCGTTTTCCGGCAAATTTTTTCAGTTTTTCCGCCTTTTTCCGTTTTCCGGTTCAATTGTCTGTTTTCCAACTTTTTTCCACTTTCCAGCTCAATTTTCTTTTTTCTGTTTCAGCCAAACTGGTAAAAATGCATACAGGTTCTCAATATAGTGAATTTTTCCTATTTCTAGTGAGATTTCTGCAAATTTTTTTAATTTAGGATAAATTTCTGCAATTTTTTTTCCGTTTCCGGCAAAATTTCAGCAATTTTTTTCCGTTTCCGGCATAATTTTTCCGTTTCCGTTTTCCAGCCTTCCATTTTTCCGTTTTCCGTTTTCCGGCAAGTGCAAAATTTTTTCCGTTTCCGTTTTCCGGCATGTGCAAAACATTTTCCGTTTCCGTTTTCCGCCAAAAAGTTTTTGTTGACACCCTAGCTCAGCCCCCCTAAAATTTTACGTACAGAGTGGCGGAATGGCGCCACTAGTTGGCGCAACGCCATGGTATCATTGGCGCCAGCGCCATGGAACACTGTATATGTATGTAAATATACATACAAATACAGCAAACAGCACACAATTGAGTATATTTATAATGATTTCGGCCACAGGGGGAAAATCAGCTGATAATAGATCACGTCTGGTGAAAATTGCGTGCTCGCGCGCAAAAATTTTCTACGCTGACTTTGAAAAAGTGCCATTTTCCGGCCACGTTCTGGTCTCAACCTGGGAAGGGGGGGCTGCAGCCCCCCCCCCCGCCCGCCCCCTGGATACGGCCCTGCTCATGGCCATATCTGGGAGCTTTTGAAAAAACGGTTTTATTTTAAGATAAAACCCTTTTTTTTTTAAAAACAACCTTTTTTTAATAAAAAAACCCTGTCGTTGAAAAAAACCTTTTTTGGCCATCCCTAGTGTGGCTCCACTGCATATACGCTAACATAATTTTGTCACTGGCTTTGATTGTATATTTATCTACATTTTTACATTTTACGCGCAGTTCTGCTCATACGACCCAGCATTGGACAGAGAATTTCACAACATTTCCCGTTTTGGCTACTCACTTTCGCCGCTCAGTACAAAGCTGACGATTTTGAAGTCTTTGTGTGAGAAACAGTTCGATTTTAATGCGAAATTTAAGGAATTGGTTTGTGCGGGAGTTTTTTAGTAGTGACTTTTGCCTTTTAAATCTTTTTGTGATAATCTGGGGGTTCTTTCGAGAATTTCAATTATAACGCTCATAATTGACGACGCTTTAACGTAGACTGCTAATCATCATTTCTGACATTATCCCCTATTTTAAGTGATTTCTCTTTCGTTTCTGCCTTCTATACCCGATATATTGAACACCGCAACCTCGGGTTTGCACTTGATTTTTTTAACTGTTTTTTTAAAATCTTATTTTTTGTTTAAATCACAGGGTGGAAACTGATTTTAATTTAAAAAAATCAAAATGAAAAATTTGTGGTAGACTTGCACTAGGTATTTTGCAATTTTTTGGCTGTATTTTGCAAAATAAGCCGTGACGTGCTAGTGTAGTATACATATAATATTCAGCCAATGTGCTCCCACATACTTCTACAGTGTGTAGCATGTATTAGCCTTCTCTTACAACCTTATTTAAGCACTATTCCATAATTAACTTCACTTGAAGTCATGAAGATAAAGGCGATATACGTAATAAGTCGACATTAAATGGATATTTTTAAAAGAAATCACTGCTTATAATGCTATCCCATGACTCCACAGTCATAATATGACCACAATCGACATAACAATACATTGTCTGACACTTAACATACGCATATTTTTTCTCTATACCCCCATTTTGGGCGATTTAAAAAACAACAATTTTTATATTTAAAAAATTGATAAAAAAATCAAGGCGTATAAAAGATTGGATTTATTCCAACCCTACCGCGACCCCTCCCAGATCAGATTTCATTTATCTATCCCTTGTAGGAGCGATTCACTTTGTATCCCATGTTTTTACCGCACCCCCGATGGGGTCCAGATCAGGGGTCTCCAGGATTTTGGCCCTCGCGGGGGCTGGATAGGTAGCGAATCGCTCCTCCGAAGGGATAGATAACTGAAAAAATTTTCTGGGGGGGGGGCTCGCGGGCAAGGACGTATCCAGGGGGGGCGGGGGGGGGCTGCAGCCCCCCGTTCCCGGGGTGAGACCAAAAAAATCGCGGGAAATGCGACTTCTCCTATACATTTTTCACGTTTTGTGCAAAAATTTTGCGCGCAAGCGCGCATTCACCCCCGCAAATGTATATTTATCAGTGGATCGGTCCCCTTAGGCACAAATCCCTAAAATTTCTGTCAAAAAATGTGCCAGTCGGCGTATATGTACGTATATTTACATACATATACAGTCGTTTCAGGCACTGGCGCCAGCGCCAATGACGCCATGGCGTGGCGCCTACGAATGGCGCCAGCACCATGGCGCTATTTCGTCACTTAATGGGCAAAATTGTAGGGGGGGGGGGCTGAGCCCCCCCCGCTCGCCGGGCTCCGTAAACAAGCAGCCCCCCCCCGCTCAAAAATCCTGGATACGTCCCTGCTCGCGGGGGCAAAATATATAGACTGTTTCAGCGCATAGAAGGCCGAAAGGGGAAAACTCGCTAATAATCAGTTAAGAGTGGCCAAAAGTAGGTTTAAAATGGCTAAACATAGGCATATAACCATGCATATAGCCGGAAAGCACGATTTTGAAGGTGGAAAACTACAGGGGTGGGCATCTTCAGTTACCGCTGGAAAAACGCGATAGCTTGAGCTACAGTTGAGCTATCACAATGAAATTTTAACACAATAGAGTAGACTCCATAGGACACCTATGCTGAAGTTTGCAACCCAAACGGCCACAGTTTGGAGGAGTTGTGGAACACACAGTTTTTAGTGTAATTTTGTGACTTCACCTCCCTTTATCTCGGGACTGGGGGACGATTCGAGTAAAAAAAGAATTTGGTAGTAGGCGCGACCACAACATACTCAAAGGGCATCAAAATCGGCCGATGTACGACAGAATGGGACGACACCAACGACCGATGACCCCCCCCTCAAATGCCACCCTCGATTTATCCTATGGGTGACGCCAAGTCACAAAATTAAACTAAAAACCGTGTGTTCCACAATTCACCCAAAATGTGGCCGTTTGGGTTGCAAACTTCAGAATAGGTGTCCTATGGAGTCTACTCCATTGTGTTAAAATTTCATTCCGATAGCTCAACCGTAGCTCAATCTATCGCATTTTCCTAGCGGTAACTGAAGATGCCCACCCCTGTATTAAAAGGTGCAAAAATTAGTGATTTTGAGCGAAAATTGGGGCAAAATTTCTCAAAAACCACTCCAGATAGATAGATAGCTGAGCGATTTGGGGGGGGGGGGGGTCTTTGGGGGTAGTAGGCAAAAATTTTGCCTCAGGATAGATAGATAGCTGAGCGGCCTCCGGGATAGATAGATAGCTGGCGGATTTGGGCGGGGGCAGCCCTCCCCCCCCTAGGAGACCCCTGGTCCAGATCTACAAGACCCCTGACAAAATACACTCATTCACAACCCCCCCAAATCCGCAGGTGACCACCTCCCTAAACGCGTCAGAATTGCGCCTTTTGCCGGTAGGGCGCGATCGCAATGGCCAGGCGTATTGGTATCAACAAGATGCTCAGTACAATGTGCGAGTTTATAGTGAGGAAAGTGATGATATTGCGGGGTGCACCTGGCTTTGTAGGGTCAGGTTTGTAGGGTTTTTGGGAGGGATTTGTGAGGTAGGGATGGTCGGTGTTTTTTTAAAATGTTTTTTTTTCTTCTCGTAACACAAGCGTCGAAACGGCTTTTTAAAGAAGAACAAACAGCTCTTTTCTGTACTTATTCATTAGGTATTTTGCACTTTTTTGTCACGCAAGCGTTATTTTCACATGTAAATTACCATTTAGGTTGTTTTCTTGCACTTTTTATTCTAGCATTCAGAAACGCAAAGTTTTAGACAATAAAAACCGACGAAACAACCGGCAGTGTGCCTACATAAACTTGTTTTCACCGTGACTTCGGTGAGAACTGAAAGTTTTTCAAATGGAAATTAATCATCATGGTGGAATGATTTTATTTTATTTTACTTTATGAAAGTTTTGAAAACTAAAACACATAGCATACAATGAGAGTAATCTGAATGTCGCGTGTTCAATTTCACCCAAGTCACTGAGAAAACTAGTGTGTGTAGGGCCAATGTGAATTAGTATGTTGAATTGAAGCAAAGCGTCCGTTGAAATTGTAAATTACTTACTGAATAAGTTAGTACAACTTGCATTTTTTTCAAACGTTATTTTAAATACGGTTTAAAACTAGGACCATCCATACACAACGCTTTTTCCTACCCACATACCTTGTCTATTTAATAAATTCACTTGACACACAGGGAACGGGACCATTTAGCAGCGCTCATAAGTGAATTGGAACGAAATTTAGAAAATGGCACTTTGCCAGCAGCCAGCGCGACCAGCAGCGAAAGTGAATCTGAAACTGCGGATAATGCAGAAAAAGTTTCTGATCAGAAAACGGTTCCAAGCTCATTGGTGCGTAGTTTTTCTGAATTTTTTCACATTTCAACACAAATAATTGTTTCAAATTTAGAAAAAAAGTTACCTACATCGACACCTATTCAAGTTTATCAGTGTTTTTAAAAAGCGATTATTTATTAGATCCACCCACGGTAATCTCACAAACGCTTATGAGTATTTGATTTTTTCAGCCGACGTCAGTGGCCGCTAGAATTATGTCAAAGTTGGCCACAAATTGTCAAAACAACAGTGACCAGACCTTACAAAATCACGACGAAAAACAAGATGCAAAAAAATCGCCTGAAAAAGCCGATGTGAAAATCGAACACGGCCAGCCGAGTTCCAGCGCGGACAATTCTACCACCGCGCTACCCGATTCTGAAAATAAAGCTGAAAAATCAGGTCAGGGAACGCTTGATGAGAAATGTGAAACTTCAAATTTGGATGAAAGCGGTGAGAAATCAGCTAAAACTGAGCCGGATGAAAAAGTGCAAAAAGAGCATCTTGTAAATGGGGATTTGAACCCTGAAGTTGGAAATTCAGAGAAATCAGATGTGAAAAGTGATTCGAATGATGCCAAATTGTCAGTCGGGAATAACAAAGGCACATTTTTGGACACCGCACAGGAAAAAATCGTGAAAAAGGTGGGATTTGGATGGGAAATTAAATTTCCTTAAGGGGTTCTTATATTCTTTTGTATCAGGGGTTCTGTTGATTTTTTGACACCCTTTTGTATCCCGTAAACTGAAATTAGAATTGAAATCGTGGCGCCATTTTATTAGAGCACGGATCCAAGGACGTATCCAGGGGGGGGGGGCGGGGGGGGGCTGCAGCCCCCCCCCCTTCCCGGGGTGAGACCTAAAAAGTCCCGGAAAATGCAATTTTCCCCATATATTTTTCGATATTTCTTAAAAATTTTGCGCGCAAGCGCGCAATTTCGTCCCAATGCATTGTATTTTCAGCGAATCGGTCCCTGTAAACCAATATCCTTGGAAATAAACACGTTTTTGCGACGTTCGCTGTATATGCATGCATATTTACATACATATAAAGCGGTTCCTGGCGCTGGCGCCAACGCCAATAGCGCCATGGCGTGGCGCCTTTGTATGGCGCTAGCGCCAAAACGCCTTTCCGTCGCTATATAGGGAAAAGAATTTAGGGGGGGGGGGCTGAGCCCCCCCCCGTTCGCCGGCCCCCGTAAACAAGCAGCCCCCCCCGCTCAAAAATCCTGGATACGTCCCTGCACGGATCGTACCTGAAATTTTCAATCCGTCTCTTTCAATTCGCCAAATCAAATCAGTAATTTTCGAAATGAGTGAATCACTTTTCAGTTGACCGACCTTTCTAAACTGCGAACTCAAAAATACAAAAAAATGCAGGTGCCTACAAAAACGCGTCCGGCTGTGCTGCGCGACGAAGCATTAGCTTCTGGTGAACGGAGTGATGATTCCTGTGACATGTTGCCGGAACATTTGAGACCGTTTGTGAGTTGTTTTGTCGGGGTTGTGTTTGTTGTTTTTTTCGGGGGGGGGGGGTGTATAGTTTTGGGACAATATGACTTAACGGCATTGATATTCGATATTTTTTTCTTATGATCGATATAGATATTGAAGAGGAAAAATGGCCGCTTTTTGATATGAAAAACACAACACTGAAGTCGATATTCGATGTGAAAAATATCTGGCAATTTTGCAATAAGAACAATTTTTTTGCGCAATTATACATCATACACATTATATGTGCGCGGCCGCCATATCTTCAAAATCCACGCACAAAATTCCAATCCCATCACACATCAACCTCAAAATGTGTCCCATTTATCATCTCAGATCGAACGACGCTCGTTGCCGAGCCGTTCGTGTCGTCAGAGGGCGGAGCTTATCGCCGCCGCCGCTGATTCGCCCAAACCGGTGCGCCGGAAAATGTCCGGAAACGAGTGTGGGGCGGAAAGTGGCAAGGAAAAAGTGGTCAATGGACGTTTGTTAAGGGGTAATGGTTGTATTTTGTACTCTGGGTATTTGATGGTGTGCACACCCGGATCGCTAAAAATCTCTCAAATCGGGGTAAAATAACTTTTGTGAGCACATATAGCCAAAAATAGCTGAAAAAGACAATAGGCGAACGCAGAGACGTATCCAGGATTTTTAAGCGGGGGGGGGGCTGCTTGTTTACGGAGGCCGGCGAGAGGGGGGGCTCACCCCCCCCCCAAAATTTTGGCTACATAGTGGCGGAATGGCGCCATGGCGCTGGCGCCATTAGTAGGCGCCACGCCATGGCGCCATTGGCGTCGGCGTCAGCGCCATGGAATGCTGTATATGTATGTACATATACATACAAAACAGCAAAAAACACAACATTGAGTGTAGGGTTCAAACGGGATTGACTTTTCGGGATCGGGATTGGTTTTTTGAGATTTCAGGATCGGGATCGGGATTGGCCGGGATTGGGGTCACGGGATTGGGATCGGGGTTGGCATTTTTTCGGGATCGGGATTAGGGTCTTGGTATAGAGATTTTGGCCAATGTTTTGGCATCCACGGTTGTTCATAAAGGTCTAAAAACACTGTTAGATGCCAGAAACGTGGCATAAAATGAACGCTGGGGGTTTGCGTTCACATTTTTGCATGCAAAAACGTCGTTTTTCTACTTTTGATAATTTCCACTAATTTTTCCGGGATCGGGATTAGGGTTCAAACGGGATCCCGTTTGAACCCTAATGGAGTGTATTTATAACGATTTGTGGCCACATAGAGCAAATCCGATGATAATACCATAAATGTCTGGTGAAGAATGCTGCATCCCTGGGCTGCAGCCCCTCCCCCCGCCCCCCCCCCCTGGATACGGCCCTGGGCGAACGCGAAAATGTTTGAAAGTTCGAGATATTGGTGCAAAATTTCCAAAGAATCGATCCAGATAGATAGATAGCTGGTCGATTTAGGGGGGGGGGGGGTTCAGGGGTAGTACTAGTAGCCAAAAATTTAGCCTCGCGATACATGGGTAGCTTTACCGTCGGGGAGGGGGGTAACCCCGACCCCACCACACCCTTTCACAACCGTGAATTGATCAAATCAATCAATGTTAATTTCACCACCAAATTCAGAGAACGCGGCGCCATCCGAAGAAAACAGCACCCCCTTTCAATCCGATTCCGACCAATCAGCGATCGGGGAATTATCGCATTTATCCGAGAATTCTTCTGATGGTGAATATATTGGGCCGAAAAGTCGGAATGCGCCGAGACGCGGAAAAAAGAAAAAGAAAATTGATAGAAGGGGTGAAAGTGGGACGGATAGTGAAGATGAGTGTTTGGCTCAGGTGAGTGTAAAATGTAAAATGTAAGTGTAAAATTTCAAGTAAGTACTAAGTAGTCGAAAAGAAAATTTTCAAGCATTTCTCATATTTTTCGTGACTTTTTACATAAATTGTTCACTTTTCATGATATTTTACATGACATTTTACATAAATTGTTCATTTTACATGATATTTTACAGGAATTTCAACAGATTTCCATCGAATCTTGATATGATGTCATTTTTGCGTCACATTTTTACGCCCCCTTCCAAAGTTCAGGTGGCCGCAAAAGTGCGCAAGCAAGCCACTGATGAAACGCACTGCATGCGTTGCGACCAGTCCACCAATCCCGAAGTGGTCTGTTAATTTTATTTTAAATGGAAATTTTTTGACGTACAAAATGACACTGCGCGCACTAGTACACCACCGAAAGTTCGGAAAGTCATAAATATGTTTTGAACACATTTTTAGTTCACCAGAATGAGTAGTTTGTCAACTACTTGACTGCGATCAAAAATACTTCGTTCTGGTAAACTTAGATGTGTTCAAAACAGATTATGAGTTTCCCAAATTTCGGTGTTTAAATAGTTGTGTGGCCGCATAAAAATGTCCATTTTCAGCTGTTATTGTGCGACAAATGCGATGACGCCTGGCACACTTGGTGTTTGAGGCCGCAGTTGTGGTCAGTTTTTATTCTTTTTTGTTGGTATTTTGAGAACTGATAGCACACTTAGCACGGAAATCTACCATAACCACGTGAATAATAAACCTAGACATATTTTTTACTATACTACACTTTCCTAACTAAATGATGATTTATCACGTAATTTTATTTAGAAGGTTATGGTAATCTTCGACGCAAAGAATGTTCTCGGTTCCAGTTCATTGGTTCTGCTCATCTTTTTTTAAGGGGGGGGGGGTATTTTTCACATAACTTTTCCCATCCGGCTAAAATTTTCACTATTTTTTCAATTATTTATTATCAAAAATATAAATTTTGGGAGATGCTCCCTTCTATTTTTCATGAACATTTCTTCAACTTTAACTTAAATATATTGAATTTGATCCAAGTAACTTCTATTCAAAAGTTGGCAAAGTGCCCAATTTCAGGTACGTTCCAGACGGCGACTGGTTCTGTCCCAAATGTGAGCATTCGGAGTTGATAGAAAAATTGAAGGGTGCCTTAACAGCTTTGGATGCGCAACTGAGTAGAAGGAGAGAACATGAGAAAAAGTGAGCTTTTTTCGTTTTATCTGCTGAGAAACGTGTGATTTCAAGTTTTACGTTTGATTGTCAGATTTTTTCAGTTACCCCTTGAATAAGTGCATTATTTTCCCTAAAAAACATATAAAATACATGAAACTCTGACACAGTAGCCCTGGGGGCAGTACCGCACCCTGTAAAGTGAAATGTCAATTGTCAAATGTCAAGTAAAAAGTCATACATATTTGTCAAGTGCCTTTCTAAAAAGAATCGTTCAGTAAAGCAGAGGTTCTTGGGGATGTAAACTTGCGGAATTGCCTCGTGATATTGTTGTCACGTTTCATAAAACACTTTTTTCTATTTTCCCAGGAAAGAGGAAATAAGTGAACGTCTACAACGCAAATTGGACTTTATCGGTATCAGTTTGAATTCCATGATTCCCGAAAACGGCAACAAAGGACCGGAAAATGCAAAGAAATCGTCCGAAAATTGCCAAAATGACAATTTTGATTATTCAGATGAAAATAATTGCGACGAAAAAAATGAATCGCGCGAAAATGATGAAGATTTTGATTATGAAAAGGAGAAGGAGGAAAGACGAAAAATTGCAAAGAAAGCCAAGAAAAAGGTAACAATTGATGGGGTTACTGGAATGTGTATTTTTACATATTTACATATTTTACATTTTACACAATCCCATTAAAAGTTGATTTATGAGTGGTGATGTAAAAAGCGCCAGGACTTTGATGCCAAGCGCCATGGCGCATTTCCGACCCCCAGCGCCAGCGCCAATGGCGCCAGAGCAAAATGGCACCAAGCGCCGGAATGGCCATGGCTTTTTTCTTTGGCGCAAGCGCCAGGCATTTTTTTCCTGACGCCTGCAAAAAATCGCGCCATAGCGCTTTTACATCACTATTTATGAGTTAGCTAAATTTCCAAATAAAACTGTCATTTAACTAATCTACGCAGCGCTTTCTAAGTTTCAAATAATTAATTTCAGCAATCCCTCGCAAAAAAAGTTCATCTAGTATTTTTATGGCTAACTTTGTGGGATTTTTCGATCAAAAACCGTCACAATTTGCCAAAAAATACGCAGACGCCAGCGGCGCCATTGGCCATGGCGCGCGGCAGGCGCGAGCGCCGCCAAGTCGACTACAATTTCATCGAATATGATGAATTGATCGAGGAGGCAGTTGAAGATTTGGCTGAATCGCCCCCTGCAAGTGTTCGGTGCACTGGCGAAGGTTTGAATGGGGGGGGGGGTGTTCGAGTTTTTGTGTGATTTTACTACAGTGACGTGAGACTCTGCACGCGCACTTATGTCTCACGCTGGAAGCGTGCCAATGAATTTTTGTGCCAATGAAAAAAGATGGAAAAAGTTTTGTTGTGAACATGTTAAACGTTACAACAGCAATGAATTTTTTTCGCAGGGAAATAATTTGAAGCAAGGTGGAGTTATTCACAGGAAATAATTTGTTCTTTACTTGGCTAACATGGTAAGTTGTTTTTCACGAATATCAAATGTGTTGAATATCGTTGGCACGCTTCCAACGTGAACCACGCGTGCATGGTGTAAATTCACTGGTGTATACCAGGGCGCGGTGCTGAAAGTTTCGGCCAATGTAGCTATCCAAAGGTTCCAATCTGATGGTATAATTGAAAATTCGATATTTTTTCATAAAATTGTGAAATCCAAAAATTCGAAATTCAGAATCTTACTTTGAAACGAGCTACTTTTCTTTAGAGCGTTTGTCATAATTCAGCCCCGTTTTTCTGCATTTTCAACTAGGTAAATTAAATTTTACCCCCCCCCCCCCCCCCAATACCTAATCAGAGGCTGCACGTCCGAGCGGCGGGGCCGGTCGCGGAAAAGATATGGCAAACATAATAAATGCGAATGCGCGCCACCAGAGTCAAAGACAAAAATCACCCACGCCTGATAAAGATTCCAAAAAATTGGATCCGATCATTGAAAATGACTCGGAAAGTGCCGAAAATGTCACTTCGCCCGTGAATTCGCCGAAAAGATTGTCGAATATTGGCGCTAATCCAGTTCCGGGGAAAATTGGCGCTGTGCCAAAAGGTGCAGCCAAGAAGAGTAAAATGAAATTGACCGATTTGGATTTGAATAATCAATCCGAGGGGGAAGAAAGTGAAGATTATAGGGGTTCAAGGTGCGTTTGATCATGGTTCTTTTGTGCGAGCAATTTTTTTTTTTTTTGGCGTGCGGTTAGTGGACTATACGTCACAAATATTTCTTACGAGTTTTCACTGCTCTTAACAATAGTCGCTGAGAACGATATTCGGTTGATAAAGCACCAACCGTGAAAATCCCACCAACATGTCATAAATGATCATCAAAGTGGCCCACTGCCAAGCTCCGCCCACTTTCTCCAAATTTTCTTGTCGATTTCAGCTATTCTGGGTCGCACTCGTTCTCTGAGCAGTCGGCAGCCAGCGCAGCGAGTTCGGACAATTCCGATGACGCTTCTGATTGGTCCAATGAATCTGCTGGCAGGTGTGCATGGGCTTGTTTTTTTTCTGTTGTTTTTTGTTGTACTGTTGCAGTCACTTTGCGTTATGCAGCTAACGTAAAAGGGATTTTTTAAAAATTATTCATAAATTTTTGAAGTCGATTTTCACCGGTTTCTTTATTCACGCTTATTTAGCTTTCACTTGCTGAGTGTGTTTAAAATCGACCTTTTTAGGCTACCCGATTTAAAAAGTTGATTTTAAAAGTTGAAAAATAAAATAGATTTTTTTTTCTATCTATTCCAATTCTTGACTCATGCAAACCCCCTTTTATTCAAAAAGATACGGCACGCGTGCGGCCCGCCGCCAGCGCCAATTGGACGCTCGTTTCGTTGTGGACGGCAGCGACGACGAGGCGGTCGAGCCGCAGCGCCAGTCCGGCTCCAAGCGCGTCGCCAAGACCACCGCGCGCCGCGCCGTTTTCGATGACAATGAGGTTCGGTTTCGGGCGTTTTTTTGCTTTTTTTGTTGTTGTTTGTTTGTTGGAGGTCGGTGGAGCCCTGTCCCGCTTGTCGACGTGTGGTAAGTGGTAAGTGAAATTACAAGTGGTGAACCTACAAGTACAGCTTTAAGTGAGAAATTTTTTATTTCAAGTATTGTTTGTCACTAAGTTTACTTTCACATTCACCTGACTTGACTTAGTAGTTTCCTTTGACAAACCAGTTTCTGATGTTGCTTTTCACTTGCCACTTTTTGTCACTTGTCCACTTACGGAATTTGGCATCATGGGGTTTGACGTATACTACCTCAATTGTTTTAAAATGTAGTTTTTTTACAGGAAAATTATACTCAAAGGTAGAATAGAAATTAAACTCGAACCCTCATTCATTTACACATTTAAATTTAAATGATTTACATATTTTTCCGCAGTCTGGTGATTCCGCGGATGGCGGCGTTGTTCGGCGGCGCGGCAGAAAAGCCGATTCAGATTCGGAATTTGATGAGAAGGACGCCAGTTCCGACAGCGACGCGGTGTCGATTGCCAGGTGAATTATTTGTTAGGGTGGCAGAATTTACCGTACCCAGGGACGTACCCAGGATTTTTTGAGCGGGGGGGGGGGGCGATTGTATACGGAGCCCGACGAACGGGGGGGGGGCGCCCCCCAAAAAAATTTTACCCCGGTGGTAGGGAAATGGCGACATGGCGCTGGCGCCATTCGTAGGTTTGAAAATTGAAATTTTGATAAATTTGTAATTTTTCCGTGGTTCGAAATAAAACATCAGCTATTCAGCGTGTTACTTTTCTTGATTTTTCACAGCACTTGCCACTTATTACTTATCAAAGTGTGGTGTTGCATAGTTTCAGTACACTTTGCTAATTCTTCGTCAAACTTTCCCTCATTTACAGTTCCGATTCCGGCGACTTCACCGGCCGGCGGCGGAAAAGTGCCGCCGCGCCAAAAACATCAACGAACAAAACCGCCAAAAACAAAAGAAAATCGGGCAAAAAGAGTCCTCAAAAATCGCCCAGAGGTAAAAAGCCGAAATCTAAAAATAAATCGCCCAGTAAAAATAAAAAGGCTAAAATTGTGGTAGAGAGTGACGCGAGTGGAGATTTGAGTGAATGTGAACTTGAACCAATCGCTGAAAATGTTAAAGAAACCAAGCGAGGTGCTAAAGTTGGAGTTGGCAAGCCGCCAATCAACAATGGTGAGTTTTGATTGGGATTATATTTGGTGTATGTATCGAAAAATTGTCGCTTATATTTACTATCACACTGAAAGATTTTTTGGGGGTGGGCAGTTCTACAGTCTATAAAATGTAGAATGTCACATCGATTTGTCATAAAGATATCATGTAAAGTGGATATTACTGATAAACATCAGGGGTAGATTTTTCCCAGGCACTATATTTTACATATAATTTAATTTTTATAAATGTCTCGGGCCATTTACGGGACGTGGGGAGCCTGCCAATGTTTTTTATGAGTATTTGTATATTTAATTTGTGTCCCATAATGTTGCTAGTGCGCTTCCATCGGTGTACAATTATTGAAAAAATTATTTTATAAAAAAATATTTTTTCTTCCCTGAATCAAAAATTTCAAAAATCTATTTTAAAAAAAATCACTCTAAAAACAACAAAAACAACAATCACAATTCAGCCGCTCGCCGGCCGCGGGTCGTTTCCGATTCGGAATCGGGAAATTCCAGCGACGATTTGCCGCTCAAATCACCCGAACCGAAAAGAAGTAAAGAGTGCGACAAAAGTATTGATCACGCAAGAAGCGACAGCGAAGATGTGGTGCTTAGTGAAGTGGTCAAAAAAGTTGCCAGCCCGAAAAGTGCGCAAAGGCTTGGGTGAGTGCTTACTAGTTACTGTCTACTGTGTTAAAAATCAGCTAACGGAAAACGGAATGGAAAATCGAAAATAACGGAATACGGAAATCGGGAAATGAAAAGTTGACATCACAAAATAAATCGTTGTTTGCTTACGTTAGCTACATAAATATTAGACCAGTGATATTCGGCATTTGAAGAAAAAAAAAGACTTGAAAATCTAGTTTTTCAGCATGTGATTTATTCATGCTTTGTTTACAACATAAGATGCCATTTTTGTTCAGATCATACACATATACAATAATTGTAAAAAAAATTTCATACGCCTAAAGGCGGTGATTATTTGAGGGGAAATTATTTTTTTTCAGTCGTTTAATAGGGGAACCATTCACGAAGTAGAACTTATTCGAGTAAATACAGTATTTATGTATTTACAATCATTTCCAACTGTATAATCAAACAGTGACATTTTGCCTATTTTCACACGCAGTTCCCCGAGAAAATCGGAACAAGCCTCTGCCCGACCCGCCGCTTCCAAAATTGCACCCGACAAAAACGATGTAACCAAAAATCAAGCGCCGACGACTGCGGAACCCGACAAATCGGGCACAAAAATCCCGGACAACAGCCAATCAACGCCCAGCAAAGACAAGACTCCGCCCAAATCAGAGATAAAGCGATCGGGCCCTAAAGCCCTAACTTCCTACAGCGCCTTATCCCTACTGAACCCTACAACGTCAAGCACGTCGACAACGAGAAGTGTCACTGCAGTTCAAAGCACTTCAAATGAGACCGTAAATACGTGTGCAGCCGTTCCGACCAGGTGCCACTCCCGGACCCTGTAAAATGACCTGGGAAATTTTAAATGTCTTGCAAAATGTCTAAAGTCAGGTAAAAATGCCCGGGATAATAGCAAACGCTATTTTGCAGGGCATTTTACATGACATTCAGGGACGTACGCAGGATTTTTGAGCGGGGGGGCGGATTGTATACGGAGCCCGGCGAACGGGGGGGCGGCGCCCCCCCCCCTAAAATTTGGCCCTATAGTAAGGAATGGAGCCATGGCGCTGGCACCATTTGTAGGCGCCAGCGCCATGACAGTATTGGCGTTGGCGCTGGCGCCAACGTATACTATATAGGTATCTATTAAGACCTATATATAGTTATTATGACCACGTTGGGCACTTTCATTATGCCGTTTGGACTCCTGAAACTATACATTAAACAGCGGGGTGGGGTTTGCGCGCTTGCGCGCAAAATTTTTTTAAAGTTCCTACAAAATCGCTTTACAAAAGTGCCATTCCTGGCAAATTTTTATGACCGGCCCGGGAACGGGGGGGGGGGGTGGCCGCCCCCCCGCCCCCCCCCCCCTGCGTACGTCCTTGATGACATTAGACACTTTGCATGACACTTGACATTTTACAGGGCACTTTACAGGGTCTGGTAGTGCCCCCAGTGTGATAATGCCGCCGCCCGTTTCGGTGGTACAGTGTGACCCAAATGTGGCCACTTTGAAACCCGTGCCGCCCCAAACTGCGTTCTTTTCACCGCCGGCAGTTATGGGCCACCCTTTTACGCACCAATTGTACCATGGTCAGGGGTACAGGGCAGGTTTGTCGGGCATTGGGCAGTTCGAATTTCGATTTTCATTGGTCTCACGCACGGGCTATTTAAAACCTTCAAATGGGCAGATGGTATACTCGGTGGATATCACACTTTAGTATGGAAACCTACCATGACCCATCTGAATAATGAACCAAAAATTATACAGCTTTTTCATCGTAATATGTCGTTTTTACTATAAAATAATTTATTACGAAATTTATAGGAATATTTTATTCATCAAATTATGGTAGGATTCTGCACACACTTTGCGGTCCGCCGAGTAAATGCATTAATGTGCCTACACACACTAGTTTTCACCGTGACTTCGTGTGAAACTGAAATTTTTTCAAATGCACATTAAAAATCACGGTTGAATGATTTGATTTTATTTAAATTTGAGTTTAAATAAATGATATTTAAACTTTGAAAATTTGAAAACTAAAACACATAAAGCATACAAAATGAGTAGGCTGGATGTCGCCATGTCGCCATTTCAGTTTTCACACCAGTCACGGTGAAAACTAGTGTGTGTAGGGCCAATGATTGATTCTGCCGACTCGCAGAAAATCAATAAAAATGTCATTTTTGCTGTTTTCTGTCCCACCTCAAAGCCAAAACGTCACTCAAACCCCAACCCTTCAATCCAACCCCCCTCCCAGGCCTAACGCCATACTTGCCTGGCGCCGTGGCGCTGCCGTATGGCGTGGCCGTGGCGCCGGCACTGGCGAATTTACCCCCGCTGCCCGCGCTACCCTCCAGGGGGGTTCCATTGCATCATGCTGTGTATGCTGCTAGTACAGGTAGGGGGGGGGGGGGGGTGTTTTTGTGTCTGTGTGAAAATTGTTGAACTTTTGAAAGGTGTTGCTTTGTGTCGGATTTAACAATGGATTATTGAGAAACATTGTCCTAGCTGCCTTTCCTAATTTAAACGTTGGTGGTGCTGAATAATACAGCTAGACGTAAAATGCAGTGTCACAAAAACGTTTTTGTAACTCTGTATTTCACGTCGAGCTGTAATTTCAACCTCAACGAAATTTTCTTTCGGACTCTCCCAGTTCCACAAAAATTCTTAACTTTTATTTAAATTTGAACTGACATATTTACCTAAATGTAATATTTTTCAAGCCCTATATTCTCCGACATTCAAATTTAAAAAGTATGCCTTTATTCTCGTAAACATTTGCAGGCATTCCCGCGCCTATAACAACTGCACCAATAATCTACACCACTGGCGCACCCCTGTCCACATTAATGGCGCCGCCACACGGCATTAGTATGGCGCTGACGCCAAACTCTGGCGCTGGCGCCAGTGAAGGAAATGGCTCCATTGGCGGCAGTTTGGCCGGCGCCATAAGCAGCGCCATGCAGGGAACTGAGGATTGATTAATTGAATTAATTAACCAAATTAAGCGCGCTCACTGCAAATTTTGATTCGACTTTTTAAAACAATTTTTATCAATCAATTGACACCCGTTTTAAGTGTGGAAGCTGAAAAAGCACTTTTATGAAACTGATGAATATAGATATTCACGTGCGATATCATACTCGATTAGGGTGTCAACAAAATTTTTTTACGGAAAACGGAAACGGAAAAACATTTGCACTTGCCGGAAAACGGAACAGAAAACGGAAAAATATTTGCCTGCGGAAAACGGAAAGAATTTTGCCTGCGGAAAAGCGGAAACGGAAAAAATTTGCACTTGCCGGAAAGCGGAAACGGAAATGGAAAATTTTTTGCACTTGCCGGAAAACGGAATGAAAAACGGTAAAAAAATTGCCTGCGGAAAGTAGAAACGGAAAACAGAAAACGGAAATTTGACACCCTATGCTCGATACAAATATCGGCGGCATGTTTTATCTAAATTTTATGCAGAAAAGCGTTTGTGTTGAGCCACTTGAGAAAGTTATAGTTGACAAAGTAAATTACTAAGCATAGACTATTCAACATGTGGACAAGCGACAAGAAAAGTGATAGGTGGTCAGTAGATTTATTTGTGGTAAGTTTAGTCTCAAGTAAAGTTATAAGTGACAAGTATTTTATGCACAAATGTAGTTGTCACTTATAAGTTTACTTGTATCTAGACTTGCACGTGTCATTTTGCTTACAAACCACTTTTCTAGTCACTTGTATACTCGCGGAATTGGCTCCAGTGTACATGGTACCGTTTTGGAATTACGCCCAAAGTTTCCAGTGTGCGTACGAACGTATTGGGTTACTACATGTAGGGTTCAAACGGGATTGACTTTTCGGGATCGGGATCGGTATTCACTTTTTGTGATTTCGGGATCGGGATCGGGATTGGGGTTTCGGGATCGGGACTGCTAAATCCCGGAATTTCACGGGATCCGGGATCGGGATCCCGTTTGAACCCTAACTACATGTAAACATCCCATTGGGTTTTCCACTATTTTTTCCCCCTGTTGCACACTTCGATCGACACGGTTGCACACGTTGTGATCGAAACGCTTTGAATGTTAATTTGGTGCAATTTTTGCGCTGTGCGAATTCGGTACGTAAATCGATTTCCGCGTGCAAACGGAAACGAATCATCATTTTCAGCTGTTCTCTTGGAATTCTAACTAGTGTCTGACTAGGGGCGGGGCGCTCGCCGCTCATCTAATATATGACAGGCTCTGGTTCGATTCCTGCCTGTTTCAGTGCATATTTTGCACTCTCTGTAGCCGTAAAAATTTTTTTCCTCGGGATATACCGAAAAAAGCTGGAGCGTTTGGGGTTATGGCCCCACACACGCTAGTTGACATCGACACCAAATGTCAACTGGTTCCGTTCCCAATTCAAAGCTTGCGTTTGAACGTCGTTCGTCGGCTCGTCAGCAAGCTTTGTATCGGGAACGACACCAGTTGACATTTGGTGTCGATGTCAATTACCGTGTGTGGGCCCAATTCAACTCCCCAATCCGAGCAAATTGTAACAAAAAAATATCTAATTTGCATGTGTAGATCGATTTGTGCGCCGCACGTGCGCGGGCATTTAATTTCGCATTTGTATATTGTCGGTGGATTTTCGTATAACATCGATCTGTGTGTATTGTATTTTTGTAAAAATGCCAATTTCTCGAGGTAAAATCGTTTTAACACGATCTCAGTGATGATCAAGTTTCAGCATAAAGATGATGTTTTGCTGGCACGCGAACTAGTTGACAACCGAAACTTTCATAGCTGAAAAATATGTTATAAACGAGGGTGTAGCGGCCGTAATGAAAACCCGGCCGTAATGAAAGCCTGGCCGTAATGTATTCCCACCCGGCCGTAATGAAAGCCTGGCCGTAATGTAGGGGATGCTACATTCCGGCCGGGCTGCATTCCGGCCGGTTTTACATTACGGCCGGGTCCTAGGGGGGGGGGGGGATGGGGACGTTTGGCACTAGTACCCGGGTCACTGTTCACAACGCTAGCACAAATATTTGCCGCGAATGAACAATCAGTTTTTTTAGATAGGTTTGTTTATTGGTTTTGTCCAGTGGCAACTACACATAAGTGTCCAAGACAATATGCTTTGCTGAGTCGACCAATGTTTTCAAAATTGCGGAAATTCCTGTAAGCGTGTAAATATATCTACCGTATTACCTCGAATTATCCCCCCCCCTTGAATTAACCCCCCCTCGAAATAACCCCCCCCCCCTAAATTTCGGCTGAGGAAATAATAAACCCCCCCCCTCGAAATACCCCCCTAAAATTGAGTGTAACGTGAACGTACATGAAAAATACCGCAGTTTGTGATCTGTACTATGCAGAACACAGGTGAAAACTGATGATTAAGTGACGTTAGGGAAGGGTTTCTGTGTATATACAGTAATATATGCCTATAAACACATATAAATCTATGTGATTGTTAGATTTTTCTACGTCTGCGTATGGGGAATTTCCGAAAATTTCTGGCGAAATAATAGACCCCCCTCGAATTACCCCCCCCCTCAAATTTTGCTGGCGAAATAATAAACCCCCTGGGGGTATTTCGAGGTAATACGGTATGTCTGTGTAGATGTATGTATGTTAGCTATAAATGTATGTTTGTTAGATATAGTGTGTAAAAAAGCGGCGATGTAGAGAACGTAAGATCTGAGATCAGTTTATACTAGCGACAAATATTTGTGCTAGTGTTGTGAAAAGCGACTCGGGTACCGGTGCCCAACGCTATTTGGGGGAGGGGAATGGAGGTTAGATACATGGTGATTGTTGTATTGCGGCAAAAACAAAGGGCTATGTATTGTTTGCATTGTTTTCTGCCCTTTGTGTTTGCCGCACTGCGCACACGTCGTCCGTAGACACCCCCCTGTCTACACACACGCCGCTAGTCGATAATCCCCTGCCCGCAGGTATTGTAAACCCGGTCGTAATGTAAAACCGGCCGGAATGTTGCCCGGCCGGAATGTAGCATCCCCTACATTACGGCCAGGCTTTCATTACGGCCGGGTGGGAATACATTACGGCCAGGCTTTCATTACGGCCGGGTTTTCATTACGGCGAGGCCCCCGTCGTTATAAACACATCTGAGTTCACCAATATGGGGATTACGTCAACTTATTTCTACGGAGATGGAATTGATTAATTATTGTAAACTCAAATGTCGTTAGAACAGGCTTTTTAGTATGGGAAATTAGCGTTGTCAACTAGTGTACGTATGACCATTTTTTCTCTGGTGATAAACTTTTTTTATTTTTTGATGCCCAATTTATTCGCCCTTTTAATATTCAGTGTGAGAGTGAAATTTGTTTTTCTTCCAGGGGCTAGTCCTGGGGCCAGTTCCGCAAGTGGAAAAGTTAAGAGTAAAAACTTAAGAGTTGGGTAAAATGACAAATGACAAGTTATGAGAAAAGTTGAGAGTTAAGAGTTGAGTAAAACGACAAATTATTTTGCTCAACTCTTAACTTTTGAGTTTACTCCTAACTTATCATTTATCATTTTACTCAACTCTTAACTTTTACCTCTTAACTTTTCCACTTGCGGAACCGGCACCAGCACTCTGTACCTAAACAGTTTGTGAAATTTCAGATTAAATTTGTCAAGTCATGTAAAATGTAGGATAGCCTGTAAAATTAAAAGTTAATCGTTTTACTTTTAATTTACAGGTTTCGGGGCTGGCCCCAGCGATTTCATACGGTACACTTTTTACGTTGTAAAATATCCTCGCAATTATTTTGTCCCAGTGTGTTTTAAAACATTCGAATATTTGTGAAAAACGTTCTTTTTCTGTTAATATAAATACTGTAAATATCAAAAGTGTAATAAGTTGTTGATTCAATGTGCTTTGTCAACGTAACGGTTTGTCAATCTATAAAAAAATCCCAACATCAAATCGCAAATTTTGAATTGAATACTTTTTCGGTCGTTCACGGCCATTGTTGCACCTTGTAACGCTATCTTTTGTCGCTAAATTATTTTCTTTTCCGCAAAAATCACATTTATATTTTGTAACTGAACTTATCATTTTAAATTTAGTTCAGTCAGTGAAAATCAGCTCGGTCCGTACTCGGCAAAATTGACGCTAGTTGACATCGACACCAAATGTCAACTGGTGGCAGTCCCAAGCCCTGTAAAGTGTAAAGTAAAGTGTCAAATGTAAAGTCAAATGCAAAGTAAACTGTCAACTGTCATGCAAAGTTCAGTAATAAAATCTTGTCTTTTTTTGTTTTGATTGACACTTTACTTTGCATTTGACTTTTCATTTGACACTTTACTTTACACTTTACAGGGCTTGGGACTGCCGCATGGTTCCCATGCCCGATTCAAAGCTTGCTGACGAGCCGACGAACGACGTTCAAACGCAAGCTTTGAATTGGGATGGGAACCAGTTGACATTTGGTGTCCTTGTCAACTAGTGCGTGTGGGGGACCATTCATGCTCTCTCATATATGTACGTTTTACCTATAAAACTAAAAAAACTCCATCTTTCCCGCAGAAATTCAAAAACATGGCCAGCGTGGAGAGCGGTCGCAGCGCGGAGAAAAATGGAGAAATCGACAAGGAAAGTAAAAAGAAAGTGGACGATGTCGATGACGAGACCGAGGACAAGCAGGAGGATGAGGGAAATGCTTCAGAGTCTGTTTTTTGCTCATTTTATTTCGTATTTACCCTGCGTATCCTAGTTGACGGCTACCGTATTTCCTCAAAATACCCCCCTCAAAATGGGCACTATGAATTTATTAATCCCCCCCCCCTCGAAATACCCCCCCCAAATTCAGTGTATACAGAACGTAGATGACAAAATCTGCGTTCTGTGATCCGGGAAACGCAGAACACGCGTTAAAACAATGACTATGTTATGTTAGAACAGGGTTTATACTGTCTACGCACTTATATAGTCTTATAAATGGCGGTTTTTGTTGCATTTTTCGACGTCTGTGTACGTTACAAACGGCGATTTAGTACTGGAATTTCAAAAAATGTCTGGCGAAATTATAAACCCTCCTCGAAATACCCCCCCTCAAAATTTCCACTCTGAAAAAATAAACCCCCCGGGGGATAATTCGAGGAAACACGGTATATAAAATGTCAACTGGTTCCAATCCCAATTTGAAACTTTCAGACGAGTAGCGCTGCGCATTGTCGTATGTACTTACTTCATGCCGGTTTTTTACATCATTGCACACGGCGCAATATTTTTTTACATTACAGATTTATCTGCAAAATTACAACATAAGTCACATTTGAGCTTGTTTGGTGGGCTCGTGAGCTAACTTTGAATTGGGATCGGAATCGGTAGACATTTTGTGTGGCCATCTAATGTGTGTATTATGGGTACTTTGAGTATTGGGTCATTGGCCATACATAGACTAGTTGACATTTGGTGCCGTTTGGTTTTCGCCTGTCAATTCAGATTTTAGATTTTTTTTCCCGAACAAATCCGTCTGTCCACCGCAACCACTACGTTAATAAAGCAATAACAAGGTTTTTTAATCGTTTACCGCATCTTTGCTGTTACCACACTAATTAGGTTTTCTCAATCGCTTACCAAACTCCAACTCCCATTACGCAGCGGCTCGAAATACAGCGGCGCGTCGGAATCTGAACCCGAATCGGAACCGGGTTCGGAAACCGCGTCCGGTTCCGACGACGAGAAACCGACTCGTAAATCTCACCGACTGTTGGACGCGTATAAAACTGGCGTAGAAGACCGCAGCGAAAGGCGGCGGATTGTCGCGAAGAGAAGCGCCGATAAGGAGGAGGTACTTTGAGTATTTTGGGTACTTTTGAGTATTGGGTATCCTGAGTATTTCTGAATTATTGAGTGGGCATCTTGTGATTTTGGGGAAAGTGACTAAATAAAACGCAGTGAACAGTTCTTCTGAGATGGGGTGAGCTGGCGGTCTTTCCCTCTTGTTAATCCAAGTCAATTGTTATTCCAATTCCAAGCCAAGTAAAATTCCCGGCAAAATACAAGGTGGAATTTTACTCGACAAATAACTTGACAAATTTGTCTGCACTATGTAAAATTGTACATTGTGTGGGCGGCAAATAGTACGGCTTTGCGGTAAACATTACAGTACAGTGAATCGTAATTTTTTAGTGAACTGTACAGCCGGTATGTATGAAGAGTGACGTAAACTTCACGGTATGATAAATTTTCCTATAGTGCGATACGGTATGGCAAATTTTGCCACCTTAGGTAAGTTCCGGATCATCGCAACATTAAGTGTCTGCATTTTTTTTGTTATCTATCATCTATCAGACTTAAATGCGCCCTCACTTTCACCCCTACTCCCGTGACATTATAGTAAACAATAGCAAAAAATACCATGTAAACTAGAAATCACAAAATCAATAACTCCCCCCCCCCCCAACCGACCCAGGACACCACTAGCGATGGTAAAAACGCATCCTCAAACCCGACCAAACGGAAGCGCGCAAATTCCAACGCTAGCAGCTTCGAGGAGGTCGACGAGGATGATGATGATGATGATGATGATGTGCAGGAGGATGATGACGAAAAGGCTGAGGGCAGTGACCAACATCAGAGTGAGGGGGAACAGAGCGAGTGAGAGGGGTTGGGGGGGGGTTCAAATGGGATCGGGATTCCGATTCGGGATAATGTGGTTCCGATCCCGAAATTTGAAAGTCTCAACCCCGATCCCGTTTGAACCCGATTGAGGGGGGTTGGGTAGGGGCCTGATTTCATTGTCGAGTTTTTTTCCAATGCGTGAAAATCGTTTTATTTACACATTTCGGTTTGTCGGGCGTGTGGGGCGTCGGTTACGCTCGTTACTCGAGAGAATGGAATATGGCCCCAGGTGCAACTCCCTTATATCATGTAAAATTCTCCGTGAAATGTCATTCAAGGTGTCTAAAGTATTGTAAAATAAATGCCTTGTAAAATGTCTAAGGACCCGTCAATAATATAATAAATTTTTTGACATTTTCGTGACATTTTACATGACTTTAGACACTGCATTACATTTGACATTTTACAGGGTCTGGGAGTGGCCCCAGGTTTGATTTTGACGTAGGGCGCCCGATGCGCGAGTAGGCGTCTGGTTTTGTCTTGTGAAAGTGTAAACGCATCTACCATATTACCTTGAATAATTCCCATTCAACTAGTAGACATTGGTGGGAGCTTTTGTATTTTGCATATGCAGGGGTTCTGCGCCAAAAAATCACCATAAAATGGATCGAAATTTTGGAAAATTGCATTTTGTGTAGATTTGCATGTGCAAAATACGAAAATATCATGTTGGTTGGGTGGGGAAAGTCGAAATGTGCGTGCTGTCAAAAATTCAATTAACATATTCATAGACAAGGAATACTTGATCAAACAAGGATAACTTTTTGTCTAATTAAAAAGCGCCATTTAATGAATTACACTGTAAAAGTTTGCTAAAGGGAAGGATTCAATGAGAGAACTTGAATCTTGCGATCATTCACATTTTCGACCTGAGTCTGTTTTTCCATGCGTTTGTTCTAATTTTTGTATTTTTGTAAACTATTGTATCGGGGCAGGCCTGATACGCACATCTGCCCGTTACGCACAGTTGCCCGTTTTTTTCACTTGACACTTTTTCAAGTGATTTTCAGATATGAGTGAAGTGAAAAAAGTTGCGCAATGACATTAGTGAACTTTTTTCAGATCACTCATCTGAAAATCACTTGGAAAAATGTCAAGTGAAAAAAACGGGCAAATGTGCGTAACGGGCAGTTGTGCGTATCAGTGCACCCCCATTGTATCGTCCCGTTTTTTTGCAAAAAAATGTTGTAAAATATGTAGTTTCATATCTGGTGCGTAGATACATAATAGTTTCAATGTGTGTCTTCTAGTGAGCTCGCAAAAATTGATTTAGTGATTATTGGAGACCTCATGGGAATAATTGCTGGAATTAAAATTCTTTTCGTTTCTAATGTGTTTTTCTTTCTTTTTTTTGTAATTTTTTTCAACTTATGCACAGTGAATGTTGGAATAAGAACCATTTTATTGCACCCTACCTGCACAAAAATGCCCTACATAATTTTTCAACGCTCTGGTTTAAATTAAAAAAGTGACATCTGGTTTAAACTTTTTATCTTTTGGTCCATTTGTCGAATTTCAGTTGTTCATACTTCATAATCTGTTTTTGAATTGAATGCATTCATCCTTATTGAATTTACCCCGGAAATGTTTTGTAATCAAGCCAATTTCCGATGTCAAGGTTTTTGTCAATTTTGCAGCAATGAATTGATGTTCAATCCCAAAAATTGAATTTTGGTCACTTTTTATTTTCGGAGGTTTTTTTCGTGTTTAAAAAAAATGTATATTTCACGTAAAAGACGTTCACGAAGTATCAAACAAATGTAGACTGTGTTTGTGTTCGACTTCCAATACGCATCTTTTTACACATTTTTTCTTATTCTGAATGTTTGTTGTTGTTTTATACTCTGGATTAGATTTTTGTGATCTCTGGTTAAACTTCTCTGAAAGTTGCAAATTGTGCATGGATCTGAAACTTATTTATCATTTTGGTTTGTAACTTTTTATCGTTGTGTTCGTTTTTTAATCAAATTTGCGTTTTGTCCGAGTTTGGTGTATTTTTTTCTGCGTAAATATGCTTACACAAACTAGTTGACAACCTAAACTTCGGAAACTGATAAATCTGTTTTGAACACATTTTAGTTTACCATAATGATTTATTTTCACCATCAGCATTAGTTGACAAACATCATTCCGGTAAACTCAAATGTGTTTATTTTATTTTCTAAACATTGGAACCTTGTCAACTAGGGGGGTGCACTGATACGCACATCTGCCCGATACGCACATTTGCCCGTTTTTTTTTCACTTGACACTTTTTCAAGTGATTTTCAGATATGAGTGAAGTGAAAAAAGTTCACTAATGTCATTGCGCAACTTTTTTTTCACTTTACTCATATCTGAAAATCACTTAAAAAAGTGTCAAGTGAAAAAAACGGGCACATGTGCGTATAGGGCAGATGTGCGTATCAGGCCTGCCCCGTCAACTAGTGTGTGTAGGTCCATTGCCCAATTTTTTGAATGTAATACAAATAATGAAAAAAATAAAAACTATAATTTTTCTTTGTCATGTAAATACAAATATATATGTAAATATTATCATGAATTCATATTTTACACAAACCTTTTGTATTTATACGTTCGACACGTGGCGCCATTTCTTTACTCAAATCCTCGCAAATGCGTTTTGAACGTAAAATGTGACAGGAATAGTGATGTGAAAAGCGCCAGGACTATGCCGCCAAGCGCCATGGCGCTTTTCCGGCCCTCAGTGCTAATGGCGTCAGAGCAAAATGGCGCCAAGTGCCATGGCGCTAGCGCCAGGTATTTTCCTGGCGCCGGACAAAAATAGCGCCAAGTGCCATGGCGCTTTTACATCACTAGTCAAGAATTTGCCACCAACCGCTCAAAGCGCCATGGCCAAATATTTCGCAATCACTAAAATAGCCGCCACGAATGCAACTAATAGTGCGTACGGAGCGGAAGGCTTGATTTATTACAATGCCTTTTACCTGCAATTTTACCTGAGCATGTACCGGGTGGCCCACGTCAGGCGCACGGCTTTGATTAGCCCCCAACACATCAATTTTGAATGAAAATCGCTCAAATTTGGTATGGGGGTAAATAAATGTACCCCGTTTTTGTGTTAAGTGCACGGTTTCATATCACAAGATTTCGTGTCAGAATATGAAAGAGTTTCATATTTACGTTTTTGAATGTGTCCCATTGTAGATGGTCCTGTTGAGTGACGTTGTTTTGCATAGGATGTGATAAATGTGAAAATTTAGTGATATTTATGTGTGTGCTTAACATACTAAATAGGGTACATTTATCTACTGTCATGCCAAATTTGGACTATTTTTATGAATAATTGGCGCTTTGGTAGACGATTGCCTGACATGCGCCACGCTCAAACACGTATTAAACTTTGCTTAACGTTCCGACATGAATTTTTGTGATGTGGAACCGCGCACTTAACACAACAAATGGGGGACATTTATCTACCCCCATACCAAATTTGAGCAGTTTTCATTCAAAATTGACGTGTTGGGAGCCAATTGCAACCGTGCGCCTGACGTGGGCCACCCTATATATTGCATGTGCACAGCTTGTTCAAATACTGCTGAAAGTGTAAAAATACGCTGGGTACACTAGTACACCATCAAAATTTGGGAAACTCGAAAGTATGTTCTGAACACATTTGAGTTCACCGGAATGAGGTGGCTGTCAACTACTGTTGACGGCGGTGAACAATCTGATAAACTTTTTTTATAGTTTTTTAAACTTTTACTTTTTTAAATCAATTTTGATAAACTGAAGTGTATTTAAAACGGGCTTATTAGTATCCCAAAATTCCGATTGTGTACTCTAGTGTGCGTGGCCGCAATGTCTAAACATTTACGTATTTTGTGTACATGTTATTTCACATAAATGTACAATTTCCAGATTTTGGTGCCGCGGCGCTGACTCAACCGTATGGTTTGATCGAATTTCGGTATGTTTCATTTTTTCCAGCCCAGTTTTCACTTTCAAATTAACTGTCGTGTTTTCTGAGAAATTAATAGCCGGAAAGTTCCGCATGACGCAATTACGACTTATGGCCCTGTTACTTACGTACCTACTTTTCCATGGCCTCTGATCGTTTGTGTGGCTGTATTAAGTTATGAGTTATTAACCGTTGCGACATTTATGATTTTCATGACCATGGGGCATAAAAATTGGCACGTTGACGCTTTTTTGCTCGGTATTTTTACATCCGTGTGCCACAATTCCACTGTTGTCAAGTGTTGGCACAATTTTAACATTCAGCTGAAATTTTTCCTATTTTGGTATTTTGTAGGAAAAATGCCTTGTAAGTACGATTGTGAATATAAATATTCACTGTGGCGGTACATAAACACTTGCCCATATTCTGTACCACCTGAATGAGTGATTTTCAACAAAATTTTTGTTTCAAAAAGGGAAGAGTTTTGAAAAAAAAATGTTTTGAAAAACTGGTCACATATAAAAACTTTGTTTCGAACACTGGTTAGTTTAGTGGTTTAGTGTAAACACTTTATAAATACATAAAGTGCTCAGTATTGATTGTTAAAATTTGAATCACTACCAATCTGCGGCCATTCCACTGGATTTATTTCATTGTTTTTAACTTTCTATTCTGTTTCTACTTTTATTCAGAGGATTTTAGAAAACTTTTTTTTTTAGCTTTCATATTTCGAACCAAAAAAGACCCATGTGTCATAACTATTGATTTTTTCTGTTTGTGTAGGCTGTTTTTTGTGTCTTTGAGATGAGTCAAACTTTTTCAGTGTTTGCTCTGTGACGAAAAGTTTTGCTTGTATTGTGGGCTGAAAAAGCTTTGGCGCTTTGGTTATGCACGTGTGTAATATATATACGGTATTTATGATGTCGCTGTAGTGTTATATCAAATTTCACAGAATTATGTAAAATTCCCGGTAAAGTTTTCTGGTTTTGCTGGTTATTTTACATATTACATGACATTTAAATTTTTTTACATTTTGCACTTTTGAGTGCAGGAGTGTTGTACCCCGCTCAACTATCTAATGTCCACATGTTTTTGCTTCGTTTTTATATGATAATTTTCAGACACCCAAATTTGTACAGCCTTTCAAGTTGACAATTCATCAAATATTTTCTATACCTATTTTCTTGACAACATAACAAGAGTCTATTCAAAACCTCCGACAACTTAAAATAAACCCTCTTGTTTTTTTGTAATCTCAATGTGCCTACATACACTAGTTTTCACCGTGACTTCGTGTGAAAACTGAAATTTTTCAAATCCAAATAAATGAAGATGGTTGAATGAATTTAGGTATTTAAATTAAATTTGAATTTAAATTAATGAAAGTTTAACTTTAAAAATTTGAAAACTAAAGCACATATAGCATACAAAAAGAGTAGGCTGGATGTAGCCATGTGGCCATTTCAGTTTTCACATCGGTCACGGTGAAAACTAGTGTGCGTAGGGCCAATACTTCTGGAAACTCAATTTATCCTCTTTTTCGGACATAAGTAATATTTCCCCTCCATACCAAGTCCAAATGTTGCAGAACAGAAGTTTGGAATCATTTTTGCATGTGTCAGTGAGTTTTATGTGTTTACTTGTAATCCTATAAATATTTAATTGGTATGCAACGGTGTCACTCCATGTGTTTGCAAACATTAACATGTACATTTTGTTAGCTGACCACATGCTCAGCAGAGAATGTTACCATAGTTTGATGAATAGATATACTTGGTAAATTTGGCTGTGAATTAATTCAGATGGGATATGGTAGAGGTAAGTTTCATTGTAAAGTGCACAGATCATGGTAATGCTACCATTGTAACGAATCATTCAACAAAAATGTTGCGCACACTGTAAAATTTTATCCATGTTTTTAAGTATTTTTAAGTGCATGTGCAAGTGTTTTCCTGTGTAAATATCTATTTTGTACTCGTCCATATCCATTTTATCTAGAAACTTTCGTACGACTTTTTCAACGACTTTTTCGACTAAAGATCTCGAATAAAGACTTGCGTCATGCCCGGTGTCAAAAAGCACTTTTCATACACTTTCCCTTCCCGGCATTTTTATATTTAGCCCCGGTATTTTTATTTTTTATAAAAAATTTGGTATAGTGTGATTGAGTATTCCTGGTGCCATACCCGTCAAGCCACACGTTTGGCAAACGAATCAGGAAAGATTTCCGCAGGGTTTAAAAATCAAAAATCTCGAAAATCATCTATGCGTTTGAAGAAAAAAAACAATTAAAATCTTTAAATTACAATTTCCGAGTGGGGTTTCGGGTACCCGTGGCGGCGTGCAAATCGAAAGGCAATAATTTTTTTTGTTTTAATTCACTTTCCATGCGTTTTATTTGTGTATGATTTTGTATTTACGTATGTACAATGTTTAAATACTACTGTGTAGGAATGTTGCGTGTGTGTGTGTTATTAGTTTAGTGTTTTTAGTTTGTGACCTTGAATGTTTTTATCAACTAAAGTTCTCTAAATTTTTCATCTATCGATCATCAAATATTTTTTGTTTGTTTTGATGAGTAACACCTGTACACAAATATGACTGACAGCAAATTTGCATTTGCACTGGAATTTTTTTTAAGTGACATGTATCCCAGATGTGTAGCCAACGATCTACTACATACGGGGGTAAAGTAGGGGGATGGGGCGACCCACCCTCCATCCCCTGAATTACCCACCCCCAACCAGGGGTCTCCAATGGGGGCTGGGGGTTACCCCCCAAACCGCCCAGCTATCTATCTATTCCGGAGGCCGCTCAGCAAGGACGTAGCCAGGGGGGGGCGGGGGGGGGGGGGGCGGCCGCCCCCCCCCTTCCCGGGCCGGACCAAAAAATGTGCCAGAAATGGCACTTTCAGAGGACGATTTTGTCGACAGTTTGAAAAAAATTTGCGCGCAAGCGCGCATGTTCACTTCACAACATATATTTTCGGCTGACCGGTCTCCGCGGCCTCAAAGCCACTGAAAATGCACACAATTACAATCCATGTTGCACTATATGCCTGTAAAATACAGACGTATACTGCTGGTTTGGAGCCAATGCCAACGCCAGTGGCGCCATGGCGTGGCGCCTACGAATGGCGCCAGCGCCATGGCGCCATTCCTCTACTACTGGGGTAAAATTTGAGGGGGGGGGGGGGCGCTGCCCCCCCCGTTCGCCGCGCTCCGTATACAATCCGCCCCCCCCGCTCAAAAATCCTGGCTACGTCCCTGCCGCTCAGCTATTTATCTATCCCGGGGGCAAAATTTTGGGCTACTACTCCCTAACCCCCCCCCCAAATCGGCCAGCTATCTACCTATTTTGAGCGATTTTTGAGAAACTATACACCAATTTTCCCTCAAAATCACAATTTTTCATACTTTATAGATTTTCACCTCCAAAATCACTGGTTTTTGTTCCTATTTACCCATTTTCAGCTATTTTTAGTACTATATGCTCTTGTATACCCATTTTGAGCTATTTTACACCTACTTTTAGCGATTTTTCACCCCCTTTCTTCTATCTACACCCAGAAAAAAGCCTATGTATCGAACCCCCGCCACCCCCCCCCCCCAATTTTTTAGCTATCTATCTATCCCGGAGGCCGCTCAGCTATCTATCCAACCCCCCGGAACGTTTAAATCTTGGAGACCCCTGCCCCCAACCACCCTAGGTGGTCCTTTACTAAATTTTTGGCAAATTTTTGTAGCTCTAGATTTAGCTGGCGGTTCTTCAGCCTTCAGGTGTGGAATGTTTGACTGAACCAAACTGTAGATAATTGGTGTGTTCTGCAATTCGTGCACACCAATTTTTTTGCTTGCTAAAAAGTTGCTGCATAAAAAATAGGGTTGTGAAAAAACATTTTTCCAATCAAAACCTCAATTTAAAAATTAGATTTATACAACAGTTGAAAAATTTAGTCCCATCCCTTTTTTGTGCGTGTGAGTTTAAAACTAAATTGAGTGGAAAGTGCACAAATTATCGAACGCACCTAGTTGAAATTTTGTTTAGATGCCTGTGAAATCTTTGAATGAGTCTGCGGTGCGAAGTCTAAACGATTTTTTTATGACTTTCAAATACGCGGAAAAATCTGAAACAACAAATTTGGTACGGTTTTGAATAGAGAGTAAAATTTTTTGGCTTGCAACTGCATAAATAATGTTTGTTGTCAATAAAAATACTGGAAATACAATTGTGTAGCAATTTTCGTCTATTTTCCGTCATTGTTATGGCATTAAATTTGATCTCTTTTCACATTGAGTGCGCAATGTGTATAGTGCCAAATTTATGTAGTTTTCCAGCGATTTTTGTTGTGTTTCTATTCTGGCTACTAGAAGTAAATAACGCATTGTTTGGCATCAAATTTGAGGTCGATAAATATTCCATGGTCCCACACACGCACTAGTTGACATCAAAATTCGTGTCAACTAAATTCAACAAAATTTTGGTTGATTACCTATGTGATTTCAACTTTCCTATGTGATAATGTTTGAATTTTATATAGTGACATTGAATTTTCATTGTTTCCGTTCACTGTGATGCTATATTTTTTGTGTTTTTAGTTGACATTCAGTTGACACGAATTTGTACTGTCAACTGGTGTGTGTGGGAACTGTGGAACAATACATTTCTTCTTGGGTGAAAATTGTTCACTTGAGTTTGTGATTGAACATATTTACGTGTGAGTAGATTCGTGTAAGTAGGCTCGTGTTTAGGTGATCAAATAAAGTATCATTGTCCAAACATACTTTACACAGATCCGATTTTGCGCAGCTGGTTTTGCATTTGCAATATTTACACTTCTAGTTAGCATCACAATTTTTTTCCATTAAAAAAAAGATTTTTTTCTCATTATCAGATAAAAACCAATGCCAATTTATTTCTTCAACCATAAATCAGCCCCTTCAATTTCCAGATCTACCATAATCCCCTGAATACCCCCAAAATTCAATCTCAAAAATGTCCTACGAGGAAGAGAACTATCAAAATGTCCGTCTACAGGAGGACGAATTTAATGGATTAATAGGCAATTTGCTGGGCGGCGGCGGCAGCGGCGGCGGTGGCGATTTGGCCGGCCTCGCCGGACAGATTCTGGGTGGCGGCGGAGGTGCGCGGGTTGGACTTTTTTTATTTTTTTAAGGGCCCAGGGGGTTTTATTTTTGGGTTATGGTAGTTTTTTTGGAGATGGTTTGGTGGTCGGGAAGGTTGCTGGATTGGTGGTTTTTCTTGGTGTTTTGCGAGTTCTGTTTACTTGAATTGGTTTATTTTTTGTTTGAAAAACTTCCGGTTGAAGTCATTTTTTTCTGAAAAAGGCAGTTTCGGTAATTTTCTGCACCACCATTCCGATCTACCAAATCTATTCGCAATATTTAATCGGTCCGACACGTTTATCAAAAGCTGTACGTACTTCAGTTGACAATGACATCGGATGTTAACTGGGAGTATTGGTTTCCGTTCAGATTTCGATTGTTGTGTCGCAGAGTGATGTTCAAATGCATATTCAATTTTAAATGTGGTTCAGTCCCGCACTCAGCAAAAATGTCACGTTAAATGTTCCAAATTTACATGACCTTTTACCGTGTGCGAGACTGTCCACCAGAATTAGGGTATTCTGAGATAACGTGCCGGGCTCATTAAATTTGCTTCCAGTTAAATCTCAATTTCCTTGAAGCTTCGCTATTTAGCCGCCGGTAGCGGGAAAACTTATCGATAATCTTTATCGACTTTTATCGATGTCGATAAATCCAATAATTATCCCAAATAGTCGAATAGAGTAATTGCATAATCCCCGCTTTGCTGATTCACTGGTGGGTGCAAAACTGCTGGGTTGGTGCAGGGGCCAGATCCAATTTGAACGTAGGGCGCCCGAGGCGCGAAAATGTGCTAGAAATTTAAAAATATTCTGGGAACTTGCGCCTGGGGCTCCTTACGAGTTACGTTCTAATTGAATTTGGTGCTAGGTATCGATTTTGCGCGTAGATTCAAATTTTGTTTTTTCAGCTTTTTTACAAACTCTGCGCGCAAGATCGCAAATCTGATGACAATTCTGATGGTGAACAAGTGACAAAAATTGGTAAGTGGTAAATTCCAGGTAATTTTTCAGGTAAATCAGTGATAAATTCGTTAGTATACTCGGCGAACATCACATTTAGTATGGAAACCAACCATAACCCATTTGAAAAATAAACCAAAAATTATACAGTTTTTACATCATAATGTTTCGTTTTTACTGTGAAATAATTAATTACGAAATTTATTAGAAAAATTTTCATTAATTTATGGTAGAATTCTGCACATACTTTGCGGTCCGCCCCGTATAACAATTATTTCTCCTGAAAATTAACTTGTCACTTACAACACTTGAAAAACTACTTAACACTTTACCACTTTACCACCTGTCATACCATCAGAATTGCCACCATTTAGTAGAAAATCGACATTATTTGCAAATGTTTTGTTACCGTTTATTGAGTTTGTGAAGGTGGCAGCGGCGGCCGCGGCGCCGATATTGGAAATCTCATTGGAGGATTAATCGGCGGAGGTTAGAATTGTTTTTTATTGTCTTTGTTTGTTTGTCTTTGTCTTTGTCAGTGTGTCTAAAAATGTGTCGTTTGTGAGTCTAGGTTGTGTGATTTTGGTGTCCTGCCGTGATTACTGATCGGGTGTCTTGGGTTTAGTGTTCATACTGGATCCCGTTTCATGATTTTCATTATTTTGCAGTCTTCAATCAATCCCGGAAATTTTTTAAATCTAAATCCCCGTCACGGAAAGCATTCCCAAATTTGCCAAAAGACGTTTTCGCACTAAGAAAAGTGAATGGCGGGAGAACCCCGCAAAAAAAAAACAATACAAAAAAACAATCCCGATCCCGAAAAGTCGATTAATTAATTGCTGTTTGCACAGCATTTTGCACATGCAAATAACGGGCCTGTGCCTGTTGGCATGTAAACCGTTTGGCATGTAGACAATGGATCAGGTGTTTCCAAAGTTTTTTTACCCTCGTGAGGGCTTTATAGGTAGCAAATCCCTCCTCCGGAGAGATAAATGGCCGAATACTTTTCTGGGTTTTCGCTGGAGCAAAATATATATGATATATATGGCAAAATTGACAAAATGGAGCAAATTTAGCCATCTTGAGTAAAAATTGGGGCTCAAATTGTAAAAAGTTTACTCCACATAAATGCCTAGCTAGTTGAGCGATGTTTGGCTGGCTCAGGGGGGATAGTAGCCTCGGGATCGATAGATACCTGAGCAGCCCTCCCCCATGAGACCCCCGCAACGGGTCATCTACATGCCAAGCGGTTTACATGCCAAGCGAGCCTATGTCGCAAATAACAACTAATATGTACAGATCTGTCCAGTCCAGTGTGTGCGGTGTATGTTGTTGATAAATTACTTTTTATTTTTTTAAGAGTGTAAATATATAATACTATGTGGTTTTGGTGAGTGGTTTTTGTTTTTAATGCGTGCGGCACTTGATTTTCTGGGGACATTCCATTTTTTGCACTTAAAACAAATAACATTACTTTAACCACTTGCGGTTGCTTGCAGTGCGGCTCATCTTAACGCTTGCCTTTCTAATTTTAACCTCTCTTTATTACTTCTACCGAAATCGAAGTCAAAAAAATTCTTAAAAAAATATTTAAAAATTAAAAAAATCAATTTTTCAAATAATCCCCCCGGTCAAAAAATCAGGCGGCGACGGCGGGCGGAAGCGGGACAAAATCGGCAATTTTATCGGCGGGCTGATCAGCGGCGGCGGGGGAGGTAATCATGAGGGGGGTGGCAAGAAAAAAGGTGGCGTCAAGGGTTTCATTGGCGGAATTTTTGGCGGCGGTGGGAACAAAGGTGTGTATTTGTAGGCGCCGCGTATTTTTGGCGCCAATTTGGCCCTGCGTTATTGGAGTTTTACCCACCTTTTTGCAAGGTTGTTTGCCTTTGGGCTCGTGTATTTGGGCGTGAGAGGGTGCTTTTGCAAAATCATAGCTGTGCAAAAAACTTTTTATTTACGTAGATTATGTAGTTGAGCCAGTGTTTTTGCACAGCAAAGCTACGAGCTTGAATAATACGACGTAGTATTTATATTTATGTGTACCAGCTTTTTGTGTAGTCGCACATGTTGATAATTAGACCCTATGCCTGTACTCGTCTTAACCCGCTACTCATCTAATTCTACCCACTAGTCATCGTACAGTTCTATACCTCGTAAATTGTAGGGGTATAGATGAGTATTAGGTGGGTAGGTGTGTCTGCATCAGTACAGAATGGGGAATTAATGTCAACTATTAATATGAAAACATTTGCAGATAAACAGTGATTATTCAGTGTGGGTGGCAAACACAAAGACATAATGTATTTATACATAGTGTCAGTCTATGCCTCTGTGTTTGCTGCCCGCGCTCAGTAATCTATACTAATCCTATGTTCTCTCTATCTAAACTTGTTGCCACTAATCTCCAATCCTGCACTGATGCAAACACCCCTGCACCCACTATTCATCTATACCCCCTACAATTTAAGGGGATGAGTAGTGGGTAGGACTAGATGAGTAACAGGTTAGATGAGTAGCGAGCCCTTCCCGCCCATTATTGGCATTCAGGTGCCACTCCCACACGCTGTGAAATAACCTGTTAGGTGTCAAATCTAGCAATGTATCAAAAGTCATGTAAAACTCCCTGTTAGATGTTCAACGACTGGTAAAACAATAAAAGAAAACTTGACATTTCTTATGAAATTTTACATGACCTTTCACACTTTGCATGATAATTGACAATTTACAGGGCACTTTACAGGGTCTGGGAGTGGCACCAGGTATCCATTCATTTGCAAAATTGGCTCCAGGAGTCAGTGATTTACCTGGAAAAATATTTTTTGAATTACCATTTGTTCACAGGATTTTTCTGAAGGACCAATAGTTTACATAAAATTTTGGTGTGTTTGAAACAAAGGCTCAAGTGATTGCTAAATTGCCAACGTATTTATTCATGAATGTAGTAAATTTAGCACAAATTTTTATAGGTATCTGATTTTTGGTGTCTCGGCACAGCACACCCCCTGTGGTCAGTTCCGCACACTGTAAATTGTCAAATGTCTCCCAAATGTCAAAGTTCAGTAATAAAATATTTTCACATTTGACTTGTCATTTTGCCTGACCTTTGACACTTAACTTTACAGGGTATCGGACTGTCCTCAGGATTTGTCGATGACCCACAATTCCCGCCAATGTGTTCAGTTTTGTCCTCCAATTTTTGTGTTTCAAATGTCCTGGGTCAACTGCATGTTTTTTCAACGGCATGACTGCATGGAATATGAGTTGACGGGTACCCGACCAATTTAGCAGTTTACCAGTGATGCAATAATTTGTCAACTTGAATGGAACAATTCGATGGGGAGTGCTTCTCTTTTTTACAATTTTGCAGGGAGAAAGTATGATTAATGCTACTTGATAAGGTAGTTTGAATGCAATGTTGCTGTAGATTTTCCCTCCAGCACAATTATGTAGTATTTACTGCCATAGCTTTCTCTAATACATAAATAAAATCCATTGAAACTCAACTAAATTTCTTCCTGGTGCTATCCACCTTCAGGTACTTGGTGTGTTCTGAAAATTTTGTAACTGAAAATTAATCCAACATTTGTAAATGTTTACTGTGCACATGAAACCCTTCGTAATGAAATGAAACCTTTTTTACATTCTGAGTTCGGTTCCATTTCGACATGTGTAATGATGTAAAAAGTGTGATGTTTTAGGCGCAAACAGTGACACTGGAACGGCAACTGATAAACTATGGGGTTACCTAGGGATGTTCGGCGTTTTTACAATATGTTTTCAAACGTTTTTCAACGGGATTGTTGAAAAAAAACTACGTTTTTTGCGGTCAATATAAATACCGTATTTACTCGAATAATTCCCCCGGGGAATTATTTTTTCGTCAGCCATTTTTGAGGGGGAATTATTCAAGTGGGGGGAATTATTCGAGTAAATACGGTATAGGCTTTTTTGGGTGAATTTGAGCAAAAAGTCAAAAAATCACCAAAACCAACTTAAAATATACTTTTCAAAATTTTCTCAACACACCATAACCACCCATCTTCTACGTACACATCCACCGACTAATTACCCAATCCCTTTCCCTTCTCAATCTAAATCTCGACCAGGTGGTGGCACTAGAAACCGGGACGGAGGTGCGGGCGGCGGGGGAATGCTAGCAGATTGTCTCTGCGGCCTTTTGAAGGGCAAATTGGGACAAGGGGGTAAGGTTGAATGGTGTTGTGGTGGTTGCGTGTTTTTTTGTGTTTTTTTTAAAATTGTTTTTGGATGTGTGAAATTATGAATTCACCGGGCTTTAGGGCGGAAATACGGGGCAGGCCTGATACGCACATCTGCCCGTTACGCACATTTGCCCGTTTTTTTCACTTGACACTTTTTCAAGTGATTTTCAGATATGAGTAACGTGAACAAAGTTGCGCAATGACATTAGTGAACTTTTTTCACGTCACTCATATCTGAAAATCACTTGAAAATATGTCAAGTGAAAAAAAACGGGCAAATGTGCGTATCAGTGCACCCCCGAAAATATGCCGGTGGATAAGTCACTAGAAAAGTGTTTGTGTGAAGTTATTGGTGGCGATTCAAGTGGCTAGTGAACTAGAAAGTTAAATCGCTACTGATTATACATGTCACTATAAGTTTACTCGTCACTTGACTGTACCACACATTCGTATTTCAACTGAAACTTCCAAAACTCATAGAGCGTTTTTGAACGCATTTGAGTTTACGGAAATGAGTTATCTTTTATCCCCGTCAACTGTAGTTGACGGACACCTCATTTCGGTAAACTCAGACGTATCAGAAGCTGATTTATGAGTTTTCAAATTTCGGTTTATAATTAGTGTGTGTAAAGCCCAAACATTTTTCTTGGCGCTTGTCTACTCGCCGCACTGGCACTAATTGGATCGGGTTTCAGATTGACCTATTCATAATAGTGGAAATTGCCCGAAATGCACATTTGGCATCATGGTATTTTGCAGTTTTGCAGTAAAGGTCAAGTTTCTGTAAATCGGGAAATCTGAATTACGATCCAGTTGTTTCATAGCTTGATTTTTTTGGGAATTAAACATTATAAATTTACCAAACATTACCTTTTCTTGGCGCATGAGAACTCACGAAAAATTAAAATACCAATCATTATATAACAAAATTAACCGTTATTCCCCCCTCTCACCGCCGCTTTGATGCCTATAAACATTGTTTTTTATTTGCTTTGTTCCCCCCGCCAGTCAAAAACGTGAATGAAACACTTGGCTGCGATCACTTTTCTAGTAGTTGATGATGATAGTAGATAGTGTTTCAGTGAAGTTCGGACAAAAGGTTTCTCAAAGTTGTTCGAAAATACACCTATTGCCTCCTATTTAGATACCTATACACACTGTTTTTTTTATTTTGGTGACAGTTTTTATGTATGTATAAGTTGAAAAATGTGTAAATCCTGTGTGGTGCCGCGATGCGATGGGGTAGATGACGGGGGGGGGGGGTCTCCGTGAGTCTCTGTGCAAAAATGTAGCCATTCACACACTCAAGATCATTATGGGATAGACCCCCCCCCCAGGAAAACTTGTTGGGTGCGATTTATCCCATCGCACCATGTTGTTTGTTTACAATGTTACAGTGTTTGAAAATGTTTTTTTATTGCATACCGTATATCCTTGAACCCCCCCCCCCCCCGTCTGGAATAAGTTCCGTCGTCTATGCAATGTACATGATGTATTTATTGCTACCAATATTCATCGCAGCTACACATAGACTAGTTTGTGTAGCCTAGCACGTTGATAGGTCTAAATGCATCCCTGTATCACGTTTATTACCAGTTTTGGGTATGTAAAAGCCCATCTTTATTACAATACGTCTCGAAAATTTCTGGGGGAGTAATAACCCCATCCCCGAAATGCCCCTCAAAATTACCACTCCCTGGAAAAATAAACCCCCTGGGGGTATTTCGAGGAAATACGGTAGATCCAAATCTCCCTCAATCCAAACGTGGACATTCTTCCCTCTACCCCCACCCCCTCTCAAATATCAACCCCCCACGTTCACTCGCAGGTGGGGGTGGCGGGGGCGGCGGCGACTCCTATGGAGGGGGTGGCGGCGGCGGGGGAGGGGGAGGGGGTGGTGATTTGATGGGCGATCTATTGAAGGGGGGTATTAGGTTGGTTGGGGGGGTTAATGTTAGCTTTGGTTATGTTGATTGTTTTAAAAATTGAATAAGTCGCGAGCATAGAAACCGCTTTATTTTAAAACAACTTTTCTATGCGGGGTCTTTGGGAGAAAAAAAAACAATTTATGCGGTGTTTTAACGGGTCCGTTTTCGCCATTTCTAAAACCTAACGGTCCGCGTAAAAGTTCAGCAAAAAAATGTCAAATTTACATTGACATTTTACGTGACATTTGACTCATGCATTTACACTTCACAGGGTGCGGGACTGGCCCTCTTACTACCCCCCCCCCAACCAACCACCCACCCCAATAACCCCCCCCCCCCAGTTCGATAATCGGCGGCGGGGGGTCCCGAGGCAACGCGGGGGGCGGCGGCTCGAACACGATGATGGACCGGTTGAAGGGCGGCGCCGTGGACATGTTCTCCAAGCTCGTCGGCCAGGCGGGACACAAGTACCTGGGCATCGACCCCAATACTGGTGTGTTGTGGGGGGGGGGGGGGTTGGGGTTGTTTCTGTGGGGGGGATGGAATGAAATATGTTGACTGATGTTGAAATACAGGGTGCGGCAATTTAGGCCTGCTCTAGATTTCTAATAACTTGTCACCGGGTGGTCGGATTAACGTCAAATTTTACGTCAACATTAACAACTAAATAGGAAAGGATCCCTGAAAATATGGCTGCGATAGCTCCACTCGTTCTCAAGTTATTCATGCAAACGCGTAATTGTCACTTTAACACCACCCCGTGATAGGTTTCAAACGGGATCCACTTTTCGGGACCCGGATCGGGATTGGGATTGTTTCAGTACACATTCGGTCCAAAAAGTTTTTTGGGTTTTTACAATTTATTGTAATTTATCAGTTTTTTTCTCTCTTTTTCGGCCAAAATGCGTTCGCGAGCGCCACTAATCCGCCTTACCGATAAGGAAATCGACAGACGCTTGCGTAATTGGTTGTTAATGTTGACCTAAAATTTGACGTGAATCCGACCACCCAGTGACAAGTTATTCGAAATCTAGAGCGCAGGTCTAAATTGCCGCACCCTGTATGTTGACAAATACCGCACCCTGTAAAATCCAAATTGTCAGATATCGTAAAATGTCAAATGCAAAGTTATTTTATTCTAGGATTTTTATCCAGCCTTTGACGTTTTATTCACGTAGGATTTGTAAAACGTCTGTTACATTCGCGACTGGCCCGGATGTCTAAAGTCTACAAAAACACTTCACCAAGTTTGGTGCCAATGGCGCTGTTGTGGCGCTATAATACCGTATTACCTCGAAATACCCCCATGGGGGTTTATTATTTCGCCAGCAAAATTTGAGGGGGGGTTTATTCGAGGGGGGGTTTATTACTTCGTCAGAAATTTTCATAAGGATCGTAGTAAATAGTAGGCATTTGCGTACCCAAAATCGGTAATAAATGTGTCCAAACAGGATATATTTGGACATAAAAACGTAGATAGCTACACAAACTACTCTTATGTGTAGCTGCAATGCAAATTAACAGTAATATACATCATGTACATGACGTATTTATTATGTAGATAATGTACATCATTCCGAAGGAGGGGTATTTCGAGGGGGGGGGGTTATTATTTCCCCAGCCCATTTTGAGGGGGGGTTAATTCAAGGGGGGGGATAATTCGAGGTAATACGGTATGTTATTTATGGTACCACATTTTCAAGTTGCAAAAAAAAGCGAAAAAACAATTGCACAGGTCGTATGATCGGTGCTATCGCTGGAAATGCATTGTTTGGCCTCGGCGGCAAGGACAATAAATTGGGCGATATGGGCAAAATTATTTTGGACAATATTATCAGTGGAAAGTGGAAAAGGGATGTGAGTGGCGCTTTTATTTTTCTCCTTTTTGAGATGTGTGCTTTTTCGAGTTGCGGATGGGTTCTCTGTGGTTCAATGAATAGCCGACATATTCGGAGTATTTTTTTCCGATTTCCGTTTTTATTAAACAAAGTCGTATACTGAATGTACATTGAACACACCGCGATTGACACTGAAATCTACCATATTCTCTCGGAATAAAGAACCAGAAAGTTTTTCGAACCTATTTTCTATATTCGAAGAAATTCCTTGCCTCCACTGGTGTATTTGGCGCATTTTTATCACTTGTCTTTATTCGTCAAATATTGGCACAAAGTCTCTTTTTGAGACAGAATCAATAAAATTGACTATTGACATCACTTCACATCGCGTGAATGTAAAAAAGTGTCTGTAAAAAATTTGGCTCTTTATTCAGATTGAATATGGTAGAATCTACCGTAAGATGTGCAGGCAGCAAAATTCAGGCACGATTTGAGTCCATTTTTCAACCCAAAATCTCAGCCCCTTACTTGCCCTCTAGGTGGACCCGTTCGTTCCGGCAAAACCGACACCGAGACCGACACCGATACCGGAACCGGTAGACCCGAGTTTAGCTCAAGATTTCAACGATATCAGGGCTAGGTGCTTGGAAGATAGGCAACTTTTTGAAGATCCAAACTTTCCCGCCGATGATAGTTCACTGTTTTTCTCAAAGAGTCCGCCCAAATATGTGGAATGGAAAAGGCCTGGGGTTAGTTTCCGTATGTTTGCCCATGCCTATTCTGTAGGTTGAAAGGCGATGTGTGTGTTAAATATGGCCATGGCTGAGTCAGTCATGGGGTCAGTTCCGCAAATTGAGAAGTGAGAAGTGAAATGGCAAATGCGAAGTGAAATGAGAAGGAAATTGGCGAAAGTGAGGGGAAATCACTTTATTCTTTTTATTTTTACTTCGCTTTTGCCAATTTATATGCCATTTCACTTCGCTTTTGCCAATTTTCTTCTCAACTCACTTCGCATTTGCCACTTCACTTCTCACTTCTCAATTTGCGAGAACTGGCACCTGGTCGAGTGACAGGTCAAGTTATAATGAAAATACTTGTCAGTTATAAGTTAACCTGTCACTTGACTTATTACTCACAATTTTTCTTATCTATCTCCTTTCTTCACATGCGGGTTTGATCCCAGTTTTGGCATAGTTTATTTATTTTTGGGTTGTTGGATTGTAACTGTTATTTTCAGAAAACACGAGTCAATTTAGTCTCAAAAATCACTCAAAAATAAAATATACCTATTTACCTATAAATAACTATAAATAAATATTCACTTGTAATTTTATATTTAAAAATATATATAGATAAATAGATTTCACACTTCTGAGATATTTTCTGCTATATTTAAAACCTCTCTCAAAAACAAACAAAAAATTAAATATCCCATGGAAAATTCCGGAAACATGTAGACATAAAAATATCATATTTTCAAATATAAATTACCCATAAATCTTTTCAATCCAAAACACAGTTAACACAGTTTTCAAAACACAGGAAATTTGCGAAGAGCCTCAACTGTTCGTGGAAGGGCACAGCCGTTTCGATGTGATCCAAGGGGAGTTGGGAGATTGTTGGCTGCTCGCAGCGGCTGCCAATCTGACGATGAGGGATGAAATGTTTTACAGAGTCGTGCCTCCAGATCAGAGTTTCACTGAGAATTACGCGGGTGGGTTATTTTCTCCAATTTTTAATTTTTTCAACTGAATTGAATGTGTATGCGCGAATTTTACTGTGCTTTCTCAAATGTGTGCCATAATGGCTAGTAATGTGGCAAGCGGATTTTCGACTTGCTAGGGATGGAAAAAAAACTTTTCTACTACCCGTTTTAAAAACAACTTTTTATTTAAAGACGACATTTTTGACGGAAAAAAATCCCTGGGCAGTTGCAAACAACATTTTTTTCCACCCCTAAACATATTATAAGTCGCTCGACACTCTCCTTGTCACTTTTTGTCCACATGCGGACCCCCCTTCTTACAGACCCCCTATAAAACGCCCCCCCCCCTTAACTACGGATGTCCGGCGTCTCTTTTTAAACCATCTTTTGTTAAACTGCAAGCATCGACACCATTTTTAAAACTATTATTGGTACTTCCGTATTTTTTGGTACCAGGTTATTTGCATAAATATTTACCATATCTGGGAGCGTTCGAATAAAGGATGTTTTAAAAAAATGTCTTTTTAAAGGAATGCCATGAGGTAAACTTTCCATTATCAACCCCTCAAACAGACCGCCCCCACCAACGGTACCCCCCAAACAGACCCCCTCCCCATTGTCACCCCCTCAAACAAACCCGCCAACGGGACCCCCCAAACAGACCCCCCCCAACGGTACCCCCCCCCGCAGGGATCTTCCACTTCCAGTTCTGGCGCTACGGGCGCTGGGTGGACGTGGTGATCGACGACCGCCTGCCCACCAGCAATGGCGAGCTGCTGTACATGCACTCGGCCAGCGGCGAGGAGTTCTGGAGCGCGCTCTTGGAGAAGGCCTATGCTAAGTCGGTTGGGGGGGGGGGGTTAACACGGTTTTTCTGATCAGGACTGGCACCGGAGTTTTTTTATATCGGGACCGGAATTGACATTTTTTGATTTTCTAGTTGGCACCACCCTAGTTTTGGAAATTTGCCGAACCACGTACCGGGGCCGTGGTTAGGGTTCAAACGGGATTGACTTTTCGGGATCGGGATCGGGATTGGCCTTTCGGGATCGGGATTGGCTTCAGGTTTAGCAACATTTCGGGATAGGGATTGAGATTTTGAGATTCCGGGATCGGGGTTGAGATTTTGAGATTTCGGGATCGGGATCGGGACCACAAAATCCTGAAATTTTTCGGGATTCGGGATCGGGATTCCGTTTCAACACTGAACATTTTCCAGCTGAGGAATCCTGTTTGGGGTGGGGGTGCTATTTTTTGGATTGGCCGATATTTTTCACGTTTTCTTTCTGTTGTGGTAAGGTTTTGTAGATTTGGAACAAGTAGGAATGAATAAGCATATAGGTACGCACATATCCAAAATAGCTGAAAATAAAACTAACATTTTGTTTTCCAACAACCTCAAAATAAGTTTACCCCCCCCCCAGAATGCACGGCAGCTACGAGGCTCTCAAAGGCGGCACCACATCTGAAGCCCTAGAAGACTTCACCGGGGGTCTAACCGAATTTTACGACCTGCGCCAGCAAAGACCCCGGAATTTAGCCCAAATGATGTTTAAGGCCTTTGAATCGGGCAGCATGATGGGCTGCAGTATCGAAGCCGACCCGAATGTGTGGGAAGCCCGACTGCCCAACGGGCTTGTGAGGGGGCACGCATACTCTATTACTGGGTGTCAGCTTGTTAGTGGGGGGGGGGGATTTTTGGGGGGTGATGTGTCAATGTGTCACTTTTGCGAGTGGATCAGGGACCAGGGGGCATTCCCGCGCTATTTCAAGTGTAAAGTCAAGTGCCAAATATCATATAAAAGTCATGCAACTTGACAATTGCCATGCAAGGTGTCTAAGGTTCAGTAATAGAGAATTGTAAAAATAAAAGTTGTAGAAAATTGAAGAAAAAAGAGTGGCAAGAGGATTTTTTACAGGTGATTCTAGTGGTGTCAACTTAAAATTAGCATCCATTTTTATTTACAAAGATACATAGGTTGTTGCCCATTTAAAGTTTACTTATTATTTTATTAATTTGTTACTTTCCACGTAAATATCACTTTTATTGACGCCACTCGTGGAATAAAACCGCTTAGATATTTTCCATGGCTTTGCAGAGTCATAAATGGCCGAAATTTTAACATTCCAATTTTTGAGTTCGTGCAGCAGCATGTTACACACCTGTGTACCGTAAATCCCCAAATAAGCGCCCAACGCCCGGTGCAGTTATTTCCCCAGGATGTTTTCGCTTGGGTGCTATTCAAGGGCGGGGGGGGGACTATTTCAACAGCGGACTTATTCGCTCATTTACGGTAGCTCACACAAAACATACCCCATCTCCCCCCAAAATTTCCGCAGGTCGACGGCACCCCCCTGCTGCGTATCAGAAACCCCTGGGGAAATGAACAAGAATGGAACGGGCCGTGGTCGGATAATAGCAGGGAGTGGAATAGTGTCGATGAGGGGGATAGGGAAGGGATGGGGTTGAATTTCGCACATGATGGGGAGTTTTGGATGGCTTTTGAGTGGGTTGGGGGGGTTGTAATTTATGTCTGGTTGGATTATCAACAAAAATTAGATTTCGGCATTTGACGTAAATGAAAATAGCGCACGCCGACTTGAATATTGCGTATTTTCACATCAATTTGTCGAATTTCGTCCAAAAAACGTGTTCTGTAAAATGCCAAATGTCATGCTACTTGTCAAAAGTCGTGTAAAATGTAAAAGGGCCAGTAGAAATACAATAAAATAAAAGATGACATTTTACATGTATTATTGTTTTACGTGTGTTTTACATGTGTGTATTACAGGGTCTGGGAGTGGCACCCGGTCTGCATTGTGCCGATCTAAAAATCCAATCCATTTAAAAGATTCATGACCCCCCCCCCCAATTTCGCAGCGACTTTGTGCGCGAGTTCGAAAAACTGGAAATCTGCAATTTGGGTCCGGAAGTGATGGACGAATTGGCTGAAATGACCGGGGTTCGAGTCCGCCCCGATTTGGTGTGGAACACAGAGTCTCACCACGCGGAGTGGGTCCCTTACCAGACCGCCGGGGGGTGTAGGAACTTTTTGGGTAAGTGGGGGGGGGGGATTTATTTTTAACGGTTTTTTCTTTCGATTTTTTTTCCAATGAATCTTTTTCGAAGGACTTTTTGAAACATTTTGCCGCACGGTACACTGAGAAATTTGGTCCCGCCCCGCCTTCGAAACTGTACGTGTAGAAATGCTGTTTTGTAAAATCGTAATTTTTGGAATAGAAGGACACCTCTATCATGGATATATTATGGGAATTTGTAATCTTTTTCACAATTTGGACCATAGCCAATTGTTATTTAATTATCTACTGTTCATTTTACACTCCATTATACTTCACATTTAACATCATGCGGGACTGCGGGACGGTCCCTATTCCTTTTACGCAACCCCCCCCCCCAATTGCAGATTCATTCGGAGACAACCCCCAATTTATGCTTGCCGTCCGCGATGCCGATCCCGATGATGAAGATGAATTGTGCACGGTCATTTTTTCGCTGATGCAAAAATTCCGCAGGGAAATGCGGCATAAAGGAATCGATATGTTGTCGATTGGTTTCGCCGTTTATCAGGTTATAATTAGGATCGATTTTTGGAAATTTTACGGGTTTTTTTTGGTGTTTTGGGTGCTGTGCAAATTGTTCGGAAGTTTTTACCATGTTTGGAAAACTGTATGGAAAAATTTTACCGGGGTTTTTATTCCACTGGCACTTTACGGAGTGCAGGACTTTATCCAGGACATAAAAAATGTATTTATATTTGACCTATTTTACCTTGCTTTTTTACATATTTTACCTTACCTTATTTTACCAGGCTTGAAGTTGAAAATTTTAAAAAAAGTTTCAAATTTTAAAAACTGAACACTTTCTTTAAAAAACACCCCCAAATCTCAGGCGAACGGGGCCGACTCAAAACTGGGTGCCGATTTCTTCTCTCGCAACAAAGCCGACGCCAGATCGCCTGTATTCATAAATCTGCGCGAAGTGACCACCAGAGTTCGTTTGCCGCCCGGAGATTACGTTCTGGTGCCCAGCACTTTCGATCCGAATGAGGAGGGATCTTTTATGGTACGGATCTATACCAATGGCAGCGTGGAACAGTGCAGGTTTGTGTGCGGGTTGGGTGGTTCGTGGTAATGGGGTTTACCATGAGACAGTACCAGACTAGGGATGGAAAAAGCGCTTTTTTTCAACGGCCCCGCTTTTTTTAAAAAAAGCGCTCTTTTAAAAAAAACGCGCTTTTTTCGCTTTTTTTTCAAAAAATGTCAAGACATTTCCCGAGAATGCTCCCAAATATGGTTCTAAGTCAAACAAGTGGCAGTACTTGTGATGATATATAGTCATAGAATGGCTGTGGAGCCATGGGATAGTAATACAGGTGGGCTTTTATGCAAAAAAATCCACTTTTTATGTCGACTCATTATGTAAATTGCTATTTGTCAAATGTTCGTGAGTTCAAATGGAGTTAGGCATGAAATAGTGCTTAAATAAGGTTATAAAAGAAGGCTAATACATTGAGACTGATGTTTCCTACTGTAGAAGTATGTGGAACCACATTGGCTGGATATTATATACTACACTTACATATCACAGCTTATTATTATATGATAGCATGCAAGAATGACACTAAAAATACACAAAACCAATGAAAACAACCATCAGTGGTAACAGGGGTATCTTGAATTTTGACCCTCCGAGTGGTTGGATAGATAGCAAATCGCTCCTCCGGAGGGATAGATAGCTGAAAAATTTTCTGGGGGGTGTTGGAGGGGTTTGGGGGGGGGTTGTGGTGGTTCGATATATAGGCTTTTTTCGAATCATAGAAGGAAGAAAAGGAAGAAAAATCGATAAAAGTAGGTGTAAAATATCTCAAAATGGGTATACAAGAGCATATAGTACTTAAAATAGCTGAAAATAGGCAGTTAGACGCAAGAACCAGTGATTTTGGAGCTGAAAATCTATATATAGGTATGAAAAATAGCGATTTTGAGCGAAAATTGGGGTATAGTTTCTGAAAAATCGCTCCAGATAGGTAGATAGCTGGGCGATTTGGGGGGGGTTTAGGGGGTAGTAGCCCAAAATTTTGCCTCCGGGATAGATAGATAGCTGGGCGGTTCCCCAACCCCCTCCCCCCATTCGAGACCCCTGAGTGGTAATGTAATGGTGAAATTGCGCGCTTGCGCGCAAAAAAATTACAAAATACCTAGTGCATAGGTACAAAAAATTTTTGCCAGCGCTCTTTTTTAAAAAAAAGCGCTGGGACCCTTGCGCTTTTTTTTAAAAAAAGCGGCGTTTTTTATATAAAAAAGCGCTTGAAAAGAAGCGCTGGCCATCCCTATACCAGACCCAGTAAAATGCCCTGTGAAATGTCAAATGGCATGCAAAGTGTCAAAGTTGTTATGGAAAATGCCCTGCAAGATGGCACCCGAGTTGCCATTTTGCAGGGCATTTTACATGACATTTAACATTTTACAGGGTCTGGGACTGTCATCCTGTTAGCGCTGTGCGCACTAGTTTGCAGACAGTAAACTGAAGTTTGTGTAAACTCGATGGCATTTGAGTTTACTGGAATTAGGCGTTCAGGGGGTTAGCGGGAATTAGTTGGTTACCCCCCAAGGTTACTGAAGCGGAGTCACAAAGTGGTAGACTCGCGCCATCTCGCTGGCGCTGGCGCCATTTTTTGATGGCGCCAGTGATCTTTGAACGTCTCTGTTGTTTCGTGCCATCTCATCACTGGTCACATGAATTTTTCTGAACTGACTGAAAAATGTTCTTGAAAAAAAGAAGTTTTTTTTGTTGAGAATCCTATGGATTGTAAACTACAGTGCGGTGGGTTCATCTAAAATCCAAAAAACCTCCTTTCATTTCATTTCAATATCTATATTCCACTCGCAGAGAACTGTAAAAGTTTGTGCAAATGGATGCTGTCAGCTGCCAGTGCCAAGGTTCAAATAATATCATGTGCCGTGTATTAGTGGTGGCGTAGTAATTTTACATAGAAAACGTTTACTTTGCATTAAAAGGTTTGGTGAACTGGTGGTTCTGATAAATTGGTAGAAATCTAGTTAAATAATTAAATCATCGCTATTAACACTTATGTTGCCATTTTTCGATGGATGTAATTAATAAATCACCGTTTGACGTGCCAGCAAAATGTTGGAAATTTGACAATCATTGGAGCTAAATTTCACGATAATTGTCGTTTGTTAGATTCTAGAGTGCGGAAAAATCAGGCTAAAAAAATTTGCAAAATGGTGTCTGAATTTTCAATTTCGATCTTTACAATAAACCGCTGCCTGCTTCCCTCGTTTCTGTGTGCTTTATTTTATATTGTACACCGGCCGGACGGCATACTTTGCACCCATTAGCCCCCCACACGCTAGTTGACATCGACACCAAATGTCAACTGGTTCCGATCCCGATTCAAAGCTTGCGTTTGAACGTCGTTCGTCCAATCATCAGCAAGCTTTGAATCGGGATCGGAACCAGTTGACATTTAGTGTCGATGTCAACTAGCGCGTGTGGGACCAATGTTACCGTAATTTGATGAATGGTAATCCATGTGCTGAATATTACGGTGGGCAATATTTTCTTTTTAGAATGGTTTATTGAATTCAGATGGGATATGGTAGAAATGGGTGCAAAGTGTGCAGTCGGTAGGCTTTATTCTATTCCATGTTTTTGTGTAAAAATTTGTGTGGATTTAAATGCATGAACTTTTATATCATGTTCGATTTATTTGGTAAATTTACGTGCTTTTAGCTTGCCTAAAAGTTTTGGTATTGTGCTCAACCGGTTTTCAACCGAAATTTCTAAAACTCATAAATCAGCTTTGAACGTATTTGAGTTTCTAGAATGATGTTTCTGTCAACTGCAGTTGACGGAGATCAAAAATGATTCTTTCTAGAAACTCAAATGCGGACAAACCTTAATTATGAGTTTTCAAAATTTCAGTTTATAAACTAGTGTGTGGGCACATTAGCGTTTATAATACCTGTGTAATTTTGCAGAGTTTGATTTGAGATATGTATAATTTTTGTAGTATGCGCAGATAAAATATAAAGATATGTACTTTAGAAATAAATATAACTTCAGTATCAACTTATTATTACTTGGAAAATTACTTGAGATTACCTAACTGGTAGAATTTTAACAAAAACAAATCAGTTAAGCAAGTAAATCGGTAAAAACAACATCACATCCATAACTTTTGTAATATGCATAAGGAATGGCTACCAATGTATTACGAGTATGTTGAATACCGTATTTCCTCGAAATACCCCCCCCCCTCAAAATGGGCACTATGAATTTGTGGTCCGGGAAATGCATAACAGACGTTCAAAACACTTACTGTGTTACGTTAGAACATCGTTTATACCATCTGCATCCTTATATAAGGCTGTAAAAACTTATAAATGGTGGTTATTGTTGCATTTTTCACGTTTTCAAATTTTCACTCTGAAAAAATAAACCCCGGGGGGTAATTCGAGGAAATACGGTAAAAACACTATCACATCCATAACTGTAATACCGTATTGGCTTGTTTTGAGTGCCATGCTCGAATTGAGTGCCATGAACGAATACAGTGCCAGGGTAACCGCCTTATGAAACAATACACTGCCATGTTTGAATTGAGTGCCCCCCACACCTAAGTAATAGAAGCAAACATGACGCGGGAAACGCAGTACGTTCAAAAACGTTACTGCATGCGAGTGGCTTCTGTTCTGTCGCTTCTGTTGTTAAAAAAATCCAGTCGTTGTTGCATCTAATTGACGCAGCTGTTGCAATTGCATCATATTTACGCAGCTGGAATCGATATACGTACCAAAATATGTATATCGATGTCTATAATGGAATTGAAATGCCTTACCAAATAATACAGTACCATGCTCGAATTGAGTGCCATGCTCGAATTGAGTGCCACTGTAAGGACGTTGTGAAAAAATACAGTGCCCGGGGTTCAAAACAAGCCAATACGGTATGCATAAGGAATGGCTACCAATGTACATATTACGGGTATGTTGAACATGTACGAGATCATAATGTAGTGCCTAAAACTTTCCAGGGAAAAATGCAAAATGACTAGGATTTTCAGAGATCTTGTGAATTACCTATGCAAATAAAAAAAATACCTGCGTAAATCTGAATCTTTCAACAATTTGCCGCATATTTACAAGCGTCCTACAATGTCCTCACTATGTAAATATTAGCATAGCATAGCATGCATAGTACCATAAAAGTTTGAATCCATAGACGATGTTAAGTAAAAGAAAGTTTAAAAAATTAATTAGTGTTAAGTACACTTACAAGTAAACTTTTGAGTCACTTTTTTGGCAAGTATCTTAGTTTAAAAATACAGTACACCTAATCATACTTATTTAGATGATACTTCTCACGTGTTTGTGTTTTACTTGTTAAAATACTTGACGTGAATTAAGACCTTGACTTAAGATTTTAGCACCTTTCCATTCAACCTTTTACGGTATGCGTGCCATGAAATTCATTCAAATCAATACAATTTCAAATGACTGAGGCCTTCTGTGCATGTTTACCCGGTGTGCATGTTGACCCTTATTTTCACTCAAAATCGCTAATTTTCATACCTTTTTATAGATTTTTTACCTTCAAAATCACTAGTTCATGTGTTTTATTGTCTTTTTTCAGCTATTTTTTGTAGTATATGTGCTTTATATACCCATTTTTAGTATTTTTCACCTACTTTTTGCGATTTTTTGACCTTTCTCGACATCACAAAAAAAGCCTATTGAACCCCCAAACCCCCTAAATTTTTTCCAGCTATCTATCCCTCCAAAGGAGCGATTAGCTATATATCCAACCCCCTGGAGGGTCAAAATCTAGAATACCCCCGACATGCACAGCAGGTAAACATGCACAGAGGCACAGGCCCTTTTAAATGTCAACTGTTGAGTTCCCCGAAACGACTCATTCGTCAACTCAAATTCACTCAATTCCCCCATCTTGTATCTTTCCCAGTCTCATCAGAGCGTCTTCGATTAATCTGGCACATTGGGTGTTGTTGAAGTGATTCGCGTCGTCCAGGGGGGTCCGCCCCCATCTGCGTTGGGGGGTGCGGGGGTTTTAAGTTTTTCTGTTTAGGAGAGCACGTTAAATTTGAAATGGTTTGGGGTGAGAAAATTCGTGAAAGGATTGAAAATTAGTAAAACTAAGTTTTTCAAATGTCAAGTGATGTTTAAAATGGCAGTGAACACAAAAGGATGTTTTACTTGATCTGTGTCAAACTCTGTAAGCGTAAAATTTAGTTAATTGACCAAAACTGACCACCTATCACTACCTAAATACAATCCAACTTATCACTTGCCACTTGTCTCACCCCTCACCCTCAAAGTTCCCCCCAACCCCCCAACCCCCCAACCTATCAGTAGCCCTGAGCGCCTGTCTGCTGATGCGACCCTTGGAAGTGAGGAACTTGACGGCGTCGGGGTGCCCGTCGCTGGCGGCCACGTGCAGCGCCGACCGCCCGTCGTAGTCCGCTTGCGACAGGTCGAACCCCTGGGGGGTGGGGCGGTTGGATGTGACACCTGGTGATGGAAAGGCACCGAATGGCACCAGCACCGGTGTTGGTGCGGTGTCATTTTTCGGGGGTGCCCTGTTGGTGCCGGTGCCATTTTTTCCAGAATAGCACCGGTGCCGGTGCGGTGCGGTGCCATTTTTCCCGATGCTTTTTCCATCACTAGTGACACCGCACCGTCGGCACCTCTACCGGTACTTGGATGGGGCACCGGCAAAAAATTGCACTGGTGCCATTCCCGAAAAAATAGCACCGGCACCGAACGGTTGCAAAAATTCTGTACTGTAATTCTGAAAAATGGCACTGGTATAATACCGGCGGGGCGGGGTACCTCTGAGATTTGCTAGGGAACAGCACCAGCACTGGTGCTGGTACGGTTCGGATCCTTTAAGCGGCGTTTACACTATCACGTGATTGCCAAAAAATGTTTGTCGGCACACGTGACAGCGTAAACGCCGCTTTACGTCAGTAGTGGTAGCACCTGTCGCCTGAATCAATTTGGATGTGAGGCGTGCGCCTCCATTTCAGGGCGCCTTACCTTTGATTGAATCTGGCCCCTTGCGGGGTGCCTTGTCTCACGCTTTACAACCTTCATTTCATTTCGTACGTTGCAAAAAACTACCGCAAATCCTCGAATAAGACCCCCCCTCGAATAACTCCCCCCCTTGAATAAGTCCCCCTGCTGGTGGGGTGAGGAAAAAATAACTCCCCTGGGGTCTTATTCGAGGATTTAGGGTATACAACAACCTACCCGCATAAACCTACCAAAACCTTTTAGAAAAATTTACAAAATCGCCAGAGATGGTAAAAAACTCACCCGCAAAGCCAATTTATTCAGTGCATTCACATCTCCCGATTTCGCGGCAAAAAGCACGTGCATAGTTTGCTCCTCCATCGTTTCCCCCTGCCTCCTTCTGGGATCGGATTTTCTCGATTCGGAATGTAACTGAAATGTCTGTTTTTTTGTGAAAGTAGTATTTTATTTGACATTTTTGTGATTACATGACAAGTGTACTCCGGTTACTTTACACCCTGCACGCGTGGTTCCCGCTGGAAGTGTGCCAATGCCGCACCGCACACTGAAAATTTGCGTTCAGCGTTCGAACGTTTTCGCATGCTGAACTACAAACGCTGAAATCAAAATCTAACGAACACAGCGTTTTTAAAGCGTAAAAGTTCGGAATTTGCAGTATTTCGCGTAATTTGCATGCGAGCTGCGTTTTTTGCGGATTAAAAACGTTCTGTTCTTTAGATTTTGATTTCAGCGTTTGTAGTTCAGCGTGCAAAAACGTTCGAACGCTGAACGCAAAATTTCAGTGTGCGGTGCGCCAACGATGGTTAACGTGTGCAAGTTTCATAAAAAATGAGAAAATTGATTGTTGTTATAATGTTATTCATTAACATATCACTTCGATTATTTTTTTTCGTCTTTTTACGGAAGTGGCCATGTTAATAATCATTGGCACGCTTCCAACATGAGACATAAATCAGTGCGAGGGCAGAGTATCATGTACGCTGAGTATCATTGATGAGCTTGACATATTTTTTCTGCGCAGCCCCCAGATTTATCATTCTTGGAGTTACTATTTATTTTACATAAATCTCATTATACCGTATTTCCCCAAAATACCCCGATAGTCGGGAAATTGTGATAGGTAGTTATAATAATTTAAGGGGGCAAATTCGAGGGGAGTTTTTTTCAAAACAAATTTTACGAAATTCCATTATTTACCGTATTTCCTCGAATTACCCCCGGGGGTTTATTGTCACATTGGTGATAATCAGAATTTTAGTGTATTAAGTTACGTGAAGAAATGTGAATGAATATTTACTAAAATTGGAGTGAGAGCGATGTAATGTGATGAGTACCGTATTTCCTCGAAATTTATAAAATAAATTTATACGGTAAATGCTCTAATAATACAACAGGTCTCCAATAATACGACATCTCCAATAGTGCGACAGGTTTGGGCACGTTGTGTGCAAATAATCCGACACTCTCCAATAATACGACACTCTTCAATAGTGCGACACCCGAGAAAAAAATAAAATAACAGCGTAATGATGTCGCAATCTGCGGAAGCCGTGGATTCCGCGCTTTTGGACAATTGTTTTGTTAATGTTGATGTTTAATGGCGATTTAATGGGCGATTGTTGATGTTTATTGCTTTACTAAGTCATGCTCACGTTTGAGTTATGTGGACAATGAAGTTGTTGATTTGATGAAAACAATAGTGCGACACTCTCTAATAATGCGACATCTCCAATAGTACGACACCTAAAAATGTGCTGAAAAAAATAGTACGACTGTCGTATTTAGTGATGTAAAGGCACCGGGGCACCGGTGCCCCGGTGCTGGGCACCGAAGGGCACCAGCACCGGTGCTGGTGCGGTGCCATTGCAATCTTCAGGGGTGCCATGCCGGTGCCGGTGCCATTTTTTTCAGAATAGCACCGGTGCCGGTGCGGTGCGGTGCCATTTTTTTGCCGGTGCCAAAGGTGCTAGCACCAGCGCCAAATTAAAAGGCACCGGGAAAGGCACCGGCTAAGGCTTCATGTGCTGTGCAATGTTGTCGACAGTATGTGCTTTTTCATTTTAAAAAAACAGCGATATATTTACCCAACCATTTTTTTGCCTATTTTGTAAATATCCCGCCATCAAATAAATATACATACCTACTGTGAAATCCATTATACCCAATGTGATCTGATGAGCGAATCTAAAATTTTGTTGAGTTTTAAATCATTTTTAGATTTTATATTTCTCTTACATTTTGCTCAAAAATTGTTGTCAGTTTATGACAGAGATAGTTCCATTCTCTGTACAGCAATGACTCCGATCAGTAGACAATGGTGGCTATGGACATTGCAGTGAATTAAATATTTTATCTCTCATTTGTAATCATTGTAATTGATTCATAAAAGTGATTGCCACATCATTCTGATCATTTTAAGTGCTCAACCATCAAAATCGGTTGAAAATTCATGGAAAAATGCACTTCCGAAGGTGTGGCCACTGAGTAACTGCCCGATATTAACTTCCGAAATTCCAGCCCGGTGCGGTGCCTTTCGGTGCTAGCACCGGCAACCCGCCGGTGCCCTTCGGTGCCGGTGCCATTTTTTCAGAATGGCACCGGTGCCGGTGCGGTGCGGTGCCATTTTCTGGCCGGTGCCCCACGGTGCCAGGTGCCCTTTCCATGCGTTGGCAAAGGTGCCGGTGCGGTGCGGTGCCATTTTTCCCGGTGCCTTTAACATCACTAGTCGTATTATTAGAGCATTTACGGTAATGCTGTAAAAACTTATAAATGGTGGTTTTTGTTGCATTTTTCACGTTTTTCTCTCAAAATTTTCACTCTGAAAAAATAAACCCCCGGGGGGTAATTCGAGGAAATACGGTAAAATATAAAATAAATTTCTATTGTCGTTTTTTTTTTAAATTATACACGGCTCATTTCATTCTAAAGTGTCCAATCACTTGGTTTATGCATACGATAACCGTCCGTCGTAAAAATGTGTCACACCGATAAAATCGCAACAAAATCATCAAAACCAACCAAATTGTCGAAATTGTGAAAATTATACACTTCCACAAGTTCCTCGCAAAATCTCACGCCCCTGATCGAGTTTCCTTGGACCCCTAAAGGGGGTGAAAATATGGCAAAACCGCAGACATTTGGTATGACCAAAATCACGCCGCCAGCAACTCCTGATTTTGCTGGCAGGCCGACCTGTGATTTTGGTGGTGGATTTAGTAATTAGTTTTTTTTGGGTGGTGTTAATTCAGGTGAAATTTTTTGGTGTGCGGATGAAGTGTGTACTGGTGGTAGTCCTGCACCCTGTAAAGTGTCAAGTAAACTGTCAAATGTCATACAAATTTGTCAACTGCCATGCAAAACGTCAATTTCAGCAATAAAATCTTCTTTTTTATTCATTTTACACTATTTTTCTACACTTGACCTTAGACTTCACAGGGTGTGTTATACAGGGACATTGAAAAGTTGTTAAAAGTCATAACTTTTTCAAAGTAAACGTAAATGTAAATTATTTCATTTTTACCCACCCCGAGTACAGAAAACGTAAAGTAAAAGAGTAACCAACCCTAAAAGCGAACATGCCGCTATAATCATACATGCCGCAGCTATACATCAAACTCAACGTATCCCTGCAACTCTGGTTACTCAAACATCTCTCCTCAGAAATGGGACACACCCCTCCATTGGCCAATGTGGCTGCCATCACTGCCATCGAATCACAATCCACTTCTATTGAACACAGTTGGAAGTAGAAGTCTAGGGTCTCTTTTAGGTGACATTTTGGGGGGAAACACTGGGGGTGGAGGACGGGGGTTTGGGGGTGATGTTATAAGTTTGGTGTTCATTGGACAAGTTACAGGTTTACAGTTAGTAGTTTATATTTACAGATTTACAGTTAAAGAAAGGTTCGCATTGGGCAGATTACAGGTTTACAGTTACAGATTTTCATTGGACAGATTACAGGTTTGCAGTTACAGGTTTATAGTTACAGGTTTACAGATACAAGTTACCAAGTATGGCAGATTATATGTTTAATGTTAAAGGTTTATAGTTACGGGCTTTCATTCATCTTTCATTTACAGGTTTACAATCACATGTTTTCATTGAGCTAGTTGCAGGGATTTCAATTACAGATTTATGGTTACAGGTTTTCATTGGGCAGATTACAGGTTTTAAGTTACAGATGTTCATTGGGCAAGTTACAAATTTACAGTTTCAGTGAAAAGATTTCATTATGGCAAATTACGTTCTGGCAAGTTTCAGGGACACATACAGCAATTTACTCCATACATTTTGGGCCTGTAACAGTAACTGTACTAACAGGGGCTCATCTCTGTACCTCACTGTTAAAGTGCTTTTTCTAAAAAAAACGTTGTGAGAAATTACAAAAATACTTGGGTAATGGTACATGTAACTATCTACATTTCTATTAAATAATCAGATTTTTATGATTTCTTTAAAAATCTTTATTTCTCTAGATCCAAATTTGCACTTACAAGGGTCAGAAGAAAAAGGCGCCCTTTCCCTGACTAACCCCGTGCTCCCGCATGTAATATGACAATGCAAAATTCCGATCTGCAGTTTCCCGCTCGGATAGAAACCTGCGTTTGCATATGACAAAATAGATATTCTAAATATTTATAAAAATCGTTTTTTTGAATGATCCAATTTAAGTTTTGAACTCACGTTGAATTCGAGAATCCAATATACTCCCCGCCGGCGATTTTCCTATATTGTTGCATCATCTGCATGTAAACAAATGTTTCACATAAATCCTGGCATTTTCAAAATAAAAATGACACCCCAAAAACACGGACAAATTCAAATCTCTCAGCTAGTGAAGATTCCCTTCTGAGCAAAGATGCGCATACGATCGCTCCAGCGTTCACCATTGGATTATGCGGCTTGCCTGGGAAAAAATTGTAAAAATGGATGATGAAAATTTGTTAATTGATGGATTGGATCCATCCAACCTTCCAATATATATTCGAGTCAGCCTTAGTTGGCTATGTCTTTACTGGCAACATGCCAAACGTTGCTCACGCATGTGACTCTCGTAAAAGTTTGAAATTGTGATTTCTGTTCAATCGTGTCACATTTGCATTTTCACAGCAGCCAATTTGTTCATAATTTTTTAACAGCAGCTTGTTTGAGTAACCGTTGGAATGTTGCCAACGCGTACTATGGACTATTTAGTGATATAGACAATTATGTACCTTGTGGGATACCGGCTGACCACATGCTGCAACAACATAATCAAAAAACATATCAAGTAAAATATGTTATTAATTATTCAAAGCAACTCACTGCTTGCATCGAGACAAATTTCGTTGAATAATCTGCCACTTGGCTCAGTGCCAACATGTTTGTGTACCAAATCTGCACCCAAATCATTCAGTGCAACCGCATAGGTGAATGGTTTGCTGATCGATTGTAGACAAAATCGTACGCGGCTGTCGCCCCACGATTTTCTGAATTTGGGAGTATTGGTTTTGAATTGAGAATGCTGTAACTGTAGACTGACCAGACTTGAACAGTGCACAAGAACTAGCGGGATTCTCTCCGGACTTTCGGTACATTTTTTCGTTGAGAATGCATGTACCGTATTTCCTTGAAATACCCCCCCCCCTCGAAATACCCCCCCCTCAAAATGGACACTATGAACTTATAACCCGCCCCCCTCGAAATACCCCCCCCCCCAAAAAAAAAATATAGTGTATATAGGACGTAAATGACAAAAGCTACGGTTTGATCCGTGAATCGCAGAATACACGTTAACAACAATGACTGTATTATGTGAGAACAGGGTTTATACCGTATAGTTACGGTATATAAGTCTATAGAGTCTGATACATGGCCGTTTTTGTTGCATTTTTCGACGTCTGTGCACGTTACAAACAACAATTTAGTACTGGGATTTCGAAAATTTCTGGCGAAATAATAACCCCCCCCCCTCAAAATACCCCTCTCGTTTAACCCCCTAAAAATTCTCACTCTGAAAAAATAACCCCCCTGGGGGTATTTCGAGTAAATACGGTAAAATGCAGTGATTGCCATTGGCCGTACACATTAGTTTTCACCGTGACTTCTGTGAAAACTGAAATGGCCACATGGCCACATTCAGCCTACTCTTTTTGTATGTTATATGTGTTTTAGGTTTCAAAATAAAACTTTCATTAATTGAAATTCAAATTCAAATTTGATTAAATCATACAACCGTGCCGATTGATTCGCATTTGAAAAAATTTCAGATTTCACCGAAGTCACGGTGAAAACTGGTGTGTGTAGTAGGCACAATCATACTGATCTATTTGTGGTGGAAAAAGAACAAAAATGCGCAAATGAGTCTGCGACAACAACTTGAATGCCCACAAAACCTCAATATAAAAAAAAACTTGACCAGAAAAGTTCGAAAATTCACGGGTTCGATTCCCGCTAGTCGTGGTGTAGACATTTTGCACTCCCCTAGTAAAAAAAATCGAATTTAAAAACACTTGAAACTCGAAAAATTAATATCAAAATATTGAAAACCAGTTTTGGAATTAGTGAAACAAAATGTTTGATTAGAAAAACGCCTGTATACTGCAAACGCCAGCAAAAATCCCACACCACTTGACACCCCTCCACCGCACCTTTGTCCATCGATGGTGCACACCGATACCGCAAACAGATTCGGATTAGCCCTGGCCAATTGCGGTATATAACTAGCCGGTGCGCCTTCCGTCAGCAGTTTACATTTACCGTAAATCTGGGGGCAATTGCGAAAGTGGATAAGTGATATGAAAAGTGGTAAGTGTTAAGTTAAATTGTGTGTAGTATTTTTTTTTAGTCAAACGGCAAGAAAACTTGTAAATTTGAAATTTACGGGCAATGACCACTTTACAAGTATGAAAGTTTACAAGTAAACTAAACCTGACAGTTTACAAGTAATAATATGAAACTTTACAAGTAAAAAGACCAAAGTTTACAAGTAGATTTTAACTGCATTTTTGCGCGCACTTTACAAGTAAACTACCAACCTTTACAAGTAAAAAAGCGCACTTTACAAGTATATGACAAGTTAGTATATGACAAAAAAGTGCCCACATGGTGTTGGCTGCTTTCTTTGTTCAAACATTGCATTACTTGTCAAACACAAGTTCTGATCATAAAACCCTAATCGGCTGTGATCAGTCGTGTCTACTTTGCGCCTGGTGCAGCCCAGCCCACCGCATTTTATGAGACGGCATCTAAAAAGAATGCATGCAGCAAAAATATTCTGTCAAATGCCTGAGAATCCTGACTATGAATAAATGATGGGATTATCTAGGCAGCAGAAATATGCAAAAAATGCTTTAGCATATGCATTTGTATGTCATCCATCAGTCATAAGATTTTATAGTTATCATGACTGACGGTTTTGGCAGATTTGATGAATATCTGTAAAATAAACTAATTAAGCTTCACTTTTTTGCTGGGACAAAAATACTTAAGATGATCGGGACAAGTTGAAGTTCACATTCACTAGATAATCCCGGTATGATTAACTGCTGCATGACACAATAGCATTGACTCAATTGATGCACTTAAAACTAAATGCATGATTGACTCAATATGCCACTTACTCAGTCCATACCTGGGCTGACCGAATTGCCCGCGCACTTACTCAATCTTCCATATACTCGGTCCACAACTTTTCTGAATAAATAATTTAGAGGATTGAATTCGCGATTTACTCAAGTCAGTGGGTCGCTAGAATAGCCACCCCCCCCCCCACCCCCTGGCTACGTCCTTGCACATGAGTGCAAACATTTACGTGTGGGTTTTTTACAAGTCAAAGACATGTACTGATACGTTGACCTACTTGTAAAACTTCACTTTCTGCCATATACTCACTTGTTGTATACTTGTAAAGTGCGCTTTTTTACTTGTAAAGGTTGGTAGTTTACTTGTAAAGTGCGCGCAAATATTCACTTAAAATCTACTTGTAAACATAGGTCTTTTACTTGTAAACTTTTATATATTTACTTGTAAACTGTTGGGTAAAGCCTACTTGTAAACTTTCATACTTGTAAAGTGCTGCGGGGTCAAATTTACTTGTCACTTAAGCTAACACACAACTTTACAACCACTTGACACTTTTCTCATCACTTGTCCAATTTCGCAAATGGCACCTGCTGTATAGTCGATGTGAACATTGGCCAATCAGGTATCACAAATTGTGCTTGCAGGGCGCGCATTACCAAAACAGCGCAGTGGGCCAGCACAGTTTTGAATGTCTCTTTATCCAGTTCCAAGTGCTGCGGGGGTTGTGATCAAGTTATTGATAGATGCATTGTTTGAAAACTACCGTATTTCCTCGAATTACCCCCACCCTTTAATTAACGCTCCCCTTATACATGGTCCGGCTGAAAAGTCCCCGGGCAGTGCTCGCCAATCGCGCTAGGGGTAAGCTACGGTCATAAAATTTCAACACGTCAATATATCAGGTGTTTTGAGTTTTCACCCAAAATTTCATCCCTTTAGCTCCACCCACTGCGGAACTGTGGGGGTTCAAATATTGGTCATTTTGTACTGATGTACAAATGGTGCTCTAGCTCAACGCTGCTTTAAGTTGTGATTATGAAACTTTGGCTAGTGTACCTAAGCCACCAGTGTTTCCGCCCGTCAAACGGGGTGAATTTTTCGAGAGGAACTTAATGAAGGATATACATTATACAATTAAAGTCTATATAATGAACCCCTCACCCAGAAAATTTCTCAGCTATCAGGGTCCCGGTCCCGACACCCCAGTCCCGGTCCCGGTCCCGACGTATGAAAAAGCCAGTCCCGGTCCCGACGTATGAAAAAGCCAGTCCTGGTCCCGGTCCCGACACCCCAACCCCGGTCCCGGTCCCGACATTAGAAAATTTCTGGTCCCGGTACCGGTCCCAAACTATGGTTCCGTTTGAACCCTATTTAATCCACGCAGGGGGTCAAATCTACAACCCCCCCAACCTGTATAAAAAGGGGTATAGTGGAGGGGTCATTGGACTCATTCTCCACATACAAAGCCCCGGAGCCCTCAGCCTCTGCTCTGCGCTCCAAATCTCGTAAACCCGCTAGCAACCCGCGACATCTCGGGTCCGTGGATGGACGGAGACCGGCTGCTCGCAGGGACTGAAAATGATTTCCGAATTTGGCGCTAGAAACACAACGTAGTTGACACTTGAATTGAATGTCAACTGGCTGATGTCAACTCAGATTTTAGTTTTTTTCTAGTGCTGAAAAGAAAACTCCAAAAACGTTTTCCAACTTTTCTAAGCCATCGTTGCATGCACGTTTTTGTAGCCTTTATTGGCAGCGTGCCAAAGATAACTAGTGTGTGTGAAATCTGTAGAATAATTGAAAAACCACATATACACTGTAGTTTATTGCCGAAATTTCAAAAACATGACGGATTTTTCCCCCGGAATTTAACGCATTCGAGTTCACCGGAATGAGTAATTTTTAATATCCATTCTGTAGTTGACGGAGACTTCATTCTGGTAACCTAAAATGCGTTCAAACCTGATTTAAGTGTTTTCAAACTTTTGAAATGTCGGCAGTGAACTCGCGTGTGAAATCCATTCGAAACCGAAACACCCAAACAGACCTCCAAAAAATTGGTCACATCGAATTTCCCACTATCCCTGTTTCTGAACAATTCGTAAACTGCGTCTTCCACCAAATGCAAACTGGCTGCGCTGGGGCTGTCGGCGCCGCTTTTGAAGTTGTTTTGATCCCCCGCCGCCGTTCCCAGAGTTGACGAACGGTGCGGCGAACTGAAATGTGAAATTGGGGCGTTTTTGCAATTGATTTGACCCCATACATAATTAGAATATATCGATAATTCGCTTTACTTTATACTTTGACAAAAAATAAGTCATCCCATTCGAATAACCCCCTAGTCAAAAACTTTTTTTAATGAAACTTGGTTGAAAACTAGTGTGCAGGTATTATACTACTTATTTATATGTGAACGCACAGTAAATATTCCCGATTTTTTCCTACCCAATTCGAAAACTGAAAAAGTAAATGTTATAATGTACCTATTTACATAGGAAAAATGGGCGTGTTTTTGACTCACAAAACTGAGGGGAAAAAACGAAAAAAGTTTTATTTTTACAAATTTGTATCAGGTTAATGGTATAGAATGTAGAAAACTCAAGAGAAAACGCAAAACGACACACATGAACATCGTGAAAAATGTCAAACCAGCAGTAAAGTATAGAAATACCGTAAATCCTCGAATAAGACCCCAGGGGAGTTATTTTTTCGTCAGAGTTTTTGAGGGGGGACTTATTCAAGGGGGAGGAGTTTTTCAAGGGTAGCAGTTATTTTTTCGTCAGTGTATTTGAGAGGCAGTTATTCAAGGGGGAGGAGTTATTCGAGGGGGGTCTTATTCGAGGATATACGGTAGACATTTTCCATGACTTTGACATTTTACACGAGACTTGACATTTCCCACTGTGCAGAATTGGCCCCAGACCCCACCTGATATGCGCGGGCCTGGCGGCACGTTGTTTGGCCGCATCTGCAGCCGACATGCCGCCGCCTTTTGCAACGTTGTCGCTAGACGCCGATCGAGTCACCCTGGAAATCAGGGAAAATGTGGATAGGGATGGAGAAAGGGATTTGAAAAGAGCGCTGTTTTGAGTATATCTACTGGTGGCAATCCCAAGCCCTGTAAAGTGTAAAGTAAAGTGTCAAATGTAAAGTCAAATGCAAAGTAAACTGTCAACTGTCATGCAAAGTTCAGTAATAAAATCTTTTCTTTTTTGTTTTGATTGACACTTTACTTTGCATTCGACTTTTCATTTGACACTTTACTTTACACTAACACTTTACACTTTACAGGGCTTGGGACTGCCCCCTGGTGGCAGTCCTGGACCTTGCAGAGTGTAAAATCGGGAGTTAAATGTCATGGAAAGTGTCAAAAGCTCAGTGATAAGATCTCTTTATCTTTTTATTGACATTTAACACGACATTTTGACACTTAACTTAACACTTGACAGGGTGCGGGACTGCCTAATGTTAAAGCGCGAAAATATTCCGCTGCGCTTTTCGCTGAGCACCAAGGGCGATGGAATGGCGCCAAAACACACTGGTTTCCATTTCAATGCGGATTTTAGTTGACGCGTTCTGGAACGGTGTTCAAATGAACACGCCGTAATGTGCAGTTAAACATCACTACGCTACCCGTCAACTGAAATCTGAATTGACATCAAAATCAATTGACGCCCAGTGTCAGCTTATAAATAGTGTGCGTAGCCTAGCGCCAAACGCCAGCGCTGTGAACGCGCCATGGGCCATGGCTAATTTGGCACGTTGCCACACACACTGGATGTCAACTGTTTGCGTGTCAACTTTGCCGCACGTGCACTTGAAAATTGTCCTGCGATGTTAATTGAACTAAAATCGAGTTGACACAGAAACAGTTGACATCCAGCGTGTGTGGCGCCATTTTCAACGGCATCAACGCCAGAAAATAGGCACACAACTTCAAACGGTCGACAAAGTCGATAGGCAAATTCAACCACGTTCAAATTTGTCGATCTTCACCAAACCGCAACAAAAAAACGTCGGGAAGTATACAAACTGGCAAACGTGTGCTACAAATTTGTATAGCATGTGCTAAACAAACATCGCCCTGCAAGTATAATGCTACGTGGGAAAGCTAAATAAGACAAAAGCCTAATCACATAGTTTTTGCTACAATACCCTAAAATCATATGTACTGTATTCATCCTACATATGTCCCCTTTTCTATAGCGCCATACATGAGATGTGGCGGTTTGCAAAATCGATAACTGACCATTTCAACTGTCCATCTGTGTATATAATTCTATTTTCCGCATGCAAAGACCCAGTATAAGGTTTACCCTGTGCGGGTTGTAAGGAAATACCAATACATGTGGGTGCTTTTGGGTCAGGGACTGGATCAGTAGTGATAAGTTGATGACTGAAATTCAGATTTCGGTTGACAATGGCACCAAAATATTTGAAAAAAAGTTAATGTACCCAGAACTACCAGGCGGCCTGTGCACTGGGTGTACAAAATTTTCTGTGGATGAACTATTTGTGCCAACAACAGTGTTGTCACTTTCAGTGTAATTTGGAGGTTTAGTTGCAGCCCAGTGCCTGCACACTTTCAAATTGCACAATTTTTTTGAGTTTCTTAAACCAGAAAGGGCATATATATTCTTTAATTGATACATTTTTATTAGTTTTTCAGTGTGAAATTTTGATTGGTTTGTGTCTATGGAGTGGTGCACTTTTATTGCCAAATTAAGGGAAGAACAAAAGTGAAGTGTTTGCATGTTTTATCCACTAATTTCTAGTTGGAAAACATGAAGATATTTATGGAATTTAGATGCTGCACAAAGATATTCATTACAGTTTTACATTCAGATGCTGCACTTCTGCAGTCACTATATATCCTCGAATAAGATCCCAAGGGAGTAAGTTTTAGTTAGTTTTTGAGGGGGAATTATTCAAGGTGGGGGGGTTTCATTCAGAATTACATTATGTATCTATTGTGGCTACTGTACGCTAATATTCCTTTGTATTTTTCATTTCACACACTGCACCGGATTTGCTTACAGCCCAGGCCTAGCCTTATTTGGGTCGCTCCGACTTCATTGTTATTAAATTGACCCAACATGTTTTTCTGAGGGGGAGTTTTTCAAGTGGGGGGTTATGCAAAGGGGATCTTATTCGAGAATATACAGAGTGCACTATGCGCAGGGCACACACATTGTACTGATTGGACCGCATATTATGCACAAAAAGGGTGTTGTCATGTTTTGATGAAATCATGTGATTATTATGTGAAAAGCGTATCAGCTTATTATTCAGATGGTGTATGGTATTTTTCATATTGTAAACTGTGCTGTCCATGAAAGACCTCGTATTTTGACACATCTCATGTTTGGCACAATATGTCCTTATATCATCAGTATACGCTTGTTATTTAGTCATAGGAGCTAATCTGAACCTGAAAACACCCTGAAACTGTCACTTTAGTATGGTAAGTATCACGTGATTTAATGATTAAACATGCCACACACACACGTTACAGATATCTAGAAAACGTTAAAGTACTTTGCAAGCATGTATAAACCTACCTATTACTGCTAATGGTGCTCTCAACATCTGACTGAGATTCACTTTGACTTATCCGCCTTTCCATTTTTACACCGTTTAATTCGCTACTCGATGTCCAATTTTCATTAAAATTATAGCAGTGGGAAATTGCTGACTTGAAGTAAGGTGCACATGACCACAGGAACATAGACATTTAGGGCTGTTCGGTGGATGTTTTTGTGTCAGACATGAGAAATTAGAGAGTTGCAACTGTGTGAATTATGCAACCTTATGTTGAAGATATTTTCTGTTTAAAACAATTTTGTTCAGAATATCGTTCTGGGTGTGTAAAATGTGTGAGGTTTTTTTATGGTGTATAACAAACATCAATCACAAAGTGCTCAAGTTTGAGAAAGATACATCAGAATGGACAGCATGTATAGGTAACTTTTTTCTGATGGATACACCCCAGGGGCCAGTCCACCACTCAGTAAAGTGAAGTGCCAAATGTCATGTAAAATGTCAATTAAATTAAAAAATAAACATTGTTTATTGAACATTTGATATTTTGCATGGCATTTAACAAACTTGTAGTACTTTTACAGGACATCTGACACTTTACTTTTCACTTTAAAAATGTTGAATGCACACAGATGTGAAATCAAATAATGATACTAGACATTGAGGGGAGGGAGCACATGCCTCAGCAGAAGCAAATGCATGTTTTTATGCATGTTAGCTCCATGTGTACGTTGCTTGAGGCTCCTGTTTTATTGCCATTTGATGGCAGTAAATGTTGTGACTGCTGACTGGCACTGGTGCCAAAATGTGATAAGGGAAATGTTAAAGCTGACTTTTTTGAGTAAGTGGAAATTTTTGTCACTGCAGGAAAAAGGAATTTTTTCTACAATAAGACACTGAAAGTGAAATGATAGGTAATGGCAGTTATGCATAAGAAATAAATGACACCATTTTTACCACCTCTAGCTATTGCGTGCGAGTGCCGTGGCAGGGGAAAAAACTCGATAACGTAGAATGGAACCTAGTTCAAGCTTTGCATGCACACACACACAAAGCACCGGGCTGGATTTTTCTGGAGTGTACATAAACTAGCTGGGTGTAGGTGTAGGCTTCGCAAAGGTTTTTGTATGGTTCACTTTGCATAGGCACAAACCAGGCATCGCCGTGGAAGCGGTTTTTTCACAGCGTGTAATTTATTTAAACAGGTATTTGAAAAAGATTTTGTTTTTGGTTTGAATATCAGATTTCAATTGATGTGATTATCATCAATCTGATGAAATACACGTTTTGCATCTAGATTATTTCGGGCACAGTTTTTTCTCCATTGAAAACAGAACAAGCTGAATTTTGGAATACACATGCTAGTAAAAGAACGACATAATATAAAAATGAATATGTAGCTTGTCTGAGCAGTGAGTAAAATCAGTGATGTAAAAGTGTGATCTTGCTGTGGTGTTATTGAACATTTAACAAGAAGAGTGCCATTTGGTAGCTGGCATTTCCCACTTCAGCCCAGTACAAGGGAACCTGGCATTCTCGTGGCACTTGGCGCAGTGCCAAAACAAAAGTGCCACTGCGCATTTGGCGTCTGGCGCTATATTGCTGTGGCGCCATTGGCGCTTGGCGCTGTGCTCTGAAAAGCACTATCGTGCTTGGCACAAAGGTTTTGGTGCTTGTGTACATCAGACAGATGTGAGACAGGTGAACACTCGTTCTATCTGAGGCAGACACACACATAGATAGAGTTAGAGCGGTGCAAAATGTGGCCTCCTCGTAGCTCAGTTGGTTAGAGCACTCACACACTTAGTGAAAGGTCCCGGGTTCGAGTCCCGGCGAGGGCGAAAACATTTTGTACCTTTTCTATAGACACATCACTGCAGCACATGCAGCTTCACAGATGGTTCATTAAAATGGATTTTGCCTCACAGTATGTTACACAAATAACATCTACTTTATTGAGGTATTTTTACATATCATTTGAATAACATGCTTGTCAGAAAACCCTAAGATTAGTTGAAACCCTTTTTACACCACCCATTTATAGTGAAGGGGTTCTGAAACAGTGAACATGGCAGCTCTGTAAGTTAGTTTGCATATGCAGACTGAAATGTTCAAATTGAGATAATTATTTGAGGAATCAGGATGCATTTTTGAACAGATTATATTTACCATATTTCCTCGAAATACCCCCCCCCCCCTCGTTTGTCCCCCCCCCCTCTCGAGACCACTATGAAACAATCACCCCCCCCTCGAAATACCCCCCCAAATTGAGTGTAAAGAAAACGTACATGACAAATACTGCAGTTTGTGTTCTGCATAGTGCAGAACACACGTTAAAACAATGTCGTAATCACGTTAGAACAGCGTTTATACCATCTATGTACTAATATTAGTCTACAGGAGTCTTTACATGTCAGTTATTGATGCATTTTTCTACCCCAGGGGCCAGATTCAATTCTCGCGTAATGCGCCCTACACGCCCGAAATCGGGCAGCCTCCCTACAGATTGTTTACGGTTGCCCGACACGCACGCACCTCCCGACAACACAATTCAATTGCGTGTCGGGAGTAGTGATGGAATGGCGCCATGGCGCTGGCGCCATTTGAGGGCGCCAAAGGGCGCCGCGCCATGGCTTGGCGCCCTTTTTCTGTGGCGCCATTGGCGCCTGGCGCCCACTTTCTGAAAGGCGCCATGGCGCCCCTGGCGCTTGGCGCCCTCTCTCCGTGGCGCCCTTGGCGCCTGGCGCCCTGCCCAAAAAGGGCGCCAGAATGGCGCCAGCACGGTTTCAAGGAGAATACGGCTTAAATGAATAAAATTTAATAAAAAATGAAGATGCGCATGCGCGGATAATAGAAATTCGCCGCAAAGAAGGGATGAAGTGGTGCGATTGGGCTAAAATCTTTCGTCCAACGGTAGATCAGGCCCTTGAACTCGCAAACTCGTGTATCAACTTATTCAAATCATCGCAATTCAGTTTTTGTCCATTTCAAGAAAACATCTATGGGAAAAGGAGTGTAGGTATATGTTGTTTACCATTTTACAGGGTATTTTACATAACTATTCATACCTTGCATGACATTTGACACTTTACAGGGCATTTTAAACGAAAGAACAAGTGAAATGTGTGCAGTACGGTGCTGAAGTAATAATTAAGGCAAAGGCAGGGTATTGTATATAAGTATCTATTCTGGCGCCCTTGGCGCCTGGCGCCCTATTTTCCAAATGGCGCCCTGGCGCCCTTGGCGCTTGGCGCCCTCTTTCTGTGGCGCCATTGGCGCCTGGCGCCCACTTTCTGAAAGGCGCCATGGCGCCCTTGGCGCGTGGCGCCCTTTTCCTGTGGCGCCCTTGGCGCCTGGCGCCCAGTTTTCGAATGGCGCCATGGCGCCATTGGCGCTTGGCGCCCTTTTTTCTGGCGCTTTTCCATCACTAGTCGGGAGACGCAATTCGGGTGTAGGGCAGACGTACGACTGCCAGAAAATTGCAAAAAAGATAAATCTGAAAAAAATAATGAAATCTATACGTCGGTCATTATGATTGCATATGCGTATCCTGCTTTCAACTGTATCTATAGAGATTATATAGAGTTATTTTAACTTAGTATTCGCTGTGTTTTTGTGGAAATAATGAATTCATATGATTTCGATTCACTTTTTTCATATAAAAATAGCAGATGGGTATATTTTTCCGTTGATTGGGTTTTGGACGCGTTCAGAGTGGACACTCCTGTATTGGGGCCACACGCGCTAGTTGACATCGACACCAAATGTCAACTGGTGCCGATCCCGATTCAAAGCTTGTTGACGAGTGGACGAATGACGTTCAAACGCAAGCTTTGAATTGGGAACCGCACCAGTTGACATTTGGTCTCGATGTCAACTAGCGTGTGTGGGGCCATATGGGGAGTTCCATTCTAAAAGTTCACAAGCGCCAAATCCAGAAAAATCGAGTTAAGCGTGGATTTGAGATCCACGTATAGTTTTTCACATTTTAGAAAAAAAATCAGCGTTATAGTCCATTTCGTTCCCGAGATACAGTGGTACCGATTTTCAAAAAAATCGCAATTTTCACATCGAAAGTTCACATATCCATGACCAATCCCCCATGAAAAACATGATTTGAAAATTTAGGTTCAGGTACTTTCAGACACGGGCTTTGCAGTGATGTGATTCGTTTTTGCCTACGATGCACCGTTAAGAAGTTATTTAACATTTAATTTCAAATGTTCAGATTTGTTCCCAATTTTGGGTGACTTACAAAATCTCACATAACTCCCTAAATACTTCCCGGTCAACAAAATTTGTGGTCACAAAAATTGTAGAGAAATGTCGGATCTATATGAAAAGTTCAAGGCAAGCTTATTCGCCCGAACACAGCACCGTCAGGCCATCATCAAACTTTAAAATGCGATTTTGAAAAATTGAAAATTGTGGATATATGCATTTTTAGAATGAAACTCACCATACTCTTGGCCGCCGGCTAAAACAGTTTTTGAATGTACCGTTTTTATGCTGTTGTTGCTCTAGCACAGTCAGGGACTCACACTAGTTGACACATGTGTGTCAACACAGATTTTGTCCAGTGCCGCAGAGGGATCTCCAAGCCGCACTGCTACACGTTAAGCCAAAATGTGAGTTGATACAGACCATTTTACATACATGTGTCAACTAGTGTGTCGGCCACCGTCAGCGTCCATTTCAATTAATCGCAATTCGCTGCAATTATCGGTGACACGGACAGAACTCTGTATCCAATGCCGTATCCAATACAAACTTGGACGGGAGCCAGGTTTATATATTGTCCCTGACCTATTGTTGTACGGCACACTCAAATTTTCAGTTGCAGTTTGAACACTTTTTCAAGGGTGGAATTCAAAAGGGTGGAATTAAAAATGAGGGCGGAATCCAAAAACGTTTGAACTGCCCTCGATTTCAATTGAGCACATGAAACGTTAGAACACTTTGCACGATGGCGGAATTGCCCCGGATTGTGCATGGGCGGAATTATTTCAGACAGGTAGAAAAGTGCAAAATTTTTGAACTGCCCTTGGAATTCCACCTTGGTGGAACTCAAAAACGTCCGAACCACCCTTGACAATTTTGAGTGTGCAGTGCGCCATCTAGGCAAGAAAACATTCGGACACTTTCTAGAGGGTGGAATTCAGTTTCAGTTTACACAAATATGCCACACGGTGAACTTCAATATCTTTTAAACAAGTGGATATTACTAAAAAAATTCTCTATTCATTTTTGAAGACAAAGTTTAGATCTACCTATACCGTATTTCCTCGAAATACCCCCCCCCCCTCGTTTGACCCCCCCTCTCGGGACCACTATGAAACAATCGACCCCCACCTCAAAATACCCCCCCCCCCAAACTGAGTGTAAAGGGAACGTACATGACAAATACTGCAGTTTGCGTTCTGTGTACTGCAGAACACACGTTAAAACAATGTCAGTGTCACGTTAGAACAGTGTACATACCATCTACATACTAATATTAGTCTACAGAACCTTATAAATGGCGGTTTTTGTTGCATTTTTCGACGTCTGCGTACGTTTCAGACGACTATTTCGTACTTGGTTTTCAAAAATTTTCTTGTGAAATAATAACCCCCCCCCTCGAAATACCCCCCCCCCCCTCGTTTGACCCCCCCCTCTCGGGACCACTATGAAACAATCACCCCCGGGGGGTATTTCGAGGAAATACGGTAGATTTTTTTTCACAAATATGTTTGGTAAGGCGGTGTTTACACGGATTCTTTGTGACGACAAAAATTGTGATTTTGTCAACCATGTTTTTGGGTGAAAACCAATAAGTAGATAGATCGGACGCCTCAATTGATCATTATTTGATCGACCCCATTACATGGAACAATAATTAATTTTTATAGATTGCGCAGTAATGCACAGTAGATAATGTATTTTTCTTGTTGTCGTAGCTTTGTCGGAGGGTTTGTTCTATGCGGCCTCGCTAGCGAGGCCGCGTAGAACAAACCCTCCAACAGACCTACAACAACATGCAAAAAGTGTGATCTAGTGTGTGTGATTAGGGAAATTATGGAATTTGATGTATGCCCCAGGCAGTGAAGCTGGCACAATCACGATCAATTGAGGTATCACACATGTAATATATTTCACGTTGATTCCACAAGAACAGTTATAAAAATTGCATTTTTGTCGTCACAGCAAATCCGTGTACCGTATTTCTCTGTGTAAACCGCCCCCCCCGTGCACAACGCCCGGGGCGTTATACAGTTGTATAGCGCCCCCGGGGCGCTATGCTTGGTTCCAAAAACATTAGCGAAGTGGGAATATTTTCAGGACAAATCAAGCTGAATGGTAATGAAAGGTCCACATGGTTTGAACTATTTGAACGTTGTGCCTTGCGGCACGCATTGTTATTCTGCAGAATGTACGTTTTTCCATTGAATTCGGTGCACACGGGGAGGGAACACAAATTATGTAAATATTTAAGCAAAATTTTTCCTTGCATAACGCCCCCCTCGCAATGATTTAACGCCCGGGCGTTATACAAGTTTTTAAAAAAGGTTACCGAGAAGTGCCTCGGTTTTGTATAACGCCCGGGCGGTTTACACGGAGAAATACGGTAAACGCCGCCTAAGATAAATAAGATGTGTTTCTCATAACAACCTTCTCTAAATGGCGTATCTCTTAAGTCAAGCGCGGAATTGAAAGTGTCCCAAATTTTTTGAAACGTTTTGTCATGATATGCAAATGGACAAAAACTGTGTGAATTCTTCCGGATTTGTGTGAATTTCATCCAAATGTCCTAAAAATGCCACACTTTTCCTAAATAAAAATGTTTGAACCGCCCTTGGAGTTCTGGCGGAACTCAAAAACGTTCGAACCGCCCTTGAAAATTTTGAGTGTGCGGTGCGCCATTCAGACGTTTCAGATATAGGTTGTACAGGATACATCCATTTTGTCACTCTACTTAACACTTTTCTTCGTATTGTATGTTTACGTCGTTGTTTATGTATTGTATTGTATTTTCGTATTTTATGTTTATTGTTGGACACGTCTCAAGTTCACATAATGTCGGGATTCGGTCTTACAGTGTGCGCAGAAATTCCTGTGTGTATTGGCACCGACCCAAGTGCCACTGTTACTCCGCGCACTCGCGCCAGCCTACATCTTAAAACTGCATGCAAAATTTGGCCCGGCCGAGCGCCCGGTTTTCCCTATACAAACTTGTGATTTTTACGAACCTTTCGAGGCCCACCACGCGCTTGAAAATGGGAATTGTGGGTCGAGCGTACGCACAGAGGGCTAAAATTATGTGCGTTCTCGGTCAAATGTAAGAAATCGTAGAAATTTAACTGTCGTTATTGACCTCACACACAAAAAAGGCGAGCCTGACGGAACATTCGTGATTTTTGGGGTTAGCGCTAGTAGGCATTTACACGAAAGTGGGCGGAACTTACGCTCACCGCCGCATGCAAAACAAAATATCTGTGCGCACTGTAAACGCATTACGACATGTTGGCACTGAGCCAAAAACGTGCGTCGATTTTTGACCTATCTTTCACCGCTCCCAACAGAATTTTGCTGGAGGGCGGATTTTTCTTTTTCTTTTTATTTTATCGGCCACGCGCCCGACCAAACCTGAGAATTGAATTGGAAATTGGTTCGTAGGGCGCCTTACGCGCATAACTTGCCTATGCTTTGTACACGGTTTTGTCGGGCGTGTAGGGAGACGCGTGTAGGTTGTAGTGCATAACTTAAGAATATTTGTAGGGCATATTAAATCTGGCCCCAGCGCACATCACAAACAACGATTTTGTACTAGGATTTCAAAAAATTTCTTGCGAAATAATAACCCCCCCTCGAAATACCCCCCCTCGTTTAACCCCCCCCCCTCGGGAGCACTATGAAACAATCACCCCCCGGGGGGTAAATATTTTAAGGGATGGCATAATGCTGCACAATTAAAAAGATTTACCTTGTTTGCATAAACATGCAAACTATTAAATATGCACCGCCGGCGGCACTGCACTAGGACTAACTAGAAACGCTAACAAAAAATTTATATATACTCGGTGGACATCACACTTTGTATGGAACCTATTTCAAAAATGAAGCAGAAATTATGCAGTTTTTTCATCATAATGTATTTCGTTTTTACTATGGAATAATGATTACGAAATTTATCATAAGATTTTATTCATAAAATTATGGTAGAATTTAGTGCATACTTTGCGGTCCGCCGAGTTTACCTAAATACCTCTTTTGATACAATACGTTAGGCTTGCAAATGTAGCGCATTAAGTGAAACAATGCATACATACACCCACACGATTTTTGCAGTAGCTAGGCTGCATAGTTGTTAAAAGTACCAAACTTTTTTCAAAGTATACGTAAGCGTAAAGTATTTATATTTTACTCACCCCTTGAGTACAGAAAACGTAAAGTAAATTTTTTTACTTTTATTCATGAGTAATTGTGAGTAAACGTACTTTTCCCCGCAGAAAACGTAAACGTGAGTACTTTTGAGAAATGTCGCCAAAATTTTCGAAAAATGTCGCCAAAATTTTCGAAAAATGTCGCTCAACATCAGTCATTTTCATAAGTTTTTGCCTATTTTACGCAATTTTTGACTATACTTTTAGTTCTATACCCATTTTCGACTAGTTTCCCGTATTTTTAGCCATTTTAGCCCTTTTTCCATTTTATGCCTTTAAAAACCTATATAAAAGACGATATAAAATACGTTTTATGTACTAGAGTACTTTCAAAAAGTATACGTAAAAGCGAGTACCAGAACGTTTTTCGGAGAAAACGTAAACGTATTTACTCTGTACTCGAGTATACGTATTTATCGAGAAAAAATACCTGAATACGTTTTAACAACTATGCTAGGCTGCTCGTATATTAGGTAAATATAATACGTATAGGTACCTACCGTATTTCCTCGAAATACCCCCCGGGGGGTGATTGTTTCATAGTGGTCCCGAGAGGGGGGGGGTTAAACGAGGGGGGGGGTATTTCGAGGGGGGGGGGTTATTGTTTCACAAGAAAATTTTTGAAAATCAAGTACGAAATTGTCGTCTGAAACGTACGCAGACGTCAAAAAATGCAACAAAAACCGCCATTTATAAGGTTCTGTAGACTAATATTAGTATGTAGATGGTATGTACACTGTTCTAACGTGATTCCGACATTGTTTTAACGTGTGTTCTGCACTACGTAGAACACAAACTGCTGTATTTGTCATGTACGTTCTCTTTACACTCAATTTGGGGGGGGGGTATTTCGAGGGGGGGGGTGATTGTTTCATAGTGGTCTCGAGAGGGGGGGGGTGGGTCAAACGAGGGGGGGGGGGGGGTATTTCGAGGGGGGGGGGTATTTCGAGGAAATACGGTATATAGAAAATATACTAAGTAAACTGACTACACGCCATGCAATGAGTGTTACCATGCTATATCACTGATTTGAATAAACTAGAGTGATTAAGATTACGCATCAATTTGAATAATTTGCACATGTTGAATGCACTCTGATGCTAACAAGCATTAGTTTCTGGATCTTTATTCAGACGGCATATGGTAGATTTCACATTGTTTGTGTCGGTAAACTTCAAAAGAAGTGCGAACAGAATAGCAAAAAGCTGGAAATTCATGGTTTAATTTATTTTATTGAACGCACCGATTCAAGGTGATCAACATCGCATCAATATCGTTTTCTGTAATTCGAGCAGCCATCACCCTCCGGAATAGAAATTAACCATTGAAATTAATTGTGACTCAAGGAAGTCAATTAATTACTTTTAATTTTCATAACGAACTTCCACCTGACACCCTTTACTTGTCAAAAGTATCAAAGCAGGTAGAAATATCACAAATATCATAAAAATTCCGCTCCACTGCATTTTATCATAAGCTTCTGAAGTTGTTCACTCCAATTTGTTAGCTATCAGTTTAGTTCAGTCATACCCAACTTACAAGCAGCACCCGTGGCGCCCAAACTGAGTGATTAGTGGTGGACAAAATGCCATGGGGCAGTCCCAGACCTTGTAAAATGTTAAATGTCATGCAAAGTTTCAAGAATCTTGTAAAATGTCCTGGAAAATTGCCAACTTACATTTGCCATTTTCCAGCACATTTTACTTGACTTTTGACAATTTGCAGGACATTTGACATTTTACAGGGCATTTACAGGGTCTGGGACTGGCACACCTTATCAAGTGCCCAATATTGTCTTACATTGTTCTTTGACATGGCCACATCAACAGTGTACAGTAAACTTCACTTTAATCAACTTAACTTCAGTTCAGTTCACATGAAGATTCACCAGAGTGGCATGACAAAAAAGCCAATCGCTAGTGCACCCTGCATTCAGTGGACATGAAAAACATCAATAACCATGCGAGCTGAGGTGGGAAGTGTATGCATGTACCTTTTACTGGTAGTGCAGCCATCATTTTGCAGTCTAAAAGGCCCCTGTTCAGTCAATCCATTAGACAGTGGGTCATTTAACAAGCCAGCTATTATTCAGAATGTCTGGTTTAAGGGTATATTTACTAAGAATGGAATTGATAGGTTGAATGCATAGGGCACACTTGGGGGTTATCAGGTGTCTAAACAGCTTAATAAGTAGACAAATTCATGCTTGTGCTCCAAGATGATTAACAATTTAATGTTTCATGGTATATATAGAGTCACATCTATATTTATATTTACGTGTAGGCTTTTATGTAAGCTGGCAGTAAGAAAGAATAAATTATAATATTGTTATTGCCGCATTTGGCTGCATGTGGAACAGCTTGCTACCACACAATTTGACATCTTGGATGAAGCACCTCCTATGTGTTTCACCCAAAATTACCCCAAAAGATTGGCCATAATTCTGACTGTGGGGGAAATCAATCCAAATTTTCTGGAGATACCCAACATGATAACATCCCCACAGTTCTGTACACAGCAGGGGGGGGGCAGATTTAGATGAAGAAACAAGTTCCAGATGAATTTAAATGTCTGGCCACTTTTAATACACACTTTAAGAGTCAATTTATTGTCACTACTAGGGAATGACTAAAGTAACAAATTCCCTTTATGAACAATGCTTCAAAAATGCACGCTGAACCTGGTTTGAACCGTGAAATTTTCACAAAAAATCAGCTCCACAACCCATATTGCACCCCATTTTATGTTTGGACGCATCCATCTTTTTATTTTTTTAAATCATGCATGTGGCAGCCCACACTCAGGTTGGTCGCTGCTTAACATGTATAGTTGTGGGAGGCATTTAGAGCATTTTCCCCAAAAATTTGGAATTTACCGCAAATCCTCGAATAAGACCCCCCCTCGAATAACTCCCCCATTGAATAACTCCCCCCTGTTGACGAGGTGAGGAAAAAATAACTCCCCCCTCGAATAACTCCCCCCTCTTGAATAACTTACCCCTCTGGATGAAAACAATACTATACAAAACACAAAATAATATCAGCCTACAGCAGCGACAGCAGATACATAATGTGTATGCAGTGTATACACATCTTTTTATTGTTCTTGGACAGTTAAATACGTGAATTACATGAGTTTACAGACTGCACCCATGCAACAAGTTTTCTGAGGAAAAAATAACTCCCCCTTGAATAACTCCCCCCTCCAAAACGTCTGACGAAAAAATAACTCCCCTGGGGTCTTATTCGAGGATTTAGGGTATACCCCCACAACTGGAGATGTGGCATTTGGCACCAATTGAGAAAGCAGATGCTGAATCTGGCTTGAAAGGTGTTTATCATCACCAATCACCTTTCCAAGAAAACCCCGCATGTCTTGTGAAGCACTTAGAAAATGACACAATCCCCAGCAGACACAGCTGGTAAGTAATCTTCAATAAGCCTTTGAATGTCAGACAGAACTTAAAATGCTACAACATTCGTTTCAGCATGGAGGTTCCTAAAACTAGACACATTTTTGCCACGTTTTCCAATAGGATATACAAATTTAGGAAGCATACACCACACAAGTGAGAATACCAAAGGGAAGCCTTTCCATCTCTTGGATGTGAAATGAACAGAACTGTGACATGAAGTGTTTTTTTATTTGCATCTTTTGAGAGGCCAAACCATGAAAAGAATAAAATCTTTTCAGTCCTCAAGTAAGCACATGCAGTTTGGAATCTACTCAGGAAAAGCATGCAATCAAGACACAACACAAGGCAGTGGCCCATTTGAACGACTGAGGCCTTCTGTGCATGTTTACCCGGTGTGCATGTAGACCCTAATTTTCACTCAAAATCATTGATTTTCATACCCTTTTTGTAGATTTTCACCTTCAAAATCACTAGTTCAAGTGTTTAATTGTCTATTTTTAGCTATTTTTGTAGTATATGTGCTTGTATACCCATTTTTGGTAATTTTTCACTTACTTTTAGCGATTTTTCTGCATTTTTCCTACATCTTGAAAAAGCCTATATATTGAACCCCAGCGAACCCTCAAACGACCCAAAAGTTTTCCCCCAGCTATCTATCCCTCCAGAGGTGCGATTCGCCATCTATCCGACCCCCTGGAAGGTCAAAATCTAGAATACCCTTGACATGCACAGCGGGTAAACATGCACAGAGGCCCAGGCCCATTTGAACATGGGCATGTGGAAAAAGTGCAGAAAAAGACATTGACGTGGCAGCAGTAGCCTTAAAATACTGGGTTAAACAAAAAAGATGGACTTAAAAAGTACCACTATTTTTAACGGAAAACATTGTGTTTAAGGTTTAGTGGCACTGAAATATGGAGTATCTTTGATGAAGTATCATTGGAAGGTCTAAAAAAATGTAAATACTTTGACAGGTAAGGAAAACCATATGGACTATCACATGTGATGATGATAAAAATGTGAATAAATTGTGGATTTTTTTGCAAAAAGCTCAAAACACAAAAAGTGACATTTCCCGCCACTGCCCAACAAAGAAACCAGGATTAGCTCAGTATTCACTGAAACACAGTAAAAAGCATGCATTGAATATGCCCAGTGTCAGAAGAACTCAGAAGCAAAATAAAAAAGTGTTTTAGAAGAAGGTAGATGTTTGCTTGAAGAAAATGTTGATATAATGACTGTTTTTCAGTGGATATATGGACAAATAATTGGTTTGGTGTTGCTGAAAAAAACATATTTTTTTTAAAAATAGCACCATGACAATTTTTGCTAAGTGGATGTTGTAATGTTTTTGCGATTTCTTTCATGTATCTCTTTTTTATTACACTTGAATGCTTAATAAATATGAGCAATGTTAAATGCAATTATTGCCAGCTCCAAATGAGGATGGTGACTAAATAAATATTAACATTAGTACTGTGCCACAAAAAAGTTGAACAAATCAGATCAGTGGAAATCTGCGGGCTGACATAATGTCACATAAATTGTCAATTATTGTAAAATGTCAATTTTTGACACTTTTCACACCTTACATATTCTACGACATATTTCTTCAATTTTAGATTTTCTACGACACTCAAAGGTCAGACAACGCCACAAATCACAAAAACACAAGTTTATAGCACAATTTTCCAAACACAATCACAAAAAACTGACCTATCACGACTCTCCCAATTAGCCACTCTCACTTTCACCTTGGGCCATGTAGATTCGACCGGATTTCGAGTGATGCTCGATGTTTGAATTGTTTGATATCTCATATCGGCAGCTGGGGGCAATCTCAGAACATGTAGAATGTCAAATGTCAAGCAATGTGTCAAAAGGAATGGAAAATGCCCTGGAAAATGGCAAACTACGTTTGCCATTTTACCATTTGCCATTTGCCACCTTGCATAACATTTGCATTTTACAGGGTCTGGGATTAGCACCAGTTTTGTACAATGCCCGACGTGCCGATAATGGATTCATGTCTATAAAAAGAGACATTTTACGGTTGTGTTTTATCATTTGAATCTTTATCTTATTGAATTTTGAACTAAGTTCTGCAATTAAATAGAGGAACGCATGCTACATATTTCATGTGGAATTCGTATATATAATATTTTTTACATGCATTGTTATAATGATAAAAGTGATGTCATAGTACGAGTGTGCGCATTTATTTATAAATATTTATTAAATAAACTTTTCCATTCTATCGATTTTTCACTTGATATTTATCTGCATTGATCGCTGTTTCAAACCGATATTTTCGGTTTACTACACCATATTATACACTTACATGTGGGATATGATCGATTTTCAACCAATTTATCACCTGCACAGAAATTTAACTATATTGGCAGCGCGCCAAGATGTCGGTAAATCTGGTTGATCAACCGCCGCTGGTCGCACGTCGAATCACGCCGAAGTCATGGGGCGCCAAGGAGTTAAAACGCTATGGCGGGTGGAGGGTACGTTTGTACAGGTAAAGGGGTGTGTGTACAGTGTGGTGAGGTTTTTTCTTGTCAAATGGGTTAGCCGAATAGACTTTGGTAGTGCAAACGCTTAATGTGCAGCTAGGTGCCACACATTGGATCTTTTGATTAATTATTTGACTTCGCAAGTCAGTAACTAGAATTGTGTGCAGGTCGAAAAGTGACCTAACTACCGTAAACTCTTGAATTTGGTTTTATCTTATACTACTGATCTCATGAGGGTAGACCCAGAATCAGTAGTTGAGGTCGTTTCGCCTTCCGTCAGTGTTAGGCATAACCAGGGGCAACGGGCAATGTGCCAATTTCTTTTTTGAAAAATATGAAATAACGCGTCTCACGCGTCGCGGAGTCTGTTTGGCTCGAAAAAAACCATGATGGCGAGCCTACATCATCTGCGACGGGTGCGCTGCGCGCAGCACGGCCCGGCGTATTAGTGCCGCGGAGCGGATTTTTACCGCGGAGCGGCTAAGCCATGCAGCGCGGCGGATTAAGTGAGGGTGTGTGACTGGTTACTTTGGGCTGTACATGCGTACACACAGTAGTGATTGCACTACTTGGGGCTGTATATGGGGCGTGCAGCCGATCAGACGCATCACTGCGTCTTTACTGCACTTAACGACGCTTACTAAAGGGGACTTAACAGTGAGTCTGTTAAGTGTGTGGTTGGCTCGGTGGTACGGCGCGCGTTTATCGCGCGAGGTGCCCTGGGTTCGATCTCACTGACGGTGGCCTGGCCTCGTTGCACAATTTAAATTGTGCGACTGGGCTCTTGGACATCTGCCAGAGAGACCTAACCCCGACGGGTGGGAAGCCGTTGAGGTCACCTTTTACCACACTGTATATACAGCTTTTGTAAGAAGCTTATTATACTTCTTGTTTGTTACTTATATATCCCACATTTTTCGCGTTACATTTTATCGAACAATTTTGATAACAATGTCCGCATCTAAACCCATTGGTCCATTGATGCGGACATGCTCTTTGGGGGACATAAGCCGAAACGCCAATGTGTCTCCCGTTCGCTATACCCATAAGGACATGTCCCAATGTGGGTATAACAAAATTTGTGTCAAAAACATTTTTTATCAATTTTATCAATCTCATATTTATTTTTTGTCACTTTTCAAAAGTTCAAAACACTTTTCCAGCCTACCTTACCCACTTATGAACAAATTTGGCAAAGAACGATGGACGTTGAAAGAGAAATTCGCGGAAAAAACTTGATTTTTCATGGTTTCGGTAAAAATCACAATTTTCGCAAAAATGAATGGATGGACATTGCCATCGATATTTTGAGAGAATGTGGGTACCACGAGGAACACGAATACGTCAAGGATATTTCTGAAGTGGTCATGCGTGGTGGCACTATCGTTATAAAGTGGTGTCATGCTGATTCAGTTTCTGCCGTGATCAAAACACCGCTACCACAAGGTACACTGATCCGCGGCAAACGTTTGACGGTAACTAAAGACAAAACCCCTGAGGAACGCGAATGGTCAAGTTATGCTGTGGATCAGTGTAACTTTTTTAACGATGGCCAGTCCGAGCTCGATGCGCGTTGGCGCGACGATCAAGTTTGTAACACTTGTTCTGATTTACATGCCGTTTTTAACATTTGACCCAAACAGGTCATGCTGAAGGAACGTGGCGCGGCGCGCACCGCAAAAGCAGAATGGCAATTTTTGGCCGAATTTGAAGCGAAATTTAAGGCGGAGATCGCGCTCGGCAAGGAAAATCCCAGTGATGAGACGAAAAGGCGCATGGTAAATAGGGCCAAAACTGGCGTGAAACGCAGCGCGGCGGAGCCTGTAATTGAAATGGATACTGCACCTTCGGGTACGCACGTGGTTCAACAACAAGCGTCAGGTCTGCTGGCGCAAGCACCAAAAGCTTTCTTTTCAGATATTTTACAAATAAATCTTTAGAAAAATCGTTTTTTTCAAATTCAGAAAATGGTCCGATTAATTTGGTGGTTTCGGAATCGCCGAAAACGTTTGAAAATTCCGAGTTGATTTGTGATAAAAATACTGTAAATGCCAGCCCCGTGTTTGTTGACGCCCCCGAAAACTTCACCAGAAAAAGGGTACTTTCGCATTCCGGCCACACTCCCAATCCCACTGAAAAACTGGTCAAAGCTGCTTCAGTGACACCTCCAACACCCACACATCGGGTTGACTCCAAAAAAGTCAATTTTCGTGGTAGAGGCTTCACTGAATTCCAGTCGCAAAACGGTTTTTTGCGGTCCAGTAGTAGCACTTCTGATTCTGTGGTTTCAAATTCCTTTACCGATTTTCGTGGTAGGGGTTTTTCGGCGGAATTTGTTAAATTGAATGGTTGCTTGAGGGCCGACGTAAATAATTTTGGGGAAGATGAAGTTTTTGAACGCTTGGGAACGGCGCCAAGGCGCAGCTTACGTCTCACTTCCCAACCCAAACAGGATTATCTTAATTTACATACAGGCTCTCGAGTTAAACGCGGCGGTGGCAAAGGAGGTTGAGCACGCGTTAAAATTTTTTGAAATGATTTTACATTCCTTGTGACATGTGACATTTCTTTTGTTAGACGTGTCTATTTTATTTGCTTAGATGAATTTGCTAAGTTAAAGCAGTTTTGTTCATTGTTTAGATTCCCAATTTGTGACTACAGTTGCGAAAAGTTGATATTTTGAAATAAAAAATTTCGTCGATTTTTTGTTTGAATGTTCTTTGTTTAATTATCTGTCTACATGTGTTCCTGTCTATTACAAAGGCCCTGACAGCAACCCCTAAACCCTCCTCATGGCATTAAGTTCTTCTACTTTAAACACCCAAAATGCCTTGGAAGGGTTTCCAAAAACTTTTCGAATTTCTGGCAAGTTGTTTTCGTTGGTAAACTTTGATGAATGGAACGACGGAAATTGGCATGACAAATTGGCATGGAAAATGGACTTTGTAAAAAATCAGTTTGCCTGTGTAGACAGATTTACAGGAACGCCTACATTACCTTGCGGACGGTGTCGCTGTCGCACCTGTCTTTTAATTGACAACAGCAACTTTTTTCAATCTACTGTGACTAAAACATGTTATGTCTACAACGACTCGCGTAATCCCCCCTGTTGTCTTACAAAAAGGGTAGTCTATTTAATTACATGAACCTGCGGATTGCAATATGTAGGTGAAACTAAGCACACTTTACACAAACGGATTTCTCAACATCGCAGTGCGATTAATCGTGGCTCGAATTCCAACATATTATATTCTCATTTCGCTCACACTGAGTGTGACTTTGGAAATTCTAAAATAACCATATTAGATTCAATACCAGATGTGGACGTTGACGGAAAATCACCCTTGTTCACGGATGTGGAAGCTGGTTGGATACGTTTACTTTTCACTTCTTTTCCATTTGGACTTAACCAGAAAATTAAGGGGATTGGTTTAATTGATAAAATAAATTTAGATAAATCTCAAAAACATTCACTTCCTTTTTTCGACGCTTGTTTCCCTAGGCATAAGAGAAATCGTCCCATTAAGCACTATCCTAGCAAATGTATAGCTACTGAAATCGACATTCTTGCTCTACAGGATGGTAACGATATTTTTCAATTTTTGCGACACTTACCAAAAAATCAAATTGGTAAAAGTGTTGAACTAATTTTGAAACTTAAATCTTCTAACTTGTTACCTAAAAGTAGTTTTGATATGTTAAAATATGGATTGGAAGCAAGAAGACGTACTTTCTGGGTCAAACACAAACGAGACATAAAAAAGCCTATTTACATTGGTTTCAAACATGATTCTCCATCGGATGATTGTGTGTCTGTCGGTGTGTTTTTCAGGAACAGGATTATATCAGACCTCACAACCAAACAGCAAGAAATGTTGAAAAAAGTTTCTCTGAAAGTTGCGTACCCAACACCGTTGGGCTTGACTTTTTGCAATCACTCAAAATTTCTTAAACAGCTTGATGTAGTTAAAGTTAAAGACTTTTTAACTGGCAATTGTGAGTGTTCTGAAGATTCTCCTTTTTGGGATGCACACCACAGACACATAGTTACTGGTGATTTAAATATCATAGAAAATGAGGGCTTAAGAGAACTTTTCAGTTACGGTGTTAACTACAGACTCACACCTGAACCAGATTTGAATAAAACTTTTTTCAAATTCGTTGAGGTGTTGGATAAAATTATTAGTTTACTGGATTTTGAAAACAATGATTCAGCTAGCATAAAAAAATTTCGTTTCAAGGGCTTGAAAGCGATACGCTGTAAAATGCGTACCTTTAACATCGATCAAAATCGCTGTAGAAAGTTGTCATTTTCATCCACTACTAAATACGAGCTGGCTAATTTGCACTCAAAATTTATTGTTTCAGTCATTGATAAAGCTTCAAATACTTATTCAATTCAATGTAAAAGGTTTTACGTATTAAAACACTGTTTTGAACTAGGAATACAAAGTAGTGAAATAAGCACCCCAAACACCTTTGGCAACAGCACCTATCAATTTTTTACAAACAATGAGAATGTGATTACTGAATTGATGGACAAACACGAAAAATTAAATGTTGATTTTGGGTGTGATTTAAACAGATTTGATCGAAAATTCCCACTACTTTACGGTATCCCGAAATTTCACAAAACCCCCATTAAATACCGTTTTATTGCAGGATCTAAAACGAGCACTTTAAATGGACTTTCATATATTCTCCACACAATTTTGGCTGACATACAAAAAAGGTTCAAAATATATTGCCAAAGGGCAGTTGAAAATTCTGCTTTCAACGGTTTTTGGATAGTGGCAAATAGCACTGAAGTTATTAACTGGATTCAAAAAATAGATAATTTGACTAGTGTTGCCTCATCTGACTTTTCAAATGCTTACACAGCACTCCCTCATGCAGCTATATTCAACAATATTTCTGCACTCATAAAATTGATCATGAAGGATAAAGTATATGTGGTCACTAAATATTCAGCAACACTAAAATTTGTGCACCAATTGGAGGGCAGAGATAAATTGATTTACAGCAGTGCAAGGACCGTTGAACTTCTTTCAACACTACTGAGTGAAACGTATGTTGTTTTTGGCAAAATGCTGTTTAAACAGGTAACCGGCATTATAATGGGTAGTGCAGTGTCGCCTGAGCTGTGTAATTTAACTTTGTCTTTCATGGAATTTGATTTCATGAGAGACAAAAAGAATCGAGACGTTGCTAACAATTTACACAATAAGGTTGTCCGCTACATTGATGACACTTTATATTTTAATTTACCAAATTTCACTGAAATAGCCTCAAAAATCTACGATTCAGCCCTCATCTTGAATGAAGAGTTCTTAGAAGATGGCAAAAGAGTACACTTTTTAGATTTAGATATTTCAATTACACCGACTTTGCAAATTACACTGTATAACAAAACTGACGATTTTAAATTCAAGATAATCACGATGCCTTTCATTCATACAAATTTACGTGAAAATGTATGTTACAACGTATGGTATGCCCAACTGATACGATTTTGTACAATATGTACCAGAAAATCGGAAGCGGAAAAACGCATTCATATGCTGAAAAACGTATTGATAGAACACCAGTATTCAATGGAAAAACTTGATAGATATTTTATAAAATTTTGCGCAACTTATACTCCACTCCTGTACAAATATGGCATTTTTGACCAAACTGACATTTGTAACTGGAAGAACTCCATTTTGTATCAAAGACAAAATTGAAAAAATTTGAATATTTTTTACATGCATTGTTATAATGATAAAAGTGATGTCATAGTACGAGTGTGCGCATTTATTTATAAATATTTATTAAATAAACTTTTCCATTCTATCGATTTTTCACTTGATATTTATCTGCATTGATCGCTGTTTCAAACCGATATTTTCGGTTTACTACACCATATTATACACTTACATGTGGGATATGATCGATTTTCAACCAATTTATCACCTGCACAGAAATTTAACTATATTGGCAGCGCGCCAAGATGTCGGTAAATCTGGTTGATCAACCGCCGCTGGTCGCACGTCGAATCACGCCGAAGTCATGGGGCGCCAAGGAGTTAAAACGCTATGGCGGGTGGAGGGTACGTTTGTACAGGTAAAGGGGTGTGTGTACAGTGTGGTGAGGTTTTTTCTTGTCAAATGGGTTAGCCGAATAGACTTTGGTAGTGCAAACGCTTAATGTGCAGCTAGGTGCCACACATTGGATCTTTTGATTAATTATTTGACTTCGCAAGTCAGTAACTAGAATTGTGTGCAGGTCGAAAAGTGACCTAACTACCGTAAACTCTTGAATTTGCATGATCTAAGTGCGTAGTTAAGATATTCAACAGAGTTGTTCAAATTACTGAAACTTTTCAAAGTATGTGGATATGTAAAATACGTTTTTACGCACCCCTCGCTACAGATAATGAAAAAAACTCTTTACCCGTACTCATGAGTACATGTGAGTAAAATACTTTTTTTCCATGAAGATGTAAAATCGAGTACTTTTCCCCTGGAAAATGTAAAAGCTAGTACAGATGAGTACAGATACTTTTCAAACTATATGTATATGTACTTACAGTACTTAAGTGTATGTATTTACCCAGTACTCGAGTATGTATTTTTCGAGTAAATGTAAATAAAAACATTGTAACAACTGTGATTTTCAGTGATGTTGACATGTTTAAATTGAATCGCTCCGTCTCACATCACTAGTAAAGTAGTTATCTCCTTCTGAGAATACTTACCGTTCTAATAGGAGGGCGGGTCTCCAAAAATATACACTTTTTTGACGTTATTTGAGCCACGAAATAAATTGAATCTAGAATGGCGATCTACAAAAAAGGGTAAAAACTGCTGGAATTGTGCCAAATGTAAAAACAAAAAAATTTCGGCGGACGCTGTTATTCAGTGTCTTTGTTGCATTGGTGAGTGATATTTTAAGATCAAATGTTATATGAACTGTAGGAATAGTCTGTAACGTAACACTTGAATAATATTGGCTGAAATAATGGCGAAAAAAGGGCGCCTCCAATGGAAGGGTGGGTAAAAAGTTCAGGAAAAAAAGAAGGGCGTCGTTTTATTAGAAGAACTACGGTAATGAGTACTTGAAAAATTTGCCATAAATTCATCATTTGACGGGAAATTTCAGTTCAAATACTGAAAAAAGTAAAATTCTCATGGAAAGAATGGCGAGCCACTTTTCTATATGCAAGTGTATAAAAGTCATTAAAAATTAGTCATTCAAAAGCCTCGTATCAACGCTGAAAATCAATATAAAGATGGCTTGCCATGTCAAAAATGTACTCATATACATACATAGGAACATGCTGTAGTGAATACATAACATAAATATGACTCCTATCTTTGCTTGTTCCATGCAAAGGTGTCAGAAGTGTAGTGATGGAATGGTGCCAAGCAGAGTTGTTAAGAGTGGTAAAAAAATTTGCAAAGTTAATGTAAAGTTTTTTACTCTTGATAAAAAATTTGCAAAGTGAATGTGAAGTTTTTTACTCTTGGCTGAGTACAGAAAATGTAAAGCAAGATTACTGTACTTTTACTGACATACTTTTTCAGGAAAATGTAAAAGTGAGTATTTTTTACTCACAGAAAACATAAAAGTGAGTATATTTCTCACAGAAAATGGTAAAGTTAGTTTTTTTCTCAATTTTTACTCAGGAAAACATAAAATGTGTTTTTCTCCTAATAAGTATTTCTTACTGTCTTGTGTTTGTTACTTTCTGTCTGTCAAAATGTCACTTTCTATGTCCCCTTAAAATAGATTTCCTGTACTCATGTACTTCCAAAAAGTATGCAGGTATATGCGAGTACATGTATTTTTTGGAGGAAATGTTCACACATTTACTCAGTACTCAAGTGTATGTATTTTTGAGTAAACATGAGTTTTAACAACTATGACGCAAAGTACACATATTGATGGCAACCAAATGTGTGGCACCAGATTTTTGCCCTTGTTCCATTCCATTGTCCATAGTTAGAAATAACTAGCAGTTTTGTTTATTAGAGTTAAATATTTTGCTTTACTCAGGTTGTCGGTTTGATTTACTTTATATCTACTTGCTCTCAGTTTCAGGGACGTATCCAGGATTTTTGAGCGGGGGGGGGGGGGGCTCCCCCCCCAAATTTTTTCCCTATATATGGACGGAAAGGTGTTTTGGCGCTAGCGCCATACCAAATCGCCACGCCATGGCGCTTTTGGCGTTTGCGCCAGCGCCAGGAACCGCATTATATAGATGTAAATACGCCTACATATGCAGCGAAAGTCGCAAAAATGTGTTCATTTTCAAGGATATTTGTTTACGGGGACCGATCCGCTAAAAATACAATGTATGGGGAAGCAATTGCGCGCTTGCGCGCAACATTTTTAAGAAACATCGAAAAATGTATAGGAAAAAATTGCATTTTCCGGGACTTTTTAGGTCTCACCCCGGGAGGGGGGGGGCTGCAGCCCCCCCGCCCCCCCCCTGGATACGGCCCTGCTCAGTTTATCAATATGCTCCTGTAAAATGAGTATAATACTAAAATATTTCATAAACACGCTATTCCATCTGTTTAAACTTTCATAGCTTTATGATCTGATTTTCCACCAATAAATTATGCATTTCATCCATTTCCCAACGCTGCTAACCAGCCCAACATGACTACAGTTGCTGTTATACTGGACCGTGCACTATTCAAGGAGCGCTACCGTATTTTGATGAATGAAGTCAGGTGAATTATTATTCACCAACTTCACATTGGCCCCACACACACTAGTTGACATCGACACCAAATGTCAACTGGTTACATTCCCAATTCAAAGCTTGCGTTTGAACATCATTCGTTGGCTCGTCAGCAAGCTTTGAATCGGGATAAGCACCAGTTGACATTTGGTGTCGATGTCAACTGGCGTGTGTGGGCCCATTGTGACCAGAAAAAAATGTTATGTGTTGTTTGTTGTTTAAACTTGTTTAAAAGATGGTGGTTGTATATTCAGATGGGATATGGTTAGGGTTGGCCGATGTTTTTTTAAAACGTTTTTTAAAAAAACAACGTTTTTTTATATAAAAAAAAACATGACGTCCGAAATGTTTTTTTTTTATAAAAACATCGACCGAAATTTTTAGTACTAAGCACTAGGTATTTTGCAAAATTTTTGCGCGCAAGCGCGCAATTTCACACACAAATTGACATTGGTGGTTGTTTTCATTGGTTTTGTGGCATTTTTAGTATCAACGTATCCATTTCTATGTGCTACCATGGGTTAATAAGCTGTCATATGTTGCTGTACTATATACTATTGAGGTAATGTGCTTCCATGTACCTCAACAGTGTGTAACTTCACTCCCAAAGTAACAACCTCCTTTTATAACCTTGTTTGATCACTATTCCGTGCCAAACTTTACCTGAAGTCACAAACATTTGACTATAAGGCGATATACGAACGATATGTTGACGACAAATGGATATTTTTGACACAAATCACCACTTATAATGCTATCCCATGGCTCCACAGCCATTATATGGTCATATATAACATCACAGAGTATTGCCACTGTCTGATATACCTATATATGTTGACACAAGGTCATATCTGGGAGCTTTTAAAAAAAACGTTTTTTATTTAAAAAAAACGTTTTTTTTTTAACATCGAGTTAAAAAAAACGTTTTTTTTTCAACCCTAGATATGGTAGATTACGGCTATGGTAGACTACGCAAGCTGAACATGAATGGTCTTATAAATTCCATGAAATGGCTGAAACTGCGAGCATAGGCAATTTGTGTATCGCTCTGCATAATTCACGCAGTGCTGCATCATGAATGTACTAGAATTCAGCTAACATAGTTTCTTACAAGAGACCCTTGTGTGTTCATCCCTAAAATCTATGTTATTTATCTCAACCGACTACTAAGCTGAAACGTGCACAGAAAAGATAAAATCCAACGAAAAATTGGGCTATTTGCAGCGTTACGCTAGCATAGCGCCGTAGCCACTTATGTAATTACAGTATTTCTCCGTGTATAAGGTCCCCCCCCCCCGGTAGAGGTGGCGTTTTAGGGGGGGGGGCATGAGACTTTTATGTCGCACCATTCTGTTTACGTTGGTCGATTTTGATGCCGTTCGGGTATTTTAGGTATGGGGTCAGAGCTATAATTAATTTTTGTTTGGCTATCTATCCCCCAGATCGTCTATCTACCTATCTGGAGCGATTTTCGGGAAATTGTGCCCTAATTTTTGCCAAAAATCGCTAATTTTCATAGTTTTTCACCTACAAAATTATAATTCATGCTCCTTAATGCCTATCTTTTATTCTAAATGTACTTATATACGTGATTTTAGCTTTTTCACCTACTTTCGGCGATTTTTTCCTCATTTTCTTCCTTCTATACCTTGGAAAAGTCAAAATTTTGAACACCCGCGAACACCCCCCCCATTTTTTTCAGCGATCTATCCCTGAGTCAGGTACATGTCTGATTGAGATTGAAGCTTAATAACTCAATTAGTGAACTCTTATCTCGAGATTGCGGGATTATTCAAGCAAACAATAAACTTCGGTCATAGACCAGACCCCAACATACTCTAACTGCATCAAAATCGGAATGCAACGACAAAAAAAGCCTCCACGAAATTAGTTTGCTTTCAAGTCCCGCTGTGTTGACTTCTATTTTTAGATCAAATTCATGTTAAAAATACAATTCAAACAGTTAGATAACACCAACAAACAAGATAGGAACAGGATACTCGCAAATTTCACAGAACATAAAAAACGCACACGAATAAAAAGCCTAAAACAAAGGGGAAAAACACGATTAAGAGGAACAGAAAAATTCAGGTGGGCAGCGAACTTGAGCACAAAACGCGATAAAAATACCCTAAAACGCAACTAACCTAATACAAACAAGGAAACCCAATTTAATCAATCTATTATCAAACTTTCTTCACAGAAAAATCCAACGCCAATATTGAAAGATAACCCCCCAACCCCAACCCTCAGCACTGCAGTTGTCGGAGCGCGGCGGCGGTCATTTGCAACATGGCGGCGCAGTCGGACCTGAGCAGCACGGAGCGCACGGCGGACACGAACTCGGCGCTCGCACCCGCCGCTGAGGGCACGCGCTCGAGCGATTCCGCCTATGAGAGGGGTGGGTTAGGGGTTCGAAGTTCGAACGATATGACTTCGATATTCGATATTTTTTCAACATTTTCGATATCGATATCGATATTCAATATTAAAAAATGGTCGATATCCGATATTCGATACGATATATCGTTTGAACACTAGTGTAGTGGGGGTTTGATGTGGGGTGCGAAGCAATTTACCGTGCCGTTTACCGTAAATTGGATGTTTACCGTAGCGTTTGTCACCTTGATTTAGAAACGGTAAACATTTCGTGAAGATAAATTGGTGATAATCAATCGGTCCGGGGACGATAGGAAGCCACGGCGAAAAAATATTGCACAACTAACTAAAAAATAAGTTTGCTTTTGAGGAAAATTAGTGCCGGTCGAATGATTTTTAATTCCGAGAAATACAATATCATCAGATCAGAGGCACCCGAAGTAAGGTCTCATTTGCAAAAAGTTCGCTTGGATCTTTTCCAGGTCACAAACTTAGCGAATTTTGAGAATTTGTAACACTATGGTCTGGTGAAAAGTTAATGTCAACTGAATCCATAAATGTCAACTGAAAAAATAAATCGCAACCTTCAGAACGCACGTTTTGCACCTGTTTCAACACGGCGCCAGCCGGCCCAGTGAAATTGTCGCGTTTGAATGGCGAGCTGAGCGGGGGGCTGAATTTCCGCTGGGAACTTGGGGTCCCGAAATTTTCCTCGCCCCCAGCGGACCACTCAGAGATACCGCGCGCCTGTTTTTAAGGACAAAATTTGAAAAAATATCATTGGTCTGCAGTGAGAGTCAATGTCCAGTGTTTAAGGAATTCCCCCAAACGCTCCAGCTATTTAAATATCCAGCTCCGGGGCCGCTCGGCTATCTATCTATCCCGGCTACTAAATTTGTAAAGCCAATCCCGATAATTTCCAATTACCAGTCCAAACAGGGACGTATCCAGGATTTTTGAGCGGGGGGGGCTGCTTGTTTACTGAGCCCGGCGAGGGGGGGGGGGGCTCAGCCCCCCCCTTAAATTTTAGCTACATAGTGGCGGAATGGCGCCATGGCGCTGGCGCCATTAGTAGGCGCCACGCCATGGCGCCATTGGCGTTGGCGTCAGCGCCATGGAACGCTGTATATGTATGTAAAAAGACATACAAAACAGCAAAAAGCACAACATTTTTAATGATTTGCGGCCACATGGAGCAAATCCGATGATAATACCTTATATCTGGTGAAGAATGCGCGCTTGCGCGCAAAATTTTTTACGCTGACGTTGAAAAAGTCGCATTTTCTGGTCACTTTCTGGTCTCGCCCCGGGAGGGGGGGGGGCTGCAGCCCCCCCCGCCCCCCCATCTGGATACGGCCCTGAGTCCAAATGATTTTTTTTCACTGGGAAATGTGAACGGAAACCTCAAGTGTGGATTTTATGCCACTCCTCCCGCTTGAACCCCCCCCCCCCTCCCCACAATAAAGCCGCCAGGGAACTTTTCCAGCTACCTACCCCCTCCCCCCCCCGAATCAATTTACTATCTATCCAACCCGCGCAGTGATCCAAATATATGACCCCCTATCATCAACCAACCAGAGGGGGCGGGGCCACACTGTGAACGCCCTGGCACGGCTGCGAGTGGCTGTAGGCTGGCAGGGTGCCAGCTTGCGAGCGGGGGGCCTCCTCCGCACACGGCTGCGTGGAACTCTGCGTGTGGGGGGCAGTGTTTACGGTACCGTATACTCGGCGGATATCACACTTAGTATGGAAACCTACCATAACCTATCTGAATGATGAACCAAAAATTATACAGGTATTGATCATAATATTTCGAATATTTCAGAATACTGAATTACGAAATCTTTCACAAGATTTTATTCATCAAATTATGGTAGGATTCTGCGCGAAGTATGAGCTCCACTCGGTATACTGTACCGCAACACTTATTGGACGTGAGGGTTACCGTATTTTACAGGAGTTAGCTACCGCTTCATTTTCAAAATTTAATGTACTATTATACCGTTTAGTAAATTTTTCAGGATTTCGCATACCGTTAACGAACATTACGGTCTGCGAGCTCACCTGCGTGCACTGGTTCAACTGCGGCACTCCCAGATCCCGTAAAATGGCATAAAACTGTCAAAAGTATTATAAAGTGTCAAACAACCAGAAGAAATTAAAATTTGACATTTTTCCTTGACATTTTACACGACTTTTGACACTGTGCATGACATTTTCCGGGGTCTGTGAGTGGCACCTGGAGCGCAGTGAGTCTGCCGCTCAGGTCGCTATTGCTGCCGCTGCACGAACTCGCCTGCGATAACGGGACGCGAGTTATCGTACCTACTTTGATGAACAGCGACGTGAAAAATTGTGCACCAAATTCGTCCACAGCGAGAGAAACTTCTGACGAGCGAACAAACGAGAAAAAAATAAAATTTCCGTCATTTTTCAGCCCAATTAGGGTTGGAAAAAAAACGTTTTTTTTTAACTCGATGTTTTTTTTAAAAAAAACACGTTTTTTTAATAAAAAAAACGTTTTTTTTAAAAGCTCCCAGATATGACCTAGTGTCAACATATATAGGTATATCAGACACTGGCAATACTCTGTGATATTAAATATGACCATATAATGGCTGTGGAGCCATGGGATAGCATTATAAGTGGTGATTTGTGTCAAAAATATCCATTTTTCGTCGACATATCGTTTGTATATCGCCTTATAGTCGAATGTTTGTGAATTCAGGTAAAGTTTGGCACGGAATGGTGATCAAACAAGGTTATAAAAGGAGGTTGTTACTTTGGGAGTGAAGTTACACACTGTGGAGGTACATGGAAGCACATTACCTCAATATTATATATTACAGCAACATATGTCGGCTCATTCACCCATGGTAGCACATAGAAATGTATGTTTTGATACTAAAAATGCAACAAAACCAATGAAAACAACCACCAATGTCAATTTGTGTGTGAAATTGCGCGCTTGCGCGCAAAAATTTTGCAAAATACCTAGTGCTTAGTACTAAAAATTTCGGCCGATGTTTTTTTTAAAAAACAAACATTTCGGACGTCATGTTTAAAAAAAAAAAAAAACGTTTAAAAAAAAACATCGGCCAACCCTAAGCCCAATTACGATAAATTCAGCCCGTGCAGAACACCCCTACATATACTCGGATGACATTAGGCCGTACATTTTTCCGGAGGAAACACTCCATCATGACGTGATCACTTTCGTCGCCTTCATCATCTCTCGCCATTACGTCGTCATCATCACGTCTTTCATAAGTTATCGGCTGGCTGTCTGCCAGCCAAAGACATAACTCCTATCCGTTTGTAGAGCATCGTGTCTGCCGAGTATACACCCCCCCCCCCCGCACTCACAACCCTGCCCCTCTTCGCCGACTGCACTTTCCCACTACCCTGCGACTGGCTAAACAACGCATCCGCATTCACATTGACCACAGTGTGCTCGGGGGCGTAGCCGAGCTGCACCCAGGGCGTCAGGGCGGCCACCATCCGCGCGCACAAGTCCCCGCCCACAGAGCCGGGGGATGATTGGAAACGCACGCGGAAACGACTCGCCACCATCGTGGACACTCGCTGAGGGGTGGTGGGGGTGTATCGTCGGGCTCGTCGATCAGCGTGGCAAAATTTTGTACAAGCTAATTTTTTGATGGTTTCAAAATTTTCGATACAGTTCAAATCAAACAGGCAAAAATTTTGTACAAGCTCAACATTTCCAAAGCAAAAAGCACTGCGACTCCAAAGGGGGTAGAAAACTGAAGAGCACCACCCCATTTTCGAATAAGCACGAAAATTTATTTTGATGAAATTGATAAAGCTACCAGCGATGGCAAAAGTTCCTGAAAAACTATAGGTACCGTATTTCCTCGAATTACCCCCCGGGGGGTTTATTTTTTCAGAGTGAAAATTTTGAGAGAAAAAAAATGAAAAACGCAACAATAACCACCATTTATAAGTTTTTACAGCCTTATATAGGGATGTAGATGGTATAAACAATGTTCTAACGAAACACAGTAAGTGTTTTGAACGTCTGTTATGCATTTCCCGGACCACAAATTCATAGTGCCCGTTTTGAGGGGGGTATTTCGAGGGGGGTATTCGAGGTAATACGGTAAAAAACGAACAGGATTGTGCGCAGTGAAAAAGGCCCGATCCATTTTCACATTCAACTGAACGGGGGCTGGCCCATTGCGATGGCCGGCGTCCAAAAGAAGTAGCTCCTGCAAAAAAACGTAACAAGGTAAATAATCGCCTCTGTAAAAAACAACATAATGGCGCACCGCACACTGCAAAGTGTAACGATCGGGTCCGGACGTTTTAATTTCCGCCCGCGCAGAATTATAGAGTCAGTTCGGACGATTTTATTTACGACACATCTAAAAAACTACTGAAATTTGGGTCGGTTCGGACGTCTTTTAATTTCACCCCTCTTTTTAATTCCGCCTTTAAATTCCACCCATGCAAAAATCGTTCCCGTTACACTTTGCAGTGTGCGGTGCGCCATTGGCTTTCAACAAAGTTTTCGAAAATTCAGATATCAAATTCGAACTTGTTTCGAGTTAAATCGTTCTCAACTACAGTTGATGGGAATTTAAAATAACTCGCAACGATAAACTCAGATACATTCAAGGCAAATTTGTGAGTTTTCGAAATATCTGTTGAAAACTAGTGTGTGGGCACATGGTAGAGTAGACTAGGGTTGGAAAAACACATTTTTTGACGCCATGTTTTTTTAAAAAATTTAAACGTTTTTTTTAAAAACTCCCAGATATGTTCCTGGGTCAACATATATAGGTATATAAGACCAGTGACAATACTCTGTGAGGTTTATATGACTATATAATGGCTGTGGAGCCATGGGATAGCATTATAAGCGATGATTTGTGTCAATAATGTCCATTTTTTGTCGACATGTTTGTATATCGCCTTATAGTCGAATGTTCGTGACTTCAAGTGAAGATTGGCACGGAATAGTGATCAAACAAGGTTATAAAAGGAGGTTGTTACTTTGGGAGTGAAGTTACACACTGTGGAGGTACATGGAAGCACATTACCTGAATAGTATATACTACAGCAACATATGACGGCTTATTTACCCATGGTAGTACATAGAAATGGTTGCTTTGATACTAAAAATTCCACAAAACCAATGAAAACAACCACAAATGTCAATTTGTGTGTGAAATTGCGCGCTTGCGTGCAATTTTTTTGCAAAATACCTAGTGCTTAGTACTGAACATTTCCGCCGTTTTTTTTTAAACGTTTCGCACCTCGTGTTTAAAAAAACAACGTTTTTTTCAAAATAAAACGTTGAAAAAAAATCGGCCAACCCTAGTTCAGATGCAGGAAGAAGTTTTCAATTGCAACGCGTGCTAATCCCGTATGTACGCGACACAAACATGCTTGCGTGTCCGAACAGATTTTAGATTTTTAGACAGTTACAAACTCGGAATGATTCAAGCAGAAACAAAATGTAGATTGCATTTTCCTTCAAATTTCCTAGGATGGGTATTTTTGTATATATTTGTTATATAACACCACCGCAGTCCGCGAACCCAAAACCGTTCGAAGGCGGAGCGAAAATTAGAGCACGTCCCGCAGCAACACTTGGCAACTTGCCAACTCTTGTCTGTCGTGGTGCAGGGCCAAAGTGCGCCTCGAGCTGCAGTAGGTCATGGTCAGGTCCCCCGGCCTCACTGAGTCGATCGTCTGCGATGTATTTGTTACGGTTTTGGACAGGGGTTACCGAATGGAGGGGAGTTTACACGAGCCCGTGCCATTATGCATCTAAACCGATTATGCATCTAGGCCCATCATGCACCTAATTCTACTCATTATGCATCTAGACCGATTACTCATGAGTACTCACTTACTAAAAAGTACGCGAGTACAGAAAACGTACTTTAAGGGGACAGAAAATATCATTTTGTCAGACAAAAAGTGACAATCATAGGACATTTTCCTAAGAACTACTTATGTAGAGAGAAAAACACATCTTCGATGTATTTCAGGGTAAAAATTTTAAAAATACCGATTTTTACGTTATCTTTGTGAGAACAATACCTACTTTGACGTTTTCTGTTAGAAAAAATACCCATTTTTAAACTCTGGACAAGATGCATAATTTGTCTACATGCATAATGGGTAGAATTAGGTGCATGATGGCCTAGATGCATGATCGGTTTAGATGCATAATGAGTCCTACTCGTTTACACCCCCCCCCCATATCGAACATCTATCTATGCTGGAGGTGGCTCAGTTATCCATCTACCCGAGGCAAATGTTATCGGTTACTTTCTTCCCTGAACATACCCCCCATCCCAAATCGGGAGCAAATTTTGAGCTCCCTTATTTTTTTTCTTATTATCCCCCCCCCCAATTTGGGGGCCGTTTTTTCAGCAGATCGTTAGTTGCAGCTAGCCCTTGAATTTCAAACTTCTTACCCAAACAAATTCGCAATTTTCAGCTATAACTCGGAGAGAAAAAATACTAATACATGTATACAGCCTTAAGTTTGAAAAATGACGCCTACCGATTATCTAGCGCTTCACAAGCCAAAATAAAAACCGTTGGCACCCTGCCAATTCAGACGACAAATGGAAAAACGCACCCGACTGGTGGCACCCCCCGCGGAGTCTAATTTCGTGTATCTGCGCAGGTTCCACGTTTCCTCCCCATTGTTTGCCATATCGCAAAGTAACAATGTGCGCGGGTTCGAATTTGAAACGTTTTTTTATCTGAAAGCGAGTAAATCGAAATTTAAGGAAGAGTCCCCGTATGTAATCTTGGAAAAATGCCAAACCGGCCATGTGGATACACCCGCTTGTACACATACATCGCATAAATGTGTCAACTGGTGTGTGGGCCACTATTAGCGACCATTTCTGGCTGCTTAATCGCATTCCGCGACCATTATCGGTGACGCGGACATAAATCCTGCGTCCTTTACTTTGGTTTGTACAATATCCAATTGTATCACACTATATCCAACACGACCTTGGAGTAGTGCCAAGATTACATCAATGACCCGATCCAAATTTAACATTCAAATTTTCGATCGGGTCATTTATGGTAACTTGGCCCACGTCCAAGATGCCGGACGCGTATTCTATTCTGAGCAATTTTTCCCAATTTTTACTCAAAGTCGCACAAAATTTGCTCAATTTTCACATTCATAATCGCTATTTCCGCCTGTATATATCTATATAAAATATATAGCGATTACGAAATTTTTGGCCGGCTGCCAAGTTGACATAAAGGAGTGTGCTACACGAAACATGTAAGCGCACGAAACATTTTGTATCATTACACACGCACACGCGCCCATGAAACACTTTGTATCATTACACACGCCCATGCGCCCATGAAACACGCCGGTTTGCCCATGAAACATGCGCGCACGGTGTCATAGCAATGTATGTGCGCGTGTCACATTTAATTATTTTTTTTTGTAAGTATAATCAACCGTTTTTAGCGCTCTATTTTACCTATTTACATGCGTGCCAAATTTCCAACCAAAATTGTTGAGAATAGATAATCTGTATAAAAAATGTTTAGACGTTGTTTGACCAATAAGTAATATTAAAATTATTCATTGTTACCACAAATAACTTCCCGCTTTTTAATAATTACCATTGAAAAGCAAGAAAAAAGTTGATAATTGAGGTGTCTAATTCTAAAATACAAAATATAATGTTGAATAATCGTTAAAATGTCAAATGACAGTGAAATGACAGCACATTTTCAACAAAAATGACGAAAAGTTAGAAATTAAAACAAAAAATCATTGGAAATGAACATAGTTGTTAAAACATATTTACTTTTACTTGATGAATACGTATACTCAAGTACAGAGTAAATACGTTTACGTTTCCTCTGAAAAAAGTTCTAAAAAAGTACAGCTAGAAAAATCCCAAATCGACAGAATAGAACATCCACAACACAATACAACACAATACAAATGAGCAGCGCAAAAATGTGCAAACAAAATGAAGCATCTACTTCCATAAGTTGATATCAAACAATGACAGAAAAAATGAATGACTATCAAAAAATGCTGATTTTTGAGTTCAAATTTCCAAAAGCTCCAATAGTTACAATATATGACACTTGAAAAAGTTTTGATGGAATTTTTTGGAAAAATTGGAAATGTGTGAAAACAAGTTCAGATGCTGTTTCTGTGCTTAATTAAATTTTTGAAATTTAGGAGTTATCAACTTTTAGAAGTGGATGTCTCACACGCAATTCCATTACGCAAGAAAAATGAATTTATGAGATTTTTTCAACTGACGTATGAACAGATTTACACTATGCTCATGGTAATCAATATTGGGCACATTCAAATTATCCATGCTGCCAGCCGCGCATTCACGCCTTGCCAATCAGAGTAATTATCGACACTCTACTTTACAAATTATCAGTACACAGATTGCGCACTCACGCATTGCTATGACACCGCGCGCGCGTGTTTCATGGGCAAACGGCGTGTTTCATGGGCGCATGGGCGTGTGTAATGATACAGAGTGTTTCATGGGCGCGTGTGCGTGTGTAATGATACAAAATGTTTCGTGCGCTTACATGTTTCATTGGATCCTCCCGACATAAAGGTATCTGCGCAAATTTTGTCGTGCAATGTCGGCGATCCAAATTTTGTCTTCTGAACGGGTTTGAATGACCCGTTGGTAGGCACCGCCCAGTTTTACGTAGTATGTTTGTTATAGGCATTCTCGCCTGTACTATTTTCAAGAGCTGGGGCCGGTTCCGCAAGTGGAAAAGTTAAGAGTTAAAAGTTAAGAGTTGGTTAAATGACAAATGACAAGTTATGAGTAGAGTTAAGAGTTAAGAGTTGAGTAAACCGACAAATGATTTTACTCAACTCTTAACTTTTAACTTTACTCTTAACTTATCATTTATCATTTCACTCAACTCTTAACTTTTAACTCTTAACTTTTCCACTTGCGGAACCGGCACCTGGTGTACATATCGTATTACCTCCAATATAAGGTACCCTCTAATAGAAGGTATAACTTTTGGCTTCTTGGACATGACGACATAAGTGTATACCGTATTACCTCGAATTACCCCCCTTGAATTAACCCCCCCCCTCGAAATACCCCCCCCCCTAAAATTTGGCTGAGGAAATAATAAATCCCCCTCGAAATACCCCCCCCCCTAAGATTGAGTGTAAAGAGAACATACATGACAAATACCGCAGTTTGTGATCTGTACAATGCAGAACACACGTTAAAACCGATGATTGAGTGACGTTAGGGAAGGGTTTATGTGTACCTATATACAGTTATAAATATATGCCTATAAACACATATACATCTATGTAATTGTTTGATTTTTCTAGATCTACATGGGGAATTTCCAAAAATTACAGGCGAAATATCAGAACCCCCGTCGAATAACCCCCCCTCGAATTACCCCCCCTGAAATTTTGCTGGCGAAATAATAAACCCCCTGGGGGTATTTCGAGGTCATACGGTCTAATGCATATTGCAGACATACCTCCAATAAAAAGCACAGCTGGCTGCATGCCAAAAATTGTAAAATGTAAAAACAGTGCAGACAATGGCAAACAATGTCCCAAACATGGGAGACAATGATGAAATTGCTGCCCAATGGCGCCAAGACCACCTTGTGTCAACTTGTATTATGCCTGGTTCACTATTTTTGTTACATTCTAGTGTGATAAAATGAATTGCATTGCTGTTCACAGATGGTTGCAAAATATGTAAAAGCAACAGAAGTCACCCCCTAATAAAAGGTACACTCTAATTGAACATGCAGAAAAACTGACCAAATTTGAAGGTAGGTATAACTACAATTGGAGGTAATACAGTACACATCAAAATCAATTTGCAAACCTGTATGCTAGCCTACTTACTTCAGTTGACTCACTCTCTATCCACCCACCCAGTGCCCACACTCCAGAAGGAAACCAATTAAAAATTCACCTGTTGCAAAGAGATGCCTAATTTTAGTTGGATTACCATTTGTACACAATGGATTATCATCCATAAATACAGAATGGTAAACAGCCAAACAGGTGAACTGGATGAACATAACAAATCATGTACTTTTGTGTACCCCCATTCATTCAGTGCACCCCCATCATTTCAAACATTCAAATACCTCTCATAATACATCCTGTGTAGATACATTCATCACAATGCAGTAACTTTTCCATGAAGAGTCTATGTTATTAGCAAATTATCTTGTGACTTTTTTGCACAGGGGTATCTTGAATTTTGACAGTCCAGGGGTTGGATAGATGAAAAATTGCTCCTCTGGAGGTATAGATAGCTTTTTTAATGTTGGGGTAGGGGGGGTTGCGGGGTTCTATATTTAGATTTTTCAATATGTATAAAGAAGAAACGAAAGAAAAAATCGCTAAAAACAGGGGAATATAACCAAAAATGGGTAGTATACAGGATGCTATAAAATAGATATACTCGACGGACCGCATGATATTTATGTATTTTTCTGAAGGAAACACTCCATCATGACGCCATCATTAATAAAATTAAAATAATTCCAGCAAAAAAACAACATGATGGGAAATAACATTCCTTGTTCGTACGCGACTCCGCCTTTTTCATTTTTTAAAAATATTTTTCATTTTTAGAAAGTGCATACATAGGTATCCAGCTCGCGCGTTATCGACCAAGACATAAATAATTTTGGGCGCATACTTTGCCGTCCGCCGAGTATACTTAGATAGCTGGTAGATTTTTTTTTTTTTTGGGGGGGGGCTCACCTCCATTCGGGACCCTTGCTTGTGCGACCTTCAACAGGGACATTTACCTTTCTGCGTCACCACACAGTTCACAGGATTCAACATTTCACAGCCCTTACAAAATGTCTGTGTACTTCAATGTGAATTTGTGCAGTCTATCATTTGTTCTGATGATAATTGTAGCTGGGCTGAATTACTCCAGCGGATATGCTGTGCATAGAATTAACCTGAGTGGTTGGTTATGTTTTAAATATCACATTGGCATGTTTTGGATACCGAACACTTGGTCATATCCCTGGAGGCAGTCCCAGACCCTGTAAAATGCCCTGTAAAATGTCAAATGTCATGCAAAGTGTCAAAAGTCATGTAAAATGCCCGATAAAATGACAAAGGTACTTTTCACCATGCAAACGTACATGCCCATTTCACTGGGCATTTTACATGACTTTTGACACTTTGCATGGCATTTTACAGGGTCTGGGATTAACACATGATGATAAATACACTACACCATGCTGTATTTTTGTTCTTTAATCCAATTCCAGATGTTTTTCCCGATACCCAAACTGGTAAAATTTGAAATTCCCAACCCTCACAAGCAGATGATTTTTTAGCTCAGCAGAGTCTCACTCGATTTTCACTCAAACCGAATATTGTATACTTGGCGGACCGCACGCTATGCATTTTTCTGAAGGGACAACTCCATCATGACATCATCGATAATAAAATAAAAATTGTTGGAGCAAAAAAAAAGAAGAAAAAAACGTTTCAAGAAGAAACATTCGTCGCTTGTACGCGACTCCGCCTTTTTCTTTTAAAACTATTTGTCTTTTTGTGGAAGTGCGTACATAAGTATCCTGATCGCGCGTTATCGGCTAAGACATAAGTAATTTTGGGCGCATACTTTGCGGTCCGCTGAGTATAATGTGCAACCATATTATTTCATTCAGATTATTAAGAAAAAAATAAAGAGGAAAATTCTACCAATTTTGTTATAATATTTTAATATTGTATTTCATAATTCCCACTAAGTATGTGAAGGCACTGGTGCCCCGGTGCTGGGCACCAAAGGGTGCTGGTGGAGTGCCATCGCAATTTTCAGGGGTCCCCTCCGGTGCCGGTGCCATTTACCCCGGTGCCGGTGCCGGTGCGGTGCCATATCTAGCGCTTCCCGGTGCCCTTCACATCACTAATCCCTACACCCTACCCCTACTTCCCAGGACCCTACGGCTCATCCCACTCGGTACTTTTGGTGCGCCAGAAACAGAAAGTGAAATTGTCCCCTGACGATTCACAAGCGGACCAGTTTTTCAGTAGCGTGAAGAGATTCACACCCTGGTGGCAAGGAATTACTACCAAACACAATCCGGTGGCAATTAAAAAATGGTGGAGTAGTGATGAGAATTTTGGGTAACTTACCGTACTTTGATGAATAAAGTCACGTGGAAAATTCACTCATTGTGAGCGTGAGAGAATCTACTGTGCCCACACATACTTTTTTACCATTTTGAAATGCTCGACCATTTTGGTTTACCGGTTTGACAAAACAGTACGAACCACTGGTACAACTCTGTATGGTGTTTCGTACTGTTTTGTCAAAACAGTTTAACAAAATGGTCGAGCAATTCTTTATGATAAACTAGTGGGTATGGGCCCATTCTGGTGCGGAGAAAAAATTATTTTTTTTCTTTTCTGATGGGATATAATAAATTTCTTTGTTAGGTGTGCAACCAGTGGAATAGGTATATAATAAAAAAATCTTGATTTTGTCGATGTTGTTAAATGGCACACAAATTTGTAAAATGTCACGCAAAATGTCATACAAATATATCAAGTATCATGCAAAATCACAAAAGTTCAGTAATAAAATCTTTTTTATCTTTTATTTTACCGTATTTTTTCTAATATAAGAGCACCGTTCTATTTTTTTCGTCAACTTTTTTACCTGCCGTTCTATTTTCTTCACCAATTTTTTTAGCACATTTCTCATTTGAACATAGCCTTATTTTTAGTGAAGCTTGAGCAATATTTTAATACCAGAACAACAATTTGAGATTTAATACCTATCTATTTGAATGCTTAGAAGTTAGAACGTTCTCTCTATCCATTTTTTATTTATTTTTGTGTTTTGGCACACTACCAAAATAATTTCTTCCTGCCGTTCTATTGGGTGACGGTATGCCGTTCTATTATAAGAAATATGGTAATTGACATTTTGTGTGACATTCTACAATTTACAGGATGCGGGCCTGCCCTTGTTTGTCTGTGTCACAAACATTTTCGAATTTTTGAATGTAAAATAGTTTTTCAATTTTTAATTCACCCACCATTAGAAAAAACTTGAAAATGGATTTTTAAAATCAAATTTTGAAAATAAAGAAATTCGCCAAGGGTTTGCCATCGTTACAAGTTATCATGCCATCCCGTTTCCTTCGAATCATTAGACATTTATCAATAATATTGCATTTATCGAGATAAAACAGATTGCATATTGGCATTGGAGAAATGGCACATTGATAAAGTACAAATCAAAATCCGATACTAAAAATAATCTAAATACGATATAAGCTATACCTAAATCTGTCATTATGCATGTACCGTATATTCTTGGAAGATTCCCAATTTAATAAAATCCCTTATTGAATAACATCTCCTTTTATAACACCCCTTGAATATCTCCTCCTGAGGAAAAATAACCCCCTTGAATAAGTCCGCCCTCCACACTTCTGACGAAACGATAATACCCCGGGGGCTTTATCCAGGGATATACGGTGTATTAACAGCACTGCATGCTTTGCACATATTGCTTTCTACCGTAATCTGATGAATAGAGGCATTTGATAAATTCTATGCTAAATAATATTTCCGTTAAGCAAATGCCTTATGGTGAAAAATTCAATCTCAACACCTATATTTCTTCGACGGAGTATTGTAGTGGTAGATAACATTGCAAAGTGTGCAGTCTCTATATAAAATATTCTATTTTTATGTGGGCAAAGGTGTCCGAAAAGACAATTATATTTACGTCAGAGTAGCAAGGATTCAAACATTTGTAAAAATTTACGGTAATTATAGGCATACATGTTCACTTCCTAATTGAAAAAAGTCTTCAAAATGCACATAAAAATGGGAAAAATCCATAATCAGAAAATCCAATAAAATCAATAAAAACTTGTCATGTAAAACGTCATCTCGCATCTCAAATAAATAATAGGCGGCGACAAAAAGAACAAAAAAACGAAAAATATGACATCAATAAAAAAAAACGATTTTGCACCACGATGCTGTGATGCTGACCCGAAAATGCAAAGCGAAATAGGGGGGCGTATGAACGAAAATGCGATAATGGCAATTTGTGACGGAGCGTTTGAAAAAAATCTTTATTTTTGCCTTGTTAGTGTTAATCTGCGTTAAAAATTGATTTATCTCAATTAGGATACCGTATTTGCTCGAATAATTCCCCTGGGAAGGGGCTATTCAAGGGGGGGGGGGCAAATTATTTTTTCATCAAAACTTTCAAGCATGTTAACTCATTCCACAGTGTGCTTTGTTATTTGACAAAATATTTAGCTTGTCATTTTAATTAAAATTTGACACAACAAATTTATCATATCCCTAAGGAATGGGGAATTAGGTGTTCGAATGAAAAATACTTTGCCTAACAATGTGGATTTATTCATAAGGGGGGATTATTCAAGACTGGAAAAATTATTTGAACGAATACGGTATTTGTTTCCATTGTCTCGGGTAATGATGGAAAAGTGTCAGGAAAATGGTGACATAATGCTTTTTAAAAAGGGCACCCCAGAAAAAGGGCGCCAGTGTCGCAGTTTTATCTCTAGTTTTAGTCGAATAATTTTTTGAATACCGTATTTCCTCGAAATACCGCCCGGGGGGTGATTGTTTCATAGTGGTCCCGAGAGGGGGGGGGGGGTTAAACGAGGGGGGGGGTATTTCGAGGGGGGGGGGGGGGTTATTATTTCACAAGAAAATTTTTGAAAACCAAGTACGAAATAGTCGTCTGAAACGTACGCAGACGTCGAAAAATGCAACAAAAACCGCCATTTATAAGGTTCTGTAGACTAATATTAGTATGTAGATGGTATGTACACTGTTCTAACGTGACACCGACATTGTTTTAACGTGTGTTCTGCACTACGGAGAACACAAACTGCAGTATTTGTCATGTACGTTCCCTTTACACTCAATTTGGGGGGGGGGGGGTATTTCGAGGGGGGGGGGTGATTGTTTCATAGTGGTCCCGAGAGGGGGGGGGTCAAACGAGGGGGGGGTATTTCAAGGGGGGTATTTCGAGGAAATACGGTAGGTAATTCATTAAAAATGACAATCATACAGCGCCATGTTCCATCACTGATTTATACGTTAAATTCCTTTTTAAACAATTTGAAAAAATAAATGACGAGGTCGATGTGAAATCATAAATGTGCAAATAAAAGTCAACGATAGCAAAATTCGTTAAAAAATTTATAATTAAAATTTTCTGAAATCACTGAAAACTTGAGGATGAATCAAATGTAATTTGTCAGCAAAATGCCGTTGCAAATCGATTTGCATGTGCAAATTGGAAATGCCTGGGGCAGTGCAAAATAGAAAATGACATGGAAGTGTCAAAAAAGTAATGTAACATGCCCTGCAATTGGCAAACGTTTTCCAAGAGCCATTTCCGCAAAATGAGAAGTGAAATGGCAAAGGCGAAGAAAAAACGCAAAGGTGAAGTAAAATGGCAAGTGAATTGGCATGTGAAATGGCAAAAGCGAAGAGAAATTACTTTTTAATTTTATTTTTTACTTCGCTTTTGCCAATTCACATCTCACTTCTCATTTTGCGGAACTGGCGCCAGATTTTCAATTTTCACATGCTTATTTACACAGGCAGCATGCTGACCCACCAAAAAATCAAATCGATAAGATTTTGATAGAAAAGACAAAAAAAAAGAAATAAAGTTATAAATCTGCACCCATCCTGGGGTCAGTCCAGCACAGATTTTTCTTGTATTTTTTAACTGAAATTTAAGCAACATTCACACGGTTTGACGCGACGATTTTTTTAGATTGAACGAATCGAAGAAAATTGAAAATTTTTTAATTTAATTTGTGTGATGCAAATCGGTCATTTCGTGTGTTAACCATAAATGTACCGTTTTTATTCCAAATCCAACACAAAACTTGCAACCAATTCTCTCAACTCACACATTTTCTTCACATCGAAACCACATGAAAACCGAACCCCCTCGCACATCTACAAACCCCCAAAATTCCACACTGTGCTCGACCACACCCCCCCAAAATACCCCCCCCCCTCAAAAATCATCACAAATCATTATCATTCTCCTGCGCTCTCTCCCAGCATTATACTCTCTCCTAACCGCTTCCATTCTCTCCCTCCTTTCCCTCTCCGCATCGGCAGCGGTGGTCCTTCTAGTGGGGCCGAAACTCGCCCCTCCGGGGGTCACCGGGGGTTGCGGGGGTGCGGGGAACCCCCCTGGTTGACTGTGAGCGTGACTGGGTGACCGGGGCACCCCCCATGCCGCTGTACCCCCCGTGGGACATGACGTCCCGCTCGCGGTCCCAGGCTGCAGGTCGCGGGGGAGGAGATCTCTGCTCGGCATGTTGGCGCTCGACCAATTTGTCGCATGATTCGTCGGCTCCGCCCCCCGAGGCCGCCGCGGCGGCGGTTTGCCGTTTGTAGTGGAGCGCCCGACGGCCCGCGCCGCCTGGGTTTTTGGGGGTTTTGGGGGTCTTTTTTTTTTTTTTTGGGGGGGGGGGGGTTGGTATTGGCATTGCTCACATGCACTATAGTTTTGGAACCAAATTTTGAATAATTTGGAAAACGTATCGATCAGATTTGAACGCGTTTGAGTTATTTTTTTATTTATTTTTACACCGGAATTATTTTTTCCTTCACTAACAGTCGTTGATATTTTTACTGACAGACACTCCATGATGGTAAATTCAAATGCGTTCAAAAAATGATTTACCGTATTTCCTCGAAATACGCCCCCTCGAAATATCCCGTCGAAATACCCCCCTCAAAATGTCCACTATGGATTAATACCCCCTCATAATACCTCCCCCCTCGTGTAACCCCCCTAAAAATGTTCACTTTGAAACATTCACCCCGGGGGGTATTTCGAGGAAATATATGATTTCTCAAAAAAGATTTTATGGTGCTGAAAATTTGATGGATTTTTTTTAACGACCCCCCCCCTCACCTAAATACTAAGACGGAGCCCAGACCAACCAGTACATTTAACACACACTAAACCAATATCCCAAAATCCATTTTCCACCCCCCCCCCCCCCAAAAAAAAAACAACAAAAAAAACGCACCTTGCGTAGCGAGTACCATGGTGCGTGGGCCCCCCATATCTATTCGGCGCTGCAACTGCATTTGGCTGGTAAGCGCCGGGCATCCCCTGGACCCCCTGGATTTCACCCCCGTAGTCGCCCGTTGCGGTCATGCCCGCTTCCAGGTCCATTCGCCGCGCCTGAGTAAGGTGCAGGGCGCTTTTAGGGCGCTTTGGGGGGGGGGGGGTTGGAGAAGAGACTAGTGATGGTAAGGCGCCGCGTTCCCGGACGGAAGGCGGAATGCGACTGCATTTAGACAAAATAATGCTGTTTTGATACAATTCCGCGGTAGCGTAAGTGATAAGAAAAGTGGTAAGTGAAGTAGTTTTCTGAACTTTTTGAATTTTTCTAGAGAAAAACGATGTTTAAGTAGTTTTTTTTTCTGGTAGTGCAATAAAAGTCCAAAAATTATTTACGAATTGACTGATTTCTGTATGATATCGTAAGATCTGGCTAAAGTGGCATGCACACTTATGCCATGGCATTCTCACAAATGCCACATTTGAAATGTGGAACTATTTCCTCGAAATATGAAGCTTTAAATTTGTTTGTCATTATTAATTTTTCATGCAAACAACGCCTAGGGCGATTCTTTTATGTGGGGACTCAAAAAAAAAATGTTTTTGGCACAGCGCCAGAACCACGGCGCTCTTCCCATCA